>CM064549.1:17952993-18037993 GCA_032716605.1 Paralithodes platypus
CAAACTGGGCCTTTCGGAGAAGCACTCTCGAATCCGGCACGCCTAAGCACGGCACTTGTCACTGATAGTTTGGGTGGCTAGTTTTTTGGAGGGGGAGGTGGGGTTTTGTATCAGATGGCTGTCTAGTTTTGGCTGACGTCTGCCCCCCTGAATTGGCTTCTGGTGTGGTTTTACCTCGATACCCTGAAGATTTAACCTGTTTAGGCTAGGGATGAGTATTTCCAAGCTGGAGAGGAGTTCTGGGATCTCTAGAGGACTGTTTTTTAGCATGCGGTTTGTGTGGTTTACCTCCGGCTCTTTGGCTTAGTAAAAGGCGTTCTTAAATGGTTCCTCTCCTAATTGGGAGGTAATCTTCTTCCACCCACTGACCATATTAAAGACGACACTCCACGTTTTCTGAGTGAGTAAGAAGGGCGTCAGTTAGTACCGTCTAAAGAGTTTACCGCCGGCGCCCAATGTCATCCGGTAACTTTTTTACGTAGGTGCACTCTTAGATCCTGGCGGTGCTCGAACCGCTTCCATGATCGCTATTACTGATTTCTCCTAAGTTTTGAATAGAGTATTGCAATAAAATTCTATGTGACACTTCATTGGCCTTCCGAACATGTGGTGCCGCACTGGCCGAGACAGTTCTGTTAAGAGAGGCAGCAACCTGTCGGTTGACCTAATACTGATAGAACATCCGGTAGGACTTTGTTTCGTAATTTAAAGAATCCCTAAGTGAATCTGCCGGAGGAGTGCAAAAGGGTTCATCTAGCGTGTGGAGGGCTACTTTTTGGGTGGCCTGCTAAAAAGGCAAACAAATCCTGCGACACCCCGTCAGCCATCTTTTACAGGTAACAAGAAATAATTATGAGTTTCCTGTGGAACCTGATGCAGGACTTAGACCGTAATGGTTTTTGCAAATACCTGAACCTCGGTAACTCCCAATCTACCCATGGCCCCACCCCTATCTCCCCAGTTTGCCGAGACCATGGCAATAGGCGGAACTGATCCAGTACCAGGAATTGTATCCACCGTTCCGGGCTTGAAAGCCATTCAAAGCCATTGACATCATTAACGCCATCGGCTTTAGAACAGTCCGCAGAGGAGTCGTGCAGATGAGGCGGCAGGAACTGGCGGGGCAGCCGTATGAAAACAGAAATCTGGATAAAAAGAACTAGAAATGGTGGTATGTGCTAATTGTGGGTTTAGTGGCGTTGCCGGAACCCATGAACAGTCATGTCCATAGAGGAGAGGCCTGGGGCCTTGCCTCTGAGGAACCTTGTCTAAGGGAGGGGGGATTGATATCCGATATTAACTCTAACATTAGTGGTAGTAAGTGTTGGTTACACTGGTTGTGCCGGAAGCCGCGGTTACTGCCGGAGACAATGACATGGGGCGTGGCACAGAGGCTTGGGGTGTAAGAAAACCCGAAGGTTGTAGAGGTCTGATCATAGAGTGACTCGTGGAAACTACAGGTAGACTGGCAGGTAAGAGTGTAGGGAGATTTTACTGTTGCAGTACTTTAATGTAAAAGATCACTTATTTTCATGCTTGAGGTAACACACTTACTGTAGGATCCATCTAGAAGATTGAGAGCTAGCTTCAGACTCCTCACCTGTTAGACCCGGTGGAAGCCGAGGAATAAGGCACTTCCTCCGGCTTGCCCACTTGACTCACCCTCCTCAGAAATATCCTGTTGTGTCCTCCGGCGCCTGAACCGCCCTGGGCCACACCAAATCAGGGACAGAAAGACTAAGTATAGCATTTCAATATTCCTCTCAATCAATGGTTCCTGACTTCCTCTAAACCTGTCATGAGAATGCTCTGGATTTGAGCGCCAGCACCCGCCCCCGCTTCGCGGGTGGCCTGTGATCCTTGGATTATTTGGGAGCTATCAAAAAAGTTGTGAACTTGAATGTCAACGCCTTATAGTGCCCGGCCAGGACTCGTCTTGGTCCGGCTGAGAGGCTAGTACGTGGCACATAATTTCAACTTAGGCATAGCACAGGTGAAATCAGGCGGTACACTCAAAGATTGTTCACAGACCCGGTTGGGACTCCATGGTCCTCTGCCCCAATTCCCTGAGCCGCCTTCTTCAGCGTCGGGAGCGTCGGAGATGGGGGAAGATGGCGGTGGTTTGTGGATCTCTTTCCCGGCTACCACTTCGTGACTGAGAGTCCCTCCTTCCGGCGCTTTGGATACCGTGAAGATTCAGCCGAAGCCGTGTCGTGACCCGTCTTTCGTAGACCTCGACCCTCGGACCTCGACTTACGTTTGGGAGAGGGTGAACGCCCGTCTTCTTTGGTTGGTCGGGGGGGGGGTGAGGGGGGTCAACCTCGGTAGTTTCACTGTCAGTGCCACTGCTGCTAACTCACTACGTCGTTGGAAAGGTTTTTAGATTTCCCTTTAGGCCTAACAGATTTTATGGGAGGTTGTTTTGACGCAGAGGTGACTTTATTATTAATTGTTCCTAGATGGACTCGTCATCCTCAGTGAAGATCCTTATGGGCTGTGTCGTTGGCATAAGTGTTAAAAGATTGCGGTTCTTTCTTGCAAAGCTTCCAAGCATTACAAGTCTTTCTTGGTGAACAAAGCCGTTTTTCAAGTCCGGGCACAGACGACAACAATTTTGACACCCACAAGCCTCTAGAGCGGTCTAAACACTTAAACACCTTTTACACAGAGTTTCTGAGCAAATATAGGTCCAGTGAACTTTAGGAGTAGCGCATAACGCAAACTGAAGCATGATGGATAATGGTACCCACCCCCTGCCGGAGATCATCAGCCACCACCCGGCCTGCCGTTAAGTAGTCACTATGGTGGCAGGGAATTGCTGGAAATATAACATTTCCAGGAATCAATGCTCATAAGAATAACCTGCAAGTTGGTTATACATCCTAACCTTGAGTCTCGCCGGAAAATTAGCTATAGTCACAACTACTCTAACCTTCCGCTGGACTCGTCCGTGAAAAAAAACCTGGGTTTTTTTCATCTAAGCTGATGAGAACTGCTTACCTATGACATTGGTCACAGGCCCTATTAGAGCCGTTAGTGTATTACCATCCGCCGCGATGACGTATGCTTAACACCTTGTTGCACACTTGACTGGGGCGCCGCATGGACGAGAGAGTCTTTACCGCGTGATAATTGTGGCCAGGGCGAGTTAACTGCGGGCGGGCCTGAGTTCAGAGCTCCCGTAGGAATCCGCATTTTCCGATGGAAGGATGGTGGTTCAGCGCTTACCACGCCGGGACATTTGGTTGTTCCTTACCCGTTTTTGAAGACTGGGAACCAGGCCCCCTCTGCACGGCGTGCCAGTCCAGAGACAAACATCCAACATTTTAGAGAGGGTATGCAAAGCACAGCTCCTCCTCTCCAAAACCCCCACACAAAAACAGGGACGTCTCCCAACCCCCAAATAACATGCAAAGCACACATGTAAAAAGCACCAGGGGCAACACATTAGGCTTAAACATAAACAGAGAATTCAAAATCCTAAATAACCTTTAGCCTACACTGGAGGACCCCTAACCAGGGCTGGCCACGTGGCTTTGACGAGACATCACAGGTAGACGACACTACCGAAGACCCCGCAACCGGGGGGGGCAACGCAGATGAGGGTAGGACCCCGACAGGGTTCCGCAAGCACATACGGACTCTAAAAGGTGTAGCACTCTCACGTTGCAATCACCCTTAGACTAGAGCATCTGCTAAACAACACAATTAATATATGCAACTGCGTCTTACTGACGGTCTGAAGCATCATCTTGTAGCGTTGTAGCCTCCTAGCTATGATATCCAAAGCTAAAGGCGCAAGACACATCATAATAATAACACGCCGTGGCGCGAATGATCCCGGGATACTTATGCGCCTTTTACAATAGTAACCCTAATTTACACACTTCCTTCGGACATACCAATGGGGCAGCCGTTGCCGGAGCTTAATCTAAACCTGTTCACTGCAACGCAGGTGTATACAAATGAGCAAGGGCTCACTAGAAGCGGCTGGTAAACGTCCGAAATGAAGCTGGAGCGAACGGCGGCACCCCACTGGCTTTTATGGCCATTGAAGTAGGAATGACGAAGATGGCTGCTAGAGGGCCTTAGTCTTGGAAGCAAAACGCAAGAAATCCACAATATGGAAAGTCCTATGATAACAAATATTAAGTTAATTTTATTTTTTATTGTTTTACAGAATTTTTTTCTGTAGGGTACCCAATCATAATGACGATCCCATACGGCAATTAAGCGTGCATGTTATGATGAGTACTCCATGGATACTTGTCGCGTCGGTAGATTCAAAATGCTGACGCGGATTGTTGAAATGGCGACTATTATACTAATCGGCAGTATCGTCAATTTGATGGAGGGTCCCCTATTAAATATTGCCATTTATAATAACCCATTAAAAACAGAATGAGGTGAGTAGAAGCTACTGAGATTTTGGAAGTTGCAATACAAAATAATAAAGTAGACGTGCCATTTTGTCCAAAATCAAAACAACATACCCAACTCTGCGATCTGAGGATGCCCCATCATCAATATTAGTCACTATCACCATTAATATTATCCCTACTACTATCAGGGGTAACCCGCATTGCGCCGGTTTTTAAATTCTACTACCAGTTAATCACCATCCTCAATCACTACTACCACAAGCATCACAATACTTTCGGGACTTCTGGTGAGACTTTTTCTATGCCACTAGACATATCTAAAGCTTTCGATAGTGAGTCTGGCAACAAATCTTTAATTTGTTAACGACCCTCCTTCGGTTTCTATGCTCTCCATCTGTGCCTTTGTCTCTAATTTCCTTTCCGGCCATTCCATAGCCACGGTTTTGAATGGCCATTGTACACGTTTCTCCACCCACTAAACTCCGGTGTTCCTATCTCCTATTCTCTTTCCTAATTTTTATAAATTATCTCCTTAACTGTACGTTAATTTCCCCATCCATTCATACGCAGGACGACCTCAACCTTCCACTACGCCCTGAGTTGTTTCAGAACGCCCCCGCCAGCAATCCCTTAGGCGACAAATGTAAAGGAAGCCATATAACTCTTAAATTCTGATCTAACTCCTATCTCCGAATTGGTGCAGAGAACCCTTTGTTACCTTTACATTGCTTCCAAAACCCAAGTTCTCCAATCTATCTACCCGTCAGGATCTCCCAGCGGACTATCCCTTATTCTGCAACAATACAAAAAATCAACCCTTCATCTTCTCTCAATGTTCTTGTTGTCTCCTTTTTCTCTCCTCTCATTTGGAAGGACCATATTACCAGTCTTGCTAAGGCAGCCCTCCCAGAAGCTGGGTGTGCTCAACCGCCGTATGGGGTTCTTTTCCTCAGCACAGCTTCTTGCTCTTTACAGGGGCATAGGTGCGTCCTTGTGATTGAGTATTGTTCACAGTGTGTGGGGAGGTTCCTCTCACAGCCGCTCTCCTAGACAAAGTTGAAAGGAAAGGCCTTTCCGTATCATTAACTCCCGTCCACGTCACCAACTCTCTCTGCAATCTCTCTCTCACATCCCCGGCAATGTTGCACATCTCTCCTGCGCTATTCTATCCGCTACTATAATAATCAGTGTTCCTTCCCAAAAAAGAGCTTTCCCAGTGCAATACCACCCTCCTTTACGTATGGTCACTTGGTACCCCGTCTTGCAAGCTCAATGTCCCACCCCTACTCTGTGCAACCTCTCCAACCCTAGAGTGAAACGTCACTCCTCAAACTTTCTTCTACTCAACTAGCGAAGCTCTGGAACTCGTCTCCTCCCAGAATGCAGGTCCGTTTTCCCTCTTCCTATGACTTAAATTGCTTCAAACTCTGTGTGTCCAGGCATTTTGGCTCCATTCGGTCCCTTGATTTTTGGGGCCCGGTCACTGCTTGTCAAGTATGGGGGAGGCACTCGCTATAGGCAATTTCTGCCTTTTGCCTCCCTCAATCCACATAGAAAAAAAAAAAAAAAAAAAAAAAAAAAAAACATCATCACCCGGCCTCGACCTCCCTGGTGCCTCATTAAACGGCGACCCGTATCGATTTTGTGCCGCTAAATGACCCTCCGAGTTTTGGATGCTGACCTCATCCCTACCCCCATGTTGTGGGGCTGCGAACAACTTTCATTCCAGTACAACTTTTCGATCTGGAGGGCTCCTTCTGCCCCAAACGGCAATTTTGTTCAATTGTTCGGCCTCAAAACGACCTCCGATCGTGGGCCTCGCCCCCTCTATGACCTGACTCAGGTCAATTGACACCCACATGGCAAATTTTCAGCGCACCCAGGTCCAAAACTGCGGCCGCCTATTAAGAACACACAGAGACACACAAAGCTAGTTTTAGTAATATAGACTACTCTCACCATCATCACTACTACTCTCATCATCATCACTACTACTCGCAGCATCACAATTACTTTCATCACTACAACTTTCACCATCATCACTACTACTCAACATCCATCAATAAATACTGTCACCATTGGCACTACTATCATCAACTACGGTAATCATTTTCACTCACGACTAAACTATCATCATAAATTGTCACCGGTTCATCACTACTATTATGACCATCATCACTACTAGCTAGTACTGTCACCATCATATCTACTACTGTTATCATCATCGCTAACCGTCAATCGGTATCACTACAACTACAACCATCATCGAATACAGTTATCCCCATCATCACTACTATCACCATCATCCCAACTATTACAACCATCATTTCTAAATTCAACTAAACTAAACTTAACCTAGCAAATGCGGAGCTAGATGGTTGTTGCCCGTCCAGAATGAAGGCATTCTGAGAGTGCGCCCCTAACAGGACACACACACACAAGAACGCCATCACCATTGAGAGGGGGGGGGGGGAAACCATTTTTATGACCTAAAATCATAACTATTGGCCCAATGCATAAAATCTTGTTGTTAAATTACCGTCACATTCACTCACTGAATGTTCGTGTGAAGTTTGCTGCAAATCCTTCAAACTGTCCTAGGATAAGTTATCGTACAGACAGACATGACAGACAGACATTTTCGGGCCGCATGTACCACTATAACGGGGGGCGATAACCTTACGCATAGTTTAAAAAGTATAACGTGGCCGTTTGCCCCAACAATCAAAACGTCATACGCCAACTCTGCGATCGGTGGTCTCCACCATCATCACTACTAGTCACTATCATCATTAGGTATCATCAGCAGCTAGGCTACTACTATTATAATCATCACTACTACTTTCACCATAATTACTACTCCTCTTATCATCACTACTACTGTTATAATCACTACAACTTCACACCATAATCAATACTACTCGCACCATCATCACTACTACTGTCACCATGGCACACTACCATCGGATTACTACTGTCATCATTATCACTACAACCATCATCATTACTTGTCACCATCATCACTACTATTATGACCATCATCACTACTACTAGTACTGTCCCCCTTACTACCACTATTACTACTCATAACTTCTAAGATCAACTAAACTAACGTTAACCTAGCAAATGCAGAGCGAGATGTTTTTTTCATCCACCCCTTTGCAACGATGGTCGTTCTGTGTCTGTGTTCTGTGTCTGTGTCAGTCATGGGCTACACACCAACACATGAACGCCATCATCATTGGCTTGGGGGTTGGGGGTTGGGTGGTCCTGATGAATGGGGGGGGGGGGGGGGGGGGGCCCTTGTTGAGGTGGGGCTGGTAGGGGGGGGGGGGGGCAAAATGCATTTTTGGTTTTAATTACCTAAAATAATCAGAACTATTGCACAAATTCAAGCCAGATTTTTTTTGTAGTTACCGGTCGCATTCAAACCGAATGTGCTTGGTGAAGTTTTGGGTGACAATCAGTTCCAACGCGTCTAGGAGGAGTTCTCGGACAGACAGACAGACAGACATGTTCGGCCGCGCATGTACCAACTATACGGGTATCGATACCACTCTGCTTACACAGAGTTGATAAACTTTATATTTTAATTTCATTAATCGAGTTTAGGAGTCAAAGTTGGTTAGTGAAGATTATTCTGTAATTGTGTCTATAGTTGAAATAGTTTGAATGAAGTTAACTCTAATGCCCAGAAAACGGTCGTAATTTTAAGATTGTTTTGTCAATGTTTCATATGTTTCGACAGAGACACATTAGAATATAGCATATTCTGCCAATGCGTTAGTCCTCTAAAGTTTTCACATCATGCACTATCAGAGTAGGGTATATCCTATGTTTCGGTATATCAGATAATAAGAAACTTACAACAATTTTGAAAATATTCATCGTCTTCTGGTCATATACTGTATATCTACTGTAAGTGTTTGCAACTATTGAAAAATTCGGAAAAGATTCTGAGAACCATCTAAAATTTAAAGTAAATATAATATTAGTATGCATAATTTGTGTTATACTCAACATTATTCATATATGTTCATTTGTATTGCAACTTTTATAATATCAGTAGCTACTACTGCCTATTCTGCGTTTATCCTAGCAGCTGCGCGAGTTGAACTGCCCGTACATCAACAAGTTCGTATCACACCCCCGCATCCCACTCTGAATGTTTTCTACACACATATGACGTGGGTGTGTTGTGGTTATGGTCGGGAGTTGCGTGTCTGACAGACAGACGTGACGAGGGAGGAGAGGAATTACAAGTTATCCCTTATATTTCCCACATATAGCAATAATATTGCACCACAAGGCACAGGAAGGTAGATGTGAAGAATTATGATCCAGAAATTAAGTGTAGAGAAAAAATAACGTAGATAAAGCCTCAAGGTAAGGTATAAGCAAGGCGAGAGTGACTGTTGGTGGAAGGGAGGGAGGAATTTCTCCTCCCTCTTCCCCCTGTTATCGATCATGCTTGAATCTGGTTTATGCTTGTTCCAGGGACCTACTTTCACTCCCTCGTATAGGTAGACAGTATAGTATAGGGGAGATACCAGGGGCTGAGAGACGGTCCCACATTATAGTATATGGGATATACCTGGGGCTGAGAGACGGTCCCACAGTATAGTATATTGGATATACCTAGGGCTGAGAGACGGTCCCACAGTATAGTATATGGCTATACCTAGGGCTGAGAGACGGTCCCACAGTTTAGTATATGGGATATACCTAGGGCTGAGAGACGGTCCCACAGTATAGTATATGGGATATACCTGGGGCTGAGAGACGGTCCCACAGTATAGTATATGGGATATACCTGGGGCTGAGAGACGGTCCCACAGTATAGTATATGGGATACCGTGGGGCTGAGAGACGGTCCCACAGCCCTGCCACCGCCTCCACGAAAATAAAGATGTATGGAGTGTGAGTGTGTGTCTGAGGTGTAAGTGTATTGTGATGCTTGATATCGAAATTTGCCATGTAGGCCTATTCTTGATCTAACTTTCAGCTGCGTAAGTCTGTTGGCGTGTTTTTTGTTCGCGTTTCAAAACCGTGCTTCCTGAAGTTAGGTCGCAGTCCACCTACAATACCTGCCTGAAGGCATGTTGAAGCTGCGGGGTTATCCCTCCTAGCTCCAATACTAGATTTGCGTATCAGTGAAAGGTGTCCCTAAATGCACCAATATGCTATGAGCATATTGGAGACTTCAAAAATTTGGTAAAAATGAGCCCTATATGCGATTTAGGTCAAATGATGGCAGAGAAAAGGGTCGAATATGTGTCACAATGACGAACATTTGTCAACACTGCTCTCAACCAACTCTCCACTCCCAAGAGGTAGAAATAGCGAGAATTTCTCAGTCTAATTTCGTTAGTGAAGCAGGAATGTTGCTCTCGATCCATTTAAAGATGGCGGATTCATCGGTTGGACTACGGGTTTGTGCATCTAATATACTATATGATAGGGTTATATGACATTGAATAGTGTCTTTATAGTATTTGTATAATAGGCGTTAGCTAATCTATGTGTACTTTGTGAAGGTTTTGAAGATATAACACTTATAAAGTGTGTTTGTTTTTTGTCAGCCAACGAATACCCATTGATAAATAGTCATATAAAATAATTTATTAGGAGTAGGTACTTGTTGTTTTCATACTTATCGTTGCACCACTATCATACGCACAACCAATATATATATATATATATCTAGTACACCTTCACAGACAATAAATACACAAAAACAAACGCTACTGTACACAACTCCGAGTTTGAAGTCAGTGGGCGTATACTCTTCTGCCATTATATTTATATAAAAAGTACTAATGAAGATAGACAATTTCCGTTTTCATTTTAGGAGAGATCGTGAAAAATACTAGTCATGGCGTATATATAAATTCTATGTCGTCACTGTTAATTTGGAGATATAATGGTGCAAAGTGAACTGAGTGTATTTTTTATTTTTGTTTTCTATGTGATTGAGGGAGGCAAAAGGCAGAACTGCCTATAGTGAGTGCCTCCCCCATAGTTGAAAGAGTGACAGGGCCAAAATCAAGGGACGTTCGAGCCAAAATGCTTGGACACACTTAGTTTGAAGCAATTTAATCATAGGAAGAGGGAAAGACTGATTCTGGGAGAGAGTTTCCAGAGCTCAGCTGTTGAGTAAGAAGAAAGTTTGAGAGTAATGTTTCACTCTTGGGTTGGAGAGTTGCACAGAGTAGGGGTGGGATTGAGTTTGCAAGGCGGGTACCACGTGCCGTACGTAAAGGAGGTGGTATACACTGGGAAAGCTCTGAGGAACACTAATTATTATAGTAGTGATAGAATAGCGAGAGAGATCAAACATTGCGGCGGAGAGAGAGAGATTGCAGAGAGTTGGTGAGTGGACGGGAGTTAATGATACGAAAGGCCTTCCTTTCAACTTTGTCTAGGAGAGCGGTGTGAGAGGAACCTCCCCACACATGTGAACAATACTCAATACAAGGACGCACTGTGCGACTGTACAGAGCAAGAAGCTGTGCAGGGGAAAAGAACCCCCTAAGGCGATTGAGCACACCCAGCTTCTGGGAGGCTGCCTTAGCAAGACTGGTAATATGGTCCTTCCAAATGAGAGCAGAAGAAAAGGAGACACCAAGAATATTGAGAGAAGATTAAGGATATATTTTTGTATTGTTGAAGAATAAGGGATAGTTCTCTGGGAGTTCCTTACGGTAGCTAGATAGAGAAATTGGGTTTTGGAAGCATTAGAGGTAACAAGGTTTTCTCTGCCCCAATTGGAGATAGTATTTAGATCATAATTTAAGAGTTCTATGGCTTCATTACGTTTGTTGTTGAGGGATTGCTGGCTGGGGCGTTCTGAAAATCTAATGGAGTAGTGTAAGGTTGCGTCGTCTGCGTATGAATGGATGGGAATTGAGGTACAGTTGAGGAGATCATTTATAAAAATTAGGAAAAAATAGGAGATAGGACAGAGCCCTGAGGAACACCATAGTTTATAGGGTGAGGAAGTGAACAATGGCCGTCCACAACCGCGGCTATGGAACGGGCGGAAAGGAAATTAGAGACAAAGGCACAGATGGAGGGATAGAAACCGAAGGAGGGTAGTTTAGAAATTAAAGATTTGTGCCAGACTCTATCGAAGGCTTTTGATATGTCTAGTGCAATAGAAAAGGTCTCACCGAAGTCCCGAGAGGAGGATGACCAAGATTAGTATGATATGAAGGAAGATCACCAGTAGAGCGACCCTTAAGGAAGCCATACTGGCGATCTGAGAGCAGATTATGAGAAGAGAAATGCTTAAGAAATTTGGAAGCAAGAATAGTTTCAAAAACTTTAGAAAGATAAGAGATGAGAGCAATTGGACGATAGTTGGAGGGTTGAGAGCGGTCACCCTTCTTTGGGACAGGTTGAATGTGAGCAAACTTCCAGCATGAAGGGAAGACGTTAGAGGATAGACAGAAACGAAGAGTTTGCCTAGGCAGGGAGTCAGCACGGAAGCACAGTTTTTGAGAACAACAGGAGGAACACCGTCCGGACCGTATGCCTTATTAGTATTAAGCCCAGAGAGGGTAGAAAGTACATCTTTAGAAGAGATTAGGATATTAGGCATAAGTAAGAGAGAGGAGGGTGGAGAGGGAGGAATAGCACCGGAATCATCCAAGGTGGAGTTTCTAGCAAAAGTTTGAGTGAAGAGTTTAGCTTTGTCAGAGGAAGAAGTGATGGTTGTGCCATCAGAATGGGAAAGGGGAGGGAAAGACTAGGAAGAGAAATTGTTGGAGAGGTTTTTGGCTAGATGCCAGAAAGCTTGGGAAGAGCTAGAGTTGGATAGTTCAGTGCATTTATTATTGATGAAAGAGTGTTTGGCAAGTCGAAGAACAGATTTGGCTTGATTCCAGGCAGAAGCATAGGAAGAATGAGAGTCTTGAGTTTTAAGGCGTCGGTACCGTTTGAATGCTTCCTCCTTATTGCAGACAGCAGTAGACCGCGTGAGTAAACCAAGATTTTTTAGCATTAGTCTGAGAGAAAGAGACTGGAATGTATGCTTCCATGCCCGATAGGATTACCTCGGTTATGCGCTCAGCACAATCTGAGGGTCCCCGGCCACGAAAGTAGAAATAATTCCATGGAAAATCTAAGAAGTACTGACGTAGAGCCTCCCATTCGGCAGCGCCAAAGTGCCACAAGCGCGGCCGGCTAGGAGGATAGGGTGGCCGTACTGGAGAGATAGGGCAGTTGACAGAGATAAGTTTATGGTCGGAGGAGCCCAAAGGAGAGAAAGATAATAATAATAATATTTATTTTTCACTAAGCTATGGTAAAATTTATGATAATTTATGTGTTTTGTGGGTTTTGATGCAGGTAGAGTGGGCTTTCTTCTTCCTTCATAATTTCTTAAACATCTCTCTTGTCATAATCTACTCTCAGATCGCCAGTATGGGCTCTTTGGGGGTCGCTCTACTGGTGATCTTCTTTCAAATCTTACTAACTGTTGGTCATCTCTTTTCGGGACTTCGGTGAGACCTTTTCTATTGCGCTAGATATATCAAACACCTTCGATAGAGTTTGTCACGAATATCTAATTTCTGAACTACCCTCCTTTGGTTTCTATCCCTCCATCTGTGCTTTTATCTCTAATTTCCTTTCTAGCTGTTCCATAGCTGCGGTTGTGGATAGCGATCATTCACTTCTTCAACCTATCAACTCCGGTGTTCCTCATGGTTCTGTCCTATCTCCAGTTCTTTTTCTAATAATCATTAATGCTCTTCTTAACTTTACCTCCAGTCCTATCCATCCATATGGTGATGACTCTACCTTACACTATCCAACTATATTTCAGAACACCCCAGCAAGCAATCACTCAAAACTCATGTGATGAAGCCATACAACACTTATCTTCTGATCTATCATCCATTTCGAATAGTGGTAGAGAAAATCTTGTTGCTTTCAATGCTTCCAAAACCCAATTTCTCAATGTTTCTACCCGTCAAATACTCCCACAGTCTATCCCTTATACTTCAACAATACACAAATCACCCTCCATCTATTCTCGGTATTCTCAGTGTCTCTTTTTCTTCTGATCTCACTGGGAAAGATAATATTACCACTCTTGCTAAAACAGCTTCCTAGAAGCTGGGTGTGCTCAAGCACCTCCGGGGGTTCTTTACACCTTGCCCAACAAAAAAAAAAAAAAAAAAGTGGGGTGGGGGGGGGGGGGTGGTTTTTTTTTTTTTACCTCGTTACAATTGCACAGTACGTCCTTGTATTTAGTATTGTTCGCATGGGTGGGGAGGATCCTCTCACACAGAACTTCTTGACAAAATAGAAAAGAAAGCCTTTCGTCCAATTTATTCACGTCCACTCATTGACTCTCTGCAATATCTCTCTCTTTGCCTCAACGTTGCATCTCTCTTGCTATTCTAGGTCTATTACAATAATCAGTGTTCGTTAGAGCTCTCTCAGAGGATACCATAGGAAACCGTAAAATGGCCTAACTTCAGAATAGGGGGTATACTTTGGACATTTCTGGATAAAATTATATAAGCTACAGTTATGGAAAAATGGCTCTGCATTATAGAAGAACACCGCAGACATACTTGTTTTTCCATTACATCATGTATTTATCCCATAACTGCTGTTCATTACATTTTTTCTAGAATATCCAAAATTATATCCTCGTCCATAGTATGTCATTTTACCGTATGTAGTACCCGTCTTGCAACACAATCCCACCCCTACTCTTTGCAACTCTCCAACCCAAGAGTGAAACAATATTCCCAATCATTCTTCTATTCAACAGCTGAGCTCTGAAACTCTCTGCTTGAATCCATCTTGCCCTCATCTCTTGACTTAAATTGCTTCAAACTCTGTGTGTCCAGGCATTTTGGCTTGAAGATCCCTTGATTTTGGCCCGGTCACTATTTCAACTCTGAAGGAGGCACTCGTCACAGACAGTTTTGCCTTTTGTCTCCCTCATTCACATAGCCAAAACAAAATAATAATAATAAAATAAACAAAATAATACAATTTGGCTGAAAATAATATAGAGTGAATGTTTTTGTTACGCATGCATAATTTTTACTCGCTATGTATGTACCGATTTGGGCTTTTATGAATTTGGAAAAAGCGTTTGATCGTGCGGATCGAGCAGCAATGTTGAAGGTTCTTAGAATTTATGAAATTGGAGAATTTTTGTTAAGAGCAGTCAAGAGTTTTTATGAAAAAAACAGAGTGTGTGTTAGAGTACGAAATGAGGTGAGTGAATGGTTTAACTTTAAGGTATAATTATGTAGGTCTACAAAAGGGTTATGTAATGTAACTGTGGTTTTTTATTGTATTATAGATGGTGTGATGAGGGAGGTGAAAATGAGAACTATAGGTAGAGGATTGGGTTTAGTAGGAAAGAATGGTATAAAATGGTATTTGGGCCAGTTGCTGTTTGCTGATGACACAGCGTTGGTGGCGGATTCTGAGGAGAAACTGGGGGAAGGAGGGGATTTTGACAGATGTGGAGTAGTGATAGGAGGTATGGAGGGGAATTATCTTACTTAATAACCATTTCACTTGTTTGAAGTGCTACTGGGGCCTTTTAAAAGTTTGTTTTTAGGCCTTAGCCTCTTAAGAGGGTACTCGCCCTTGCCCACCAAAACCTCTTAAGAGTGTTCTCCCGCTCCCGGGTTAATTAACTTTTTGGCTTTGCGTCGTAGTTCTACAAATTTCACCCGTTCTTCGTAATTTTGTGTGGATTTTAATCAAAGAGATTGGCGTGGTATGTGGGAGGAAGAAGCTGAGGGTGAACGTCAATGAAAGTAAAGTGATGGTGTGTAATAGAGGTGCTCGTAGGGTGAATCTAGATGTGCGGCTGGATGGGGAAATACTGGACCAAATAGAGTGTTTTAAATATCTGAAAGGAATGCAGGTGTAGAGATAGAGGTAAAACAGAGAGTATGTACATGAAAGAAAGTTTTCGGAGCAATGGAAAGTATGTGGAAGGTGAGAAATCTCGGAATGAAATCTATCAGTGCAATGTATCTAGGGATAGTTGTACCAACAGTGATGTATGGGGCTGATACATGGTCTCTGAAGGCACAAGAGAGAAGAAAGCTGGATGTGATGGAGATGAACTGCTTGATGAGTATATTATGTAGAATGAAGCATAGAGATATATTGAGGAGTGAATAAATACATAAGAGAGTGGGACAGCAGCAACCCTAGTCGGTCAGAGTGGACAGAAGGGTGCTGTGCTGGTACGGACATGTCGAGCGAATGGGAGATGAAAGTATTACAAAAAGTAAATGAGTCCGATATAAAGGGAGGTAGAGGGGTAGGAAACTTCCGTTGAGATGGAGAGATTGTGCCGTACAAGCGATGGAAGATTGAGAGATCACTGTACAACAGGAAAGATACGTGGTAATAAATAGGAATTAATGGAGAATCCTAGTGACTAAGTACAAAGGAAATCAAGCAACAATAGGTCTAGTGACCCCTCTAGGCTGCTTGTCCTCCAAAACACTGCAGATCAAGTTTCCAAACAGTAGTTTAGAGTGGGTAAGGGAAAATTGGAGAGGAAACCACTGCCCTGGAACTAATGTCCGTGGCAGGACTAGGAAGTTAGTAGGGGACAGATGGGTTAGTAACATAACACAGTTATAAGGATCTCTCGTATATCTGGGGAAAAAGAGTAACGTCTTAGCAATATATACACACAATAATTCTTTGATGAATCTGAGGGGGTAATAAAATAAAGTGATTCATTTACAAACACAGTCAGTCACGGGTTTGCTGCAAGATATTTATCTAGGCGAAGTTTAAAAGAATCGACCAGTGCTGCAGTGTATAATGTCTCGGGGAAGCCCATTCCACAAGTTGACAACTCGATTGAAGAAGAAATTCTTAGATTCGTGTGAGTTAATTTTAGCAGTAAACGTTTATGGGGAACTTTGTCAAAGGCCTTTTGAAATTCAAGGGTATATAATATCTACAACTTTACTCTCATCGTAGAGGTTGAGGATATCGTGGAAGAAGTCTAAGAGGTTTATTAAGCAGGAACGTTTGTTACGAAAGCCGTGTTGAGTATCTTTAAGTATGTTATTTTCCTCTAAGTGATTTACGAGTCTGTTCTTACGAGAGTTTCTAGCATTTTACATACAACTGAGGTTAAGCTAATTGGACGATTTTACTGGGTAGGGATTGCCTAAATTTTTTTAATATCGGTGTTACGTTGGCTAGCTTCCACTGATCAGGCATAGTTCCAGACTGCAAGGCCTACACCCTGCTCTCTCAATGCCTGGAGGGAGACTGAGGCTGTCTCACTCTCTCTCTCTCTTTCCTACGCATAGACACAGGCAAGACCACACCCTAGGACCGGCTTGGAGATGTTTACACGATAATATACCAAGGAATAAGGGAATAACAGGGAACATAGGTGATAATTGAAGGGGAGGGGGGGGGGGGGGAAGGAGGGGATTTTGACAGATGTGATGTAGTGATAGGAAGTATGGAGGGGAATTATCTCACTTAATAACCATTTCACTTGTTTGAAGTGCTACTGGGGCCTTTTAATTTTTTTTTTTAGGTCTTTACCTCTTAAGAGGGTCCTCGCCCTTGCCTACCAAAACCTCTTAAGAGTGTTCTCGCCGCTCCCGGGTTAATTAACTTTTTGGCTTTGGGTCGTAGTTCTACAAATTTCACCCGTTCTTCGTAATTTTGTGGGATTGTAATCTATCATTAGAAAACTGTTTAGCAAACAAACAGTTTGAAATCTCTTTATTCCACCATTTGGGCTTATCATTATGGCCTGTACACCGTATTTTCGATGGTATGCAGTCTTACACTGCTTTTAGGTAAGTGTTTGCGAATAATTCCCAAGATGTGTATTTAGAGGATTGATAACACGGTCGTTAGCGAGAGGGTGCCGGGCGCCAGTTGGACTAGATAATAGTCCGTCGGACCGTCAGGTGCCTGGGCCGGGGAGCCGGTGTATATGAAGGGTCATGCCTGGATGTGAGGTGGGCAGGCATTGTGGTGATAAAGCTCGCTGCATATCTGCTTGCTGAAACCAGAACCTCTCCGGGAGGTCTGGGACATGGGAATCTTTTGCTGGAGACCTCAAATGGGCCTGGATCTCAGGGTCTTCTCCTGAGCGACCTAGATGTGTATATTTTTTTTTTTTTTTTTTTTTTTTTTTGAATTTGTTGTGTTGTCCCTGTTCGGGCTCTGTCTCGAGTCGGCCACCCACAGCTATTGGGTATGTGCCTATGAATGTATATACATACATACCTGTACCGATTTTTTATATAATCATATAAAATTAGCTATTAATGATCGTTAAATTATAATGACATATTTGGAATTAGCGTAAAAACACCTCATCTTTCATCATGATACGTGTTTTATTGTTTTGCATATAACGTAATTATTATCATGTAAACACGGAAAAACACATATAATGATTTCTTATATTGCCATTTTCAGTGTGCTACATTTATCTAATGGGATCGTTTTCCGGTTATGTAATAGCAGGGGTTTTGCTGTATCTTTAGATGTATAATAAATTGCATGTAGAGAAATTATTGTTGGGTAAAACAGAGCGATAACATACGTGTATCGTCTTGCGGTAGTGCAAATGGCTCTTGAGCGTGAACAGTAGTGGTAATAAGTTTCCAAAATACATAAAAGGACATGAGAGAGTTAATGGGGTATTATGACAGGCAATATTATAATTGTTGTGAATATATTGTTTGCTATAACTCCATATGGCATTTCACACAGACTACCACATCTATACAAATGTAGAGAAAGACATCATTGTCAATTTTGTCATTTGGGTAAGCAATATATATATTTACAGGTATATATATATATTATATATATATATATAATATATATATATATATATATATATCTATATATATATATATATTTTTTTTTTTTTTTTTTTTTTTTTAGGTGAATGAGGGAGACAAAAGGCATAACTGCCTGTAGCGAGTGCCTCCCCCAGATTTCAAAGAGTGACAGGGCCGAAATCAAAGGACGTTCGAGCTAAAATGCCTGGACACACGGAGTTTGAAGCAATTTAGGTCATAGGAAGAGGGATAAACTGATTCTGGGAGAGAGTTCCAGAGCTTAGCAATTTGAATAGAAGAAAGTCTGAGAATAGCGTTTCACTCTTGGGTTAGAGAGTTGCCCAGAGTAGGGGTGGGATTGTGTTGCAAGGTGGGTACTACGTACCCTACGTAGAGGAGTGGTATACACTGTGAGACCTCTGAGGAACACAGATTATTGTAGTAGCGATAGAATAGTGAGAGAGATGCAACATTGCGGCAAAGAGAGAGAGATTGTAGAGAGTTGGTGAGTGGACGGGAGTTAATGATACGAAAGGCTTTCCTTTCTAATTTATCTAGGAGTGCGGTGTGAGAGGATCCTCCCCACACATGTGAACAATACTCAATACAAGGACGCACTGTGCCTCTGTACAGAGCAAGAAGCTGCGCAGGGGTAAAGAACCCCTTGAGGCGGTTGAGCACACCCAGCTTCTAGGAGGCTGCCTTAGCGAGACTGGTAATATCACGGTATAGTAACATAAGGAGGTAGGCGCATGGCGGTTAGTATTGGAACCACGACAGTCACTTGTTTGGGCCTCTGTGACGTCACTCAATGACTCCTGTGTACCGTCTCCCTAGCCTAAATATGTGTTCTAACAGGATCGGTATATTGCGTTTTCCACCGAAAATGTAAAGTGACATGGATAAACAGAGACATATATAGTGTGACAGGACCCTAGTCTATTTGCTAAAGTTGTTATTTTTGCATTTGAAAAATATATATACGACTATGAGGTAGTATATAGCCGACATCGCTTCAAATTTTACCGCGGAAATGCGATGATATTTTTGTCCACCTAATTACCTAATATGTAGAGTAACGTCGATTGATATCGATAATGTTATTGTAGTAGGACCCAATCAACATGTTAGCATTGTTATTTAATATACGTGTAGTTTATATGAAGAGATATTTCGAAGATGTTGGTGATTTTCGATTCGTCGGTCGGTTGGGAGAAAAGGTAGGCCTAAACGGATTCTCGTTTATCCCTTGCTCAACTTCCTTTAAATTCACGTAGTTTGCTTCTGACACTAATCAACTTTCACCCAGTGATGGCGTGAGATGGTGTATGAAGGCCTAGGGGATGTGGAGAGATGATTTGTATAGGTATATGGCCAGCTAGAGGGAACATAGATTTCTATGAAGCGAAATGGTGGCTGGGACTCAAGTGGGGGAGAAGAACGGACGGTGGTGCCCTCTGACGGCCAGAGAGAACACTATAGCGGAGCCAAACAAACCACGATGGTATACGAATATTTCACTAAATATTCGCTTATAGAATAATCAACGTTATTCCGACAACTATATCTTATAATAATACTTATATTATGACGGTACCATGGTTGAGCGTGAAGTCACAAAATAAAAATAATTAATAAAAGTCTGTTTAGTGCTTTTTAGAAGCCTTTATGTATACGAGTTCAAGAATTCACTGCGTCTACCTTCTATTGTTTCTATACCGTGGGTAATATGGTCTTTCCAAGTGAGAGCAGAAGAAAAAGAGACACCGAGAACATTGAGGGAAGATGAAAGGTTGATTTTTGTATTGTTGAAGAACAAGGGATAGTCCTCTGGAGGTTCCTGAGGGGTAGTAAGATGGATAAATTGAATTTTGGAAGCATTAAATGCAACAAGGTTTTCTCTACCCCAATTGGAAATAGTAGCTAGATCAGAAGATAAGCATTTTATGGCTTCATTACGTTTACTTTTTAGGGACTGCTGGCTGGGGTGTTCTGGAAAACTAATTGAGTGGTGTAAGGTAGAGTCGTCTGCATATGAATGGATGGGACTGGATGTACAGTTGAGAAGTTCGTATATGAAAATTAGAAAGAGAATAGGAGATAGGACAGAACCCTGAGGAACACCGGAGTTGATAGGATGAGGAAATGAGCAATGGCCGTCCACAACCGCAGCTATGGAGTGGCCGGAAAGGAAATTAGAGACAAAGGCACAGATGGAGGGACAGAAATCGAAGGAGGGCAGTTTGGAAATTAAAGATTTGTGCCAGACTCTATCGAAGGCCTTCAATATGTCTAGTGCAACAGAAAAATCCTCACCAATGTCCTGAAAGTTGGATGACCAAGAGTTAGTAGGATATGAAAGAAGATCACCAGTAGAGCGACCCTTAAGGGGAGATTTCCACTTGAGGGATTTTTTTCTGGACCCCGTTCTCCCTCATGTTTAGCCCCATTGCTTTTGAGATTTTATGAATTTTGCCGCATTAGATAGGTGATTTTAAGAACCTTCGCCCCATTTCTGTCAATTTTAAGACCTTTGGTGCCATTTAGGTGTCGATTTTTTCCTGGCGAGCGATAGCGAGCCTGTAATTTAAGAGGAACCGGCCTTTGGCCGGGACATTTTTCTACCGAAAAATGTACAAATTTATCTTGAAAGGGGTCTAGGGGCTGTAATGTTAAGCTTGATGGAAGTCTAGCGAACTAACTAAATACCTCCCCTTAACCCCTAACTATCGGCGCGCAACATAAGTCGAGTATAATAAATCTGGACTATCTGACGGCGCGCGACATAGGTCGTGTTGCAATTTCAGCACGTAATGTTGCTGAGAGAGAGAGACAAGTGGTGGCAGGAGAGTAGCGAGCGTATGACTGCTCCAGACCACCGCAGCGAACCTACTGACACGAATCCCACCTCCTCCCTCCCTCTCTCACTCGCTACATACTGAATTGTATGGGGAAAGTACCAAATTACATGCTTTTTGCACTCGTGTTGCGCGGTTGTTGCAAGAAAACTAGCCGTCATAAAAGGATCGTTATGGTGTCATTGGAAAGCTCTGTTTATGCCCTTTCAGGCATAGATACTTGTTTTACGCTCTGGGTCTTATTTAGGCATGAAAATGATCACGTAAACAGCCCTATTTTGGCTAGAAACACCCCGCTGGGCGGTACATATAAATAAACCGCTAGCCCGCTAATAAGGTGTTAAGGAAGCCATACTGGCGATCTGAGAGCAGATTATGAGAAGAGATATGCTTAAGAAATTTGGAAGCAAGAATAGTTTCAAAAACTTTAGAGATACAAGAGATGAGAGCAATTGGACGATAGTTGGAGGGTTGAGAGCGGTCACCCTTCTTCGGGACAGGTTGAAGGAGAGCAAACTTCCTGCAAGAAGGGAAGACGTTAGAGGAGAGACAGAGACGAAAGAGTTTGCCTAGGCAGGGGGTCAGCACTGAAGCACAGATTTTAAGTACAACAGGAGGAACACCGTCCGGACCGTACGCCTTCTTAGTATTAAGCCCAAAGAAGGTAGAAAGTACATCTTTAAAAGAGATTAGGATATTAGGCATAAGTAGGAGAGACGGGGGTGGAGAGGGAGGAATAGCACCGGAATCATCCAAGGTAGAGTTTCTGGCAAATGTTTGAGCAAAGAGTTCAGCTTTATCAGTGGAAGAAGTGATGGTTGTGCCATCAGAGTGGAAAAGGGGAGGGAAAGACGAGGAAGAAAAGTTGTTGGAGAGGTTTTTGGTTAGATGCCAGAAAGCTTGGGAAGAGCTAGAGTTGGATAGTTCAGTGAATTTATTATTGATGAAAGAGTGCTTGGCAAGTCGAAGAACAGATTTGGCTTGATTCCGGGCAGAAACATAAGAAGAATGAGATTCTTGAGTTTTAAGGCGTCGGTACCGTTTGAATGCTTCCTCCTTGTTGCGGACAGCAGTAGAACAAGCGTGAGTATAATTATATATATATATATATATATATATATATATATATATATATATATATATATATATATATATATATATATATATATATATATACATATATATATATATATATATATATATATATATATATATATATATATATATATATATAAAACCATTCTGGATATATCACGCATGGGGACACTATTCCAATTTTTCACGCATTGCAGACCCATGTTCCAGATTACGTACAATACATAAAAATGTTATGCTAATTTCGAGGAAACTCAAACATAGAGATAAATTTTAATATATCCCAACCTGATGTCTTAACCCTTAATTAGCGGCTCACCACATAAGTCGTATTTAATAAAGCTGGACTATGTGGCGGCGCTCGACATAGGTCGAGTGGCAATTTCAGCACGTAATGTTGCTGAGAGAGAGAGACAAGTGGTGGCAGGAGAGTAGCGAGCGTATGACTGCTCCAGACCACCGCGGCGAACATACTGACACGAATCCCAGCTCCCTCCTCCCTCTCTCACTCGCTATATAAGGAATTGTATCGGGAAAGTGGCTAATTACATGCTTTTTGCACTCGCGTTGCACGGTTATTGCAAGAAAACTAGCCATCATAAAAGGATCGTTATGGTGTCATTCGAAAGCTCTGTTTATGCCCTTTCAGGGATAGATACTTGTTTTACGTTCTGGGTCTTATTTAGGCATGAAAATGATCACGTAAACAGCCCTATTTTGGCTAAAAACACCCCGCTGGGCGGTACATATAAATAAACCGCATAGGCCGCTCTTAACACCTTACGAGCGGCCTATGCGGTTTATTTATATGTACCGCCCAGCGGGGTGTTTTTAGCCAAAATAGGGCTGTTTACGTGATCATTTTCATGCCTAAATAAGACCCAGAACGTAAAACAAGTACCTATCCCTGAAAGGGCATAAACAGAGCTTTCGAATGACACCATAACGATCCTTTTATGATGGCTAGTTTTCTTGCAATAACCGTGCAACGCGAGTGCAAAAAGCATGTAATTCGGTACTTTCCCCATATAATTCAGTATGTAGCGAGTGAGAGAGGGAGGAGGGAGCTGAGATTCGTGTCAGTAGGTTCGCCGCGGTGGTCTGGAGCAGTCATACGCTCGCTAGTCTCCTGCCACCACTTGTCTCTCTCTCTCAGCAACATTACGTGCTGAAATTGCCACTCGACCTATGTCGAGCGCCGCCACATAGTCCAGCTTTATTTAACTCGACTTATGTGGTGAGCCGCTAATTAAGGGTTAAGGTGTTAATCCTATGAACCTAGGTTCGATGCCCGGCTAGAGTAAAACACATTTGTATTTACTCGTGTAATTGTGAGCTTCCAAGCACACCCACACACACACACACTCACACACTTTCATCCTTCTCTACTCACCTTAATAGTTGTAGAGTTGATGAACTAGTCCTCGTCGTTGTTGTACTGGTATTAACAACTCCCAGCCATTGTGTGCTCTATGATGTCCGCTCTATCTTTGTGTCCGTGTATGTTCTTGACACTCTATATATAATCACACACACACACACACAGACACCATAATATTCGCACTCTACTAACTAGAAACAAACACATAATTTATCCGCTGCACTTATCGTATTGATGGAATCTAACATATAAATGCCATTAGTGTAATGCTTTGTATACTGCAGTGTTGACCAAACTCTATGATTGATGTGATTATTTATTTTCTTGGAATAATAGCTATATATTGAAGAATGTGTTTGTGTGTGTGTGTGTATTGGTTCGACTTGTTTTCGAATACTAAGTACAATTATGCCATAGCATATTTCATAAGGAACAATATAACACAAATCACCCGGCTAGTGCTGGCAAATTTAGTTCCTTTCCCGATATGCCTCTGTTATATAATAAGTAATGGAGGTATAGATTGAAGCTATAGTGGCATGCACTAATAGTTTGATACATTATGCGTTGCATCCACGCCAAACATTTCTAATTAGCTACAGTCTTCACTCTAGTTGATCCACCAATTCATCACATAGGTAAATTAAATCACGTCAGGTCATGTCAAAATTCCCTTAATTTAATCATTAATTAAAGTCCCTGCGGTACGTACAGTATAACCCATTATTTAATTGTTCTTATTTTAATATGCCATTTGTCAAATCTAGTTTTGTTTTCCTTTTTCATCTTATCATTGTATCTTACTATCGTATTATTAAATGTAACAATGAAGTGCAAAACTATTATTTCGTTTCACAATGTAATACTTAAAATCTACTGATAAAACTTAAGTTAGGATTGGTAAATAAACCAAAGCATTGAAATATCACTACCGTAGGTTTGGCAACAGAGGTTAACAACAAATCCTGTGGCTTTGTCCATTAAATATACTTAAAGATAGGATGACCAAAATTGTTTAAAGCTTAGGCATGAACACGATTTTATGAAGATAAGAGTGAAGACACTATAAAGGGAAATGACAAACGTTACAACATGGAAACCAATCTAAAGACTTGAGTTTAGATATTCTACAAAGCCATATCAAATATAAACACAGTTCAGAAAGAAAGTACCCATATATGGAGTTGTTAAAATAATTGAAGGACTGAAGGTACACGTTAAAGCAATACACAACATATTTAATATTGCCACAGTGCTAATCTCTGTATCAACACACTTTGGAGCCTGTTGATGGTATCTAGCCTGATACACAGGGACTACTTCATATTAGGCCTATCCAGGTTATAACAGTTTATTTCCCAGGATAGGACGTCATAAATGACCACTAACTCCATGTTCCTATTTCCTGTTAGGTAAACAGAATCATAGATTGCAAGTATAGATTGCCCATCCATCTTGCTCCGCCCGGGAAACAAATTCGGGATCTTTTATTAATGAGTCGTACGATCAACCATTGCACCACAGGTCACTCTTCTCAACTACCTCAAACTATCACCCAAGGAGGCGAATCGCACCTTACTCTGGCTGTGGGAAGTTGAAGACGAAAGGAATATCTAATATAACTTGCAACATTGTAAGCCAAAAACAGTGTGACAGCGAAGGCATGAAATACAATATTTTCCCAGTAATTGTTGTGCCTCAGACCAGGAACGTCATTTTTATCGGACCTTAAAATTTTTGGCATCGCTGCTTCTCCATACAATTTGTGTCTATATGTGAGTGAACTTAATATACATAGCATTGGGAAATGACACAGTGCTTGCTATCATCACCATATACGTGGTTAACAAATTATTGTTCCTGATACTGCTTACGGTAAGCTATCATATTTGTATACCTATAACTGGTATACACGCATACGAAAATAGTCGTATAAAATCAGGTTTTAGTGGTAATGACTTGGTTCAAATTTTATAAGCTTACTTATTCTTTGCCCTAAGTTTGGAACTATATTTAATAACCGCATGGTTTATCAGATGAGGTGAAGTTCGCACATAGAGAGAAGCAATTTTTACCGTGATTACTCTTCGCATGACGGGGAATGAAAATATTCATATCTATCTATTATGCTCAGGCCAAATCCCCAATTTTCCTATTTTTATTTTTACTTTCTATTTTATTATATTTTACGATTATTTTTCCTTTTTTGTTGGGGGTGGCCGACTCAAGACAGAGCAAGAACAGGGAAAACACAAAAACAACACAAAACAACGAACAAACATAGGTAAAAACACAAATTCACACACATCTAGGTCACCCAGGAGAAGACCCAGAGACCAGGGTCACCAAGGTCGCTCCAGCACTCCCCCGGCCCCCGACCACCCGGAGAGGTTCCGATCTCGGCAGGCAGACATGCAGCGGAGCCGAAGCCACAAGCCCGCCCACCACACTTCCAGGCGCACCCGTCACATTAATCGTCTCCCCGGGCCAGGCGCCTGATGGACTATTATCTAGTCCAACTTGCACCCGACCCCTTCTCCCAAATGACCACGTGTTCACTCAACTATTCACAAGCATTCTCCATTCACTCCTGTCCACCACCACTTCCCCTGCCTGATCTATAGTCATTCCTCTATCATCCAAAGCTTTTCTTACACAGTCTCTCCATCTCAATGGGGGTCTTCCTGCCCTTCTATCTCCCCTTGTGTCTGACTCACATATTCTCTTTGTAAGCCTTTCATCTCCCATTCGTTTAACATGACCATACCAGCTCAGCACCCTTCTGTCCACTCTGGCTGACAAATTTTCCTGCTGCCCCACTCTCCTACGTATCTCTTCATTCCTCAATCCGTCTCTATGAGTAACTCCACACATACTCCTCAAGCAGCTCATCTCCATCACATCCAGCTTTCTTTTCTCCTTTTTCTTCAGAGCCCATGTCTCAGCCCCATACATCACTGTTGGCACAACAATTCCTTGATACAGTGCACTTTTTACTTTCATTCCTAGATTTCTCGTCTTCCACATACTTCCCATTGCTCCGAAAACCTTCCTTCCTTCACACACTCTCTGTTATACCTCCATTTCCTTACCTACACTCCTGCTTATCGTTCCTCCAAGATATTTAAAACAATCTTCTTGTTCCAATAATTCCCCATCCAGCCTCACATCTAGATTCACCCTATGATCTTCCCTATTGCACACCATTACTTTACTTTTATTGATGTTCACTTCAGTTTCCTCCTTCCACAAACCACTACCCGCTGCAGTTTCTCCTCACAATCCGCCACCAATGCTGTGTCATCAGCGAACAGCAACTGATTCAACTCCCAATCTTACTATTCTTTCCTACTAAACCCAATCCTCTTCCCATAGTTCTCCTTTTCACCTCCCTCACCACACCATCCATAAACATATTAAACAGCCATGGTGACATTACACAACCCTGTTGCAAACCTACATTTACCTCAAACCATTCACTCAACTTACCATTTCCTACTCTAACACATGCTCTGCTCCCTTCATAAAAACTCTTAACTGCTTCTAACAAATTTCCTCCAATTTCATAAATCCTTAACACCTTCCACATTGCTTCAAGATCCACACGATCATACGCTTTCTCCAAATCCATAAAAGCCAAAAACATCTCCTTATGCTTCTCTAAATACTTCTCGCATAACTGTCTTACTGCAAACATCTGATCCACGCACCCTCTTCCCCTCCGAAGACCGCACTGTTTTTCTCCTATTGCAATTTCCGTACACTTTATTATCCTCTCTATCAACACCCTGCCATACAGCTTTCCAACCACAGACAATAAACGAATACCTCTATAACTTGAACACTCCTGCCGATCTCCCTTCCCCTTGTACAATGGCACAATACATGCACTCTTCCAGTTTATTGGTACCATTGACACAGCAAAGCACACATTGAAAAGTCTCACCAACAAATCTATTATCACATCTCCACCCTTCTTTACACACTCCACAGCAATACCATCCAAACCTTCTGCTTTTCCCACTCTCATTTGTTTCACTGCATATTTCACCTCATTTTCCTCAATCCTTTCATTCATTCCCTGCCACCTGGGTGGCCTGGGTAACCTATCTCCATCCACCACTGCTTCAATCACTGTTTTTCTTCCATCTCTTGCATTTAACAAAGATTCAAAATACTCGGCATATTTTTTCTTTATTTTAATTGGTTCCACAAGTAGTTCTCCATTTGTATCTTTCACTGACTCTTCCCTCTTTTGTCCTCCTTTCCTTACTTTATTTACCTCCTTCCAGAACATCTTCTTTCGTTCTTCAAAATTCTCACTCAACCTTTGACCCCACCTTTCGTTTGCATATTTTTTAGTTTTTCTAATTTTCTGTTTTGCCTCTCTCCTTTTCTCCTTGTACCTCTCCCATACCTCAACACTACCATCCTGTAAAACCCTATCAAAACACTGTCTCTTCTTCTCAACTGCCTTTCTCACCGTATCATTCCACCACTCGCTTCCCTTCCTGATACCTCTGCCTCCTACTTTCCTTTTACCACACTACCTCTGCACTTGCTTTCACTCCTTCTTTAAACTGTTGCCATTCATCCTCTAGTTCTCTCTCTTCCATCTCTCTCCCTTCCATCCACTTTTCATTTAACCTTTCCTTGTACTCCCTCTCTTTTGCACTCTTCTCTAACTCACTAACTTTTATTACCTCTCTTACTTCACGCTTGTCTCTCATTTTCCTGTAACTCCTAACTCTTAGCTTTCCCTCCACCAGGTAATGATCCGACATACCCTCCGCCTCACCTCTCATCACATTCACGTCCAGCAGTCTACACAATCTTTCCCTTGTCACCAGCACATAATCCATCAAAGCCCTCTCTACAATCTCTCCCCTCACAAGTCTATGCCATGTGTTCTTGTGTATACGCCTTTTTTTTAAGAACGTATTTCCTACACTCAATCTGCACTCTACACATACATTTTTCAGTCTTTCTCCGCTCTCATTTACACCATCCACACCAAACCTACCAATGACTCCCTCAACAGGCTCATTTCCTAGCCTAGCATTTAGGTCCCCTACAACTATAACATTTTAATTTTTATTAAACCCTTGTAGACAATCTCTCAAATCCTCCCAGAAACCCTCTACCTCGTCTAACTCTCTTTCACTTCCTGGTCCATACGCACTTACAAAAACCCACCTTTCACCCTTAAATCAAATTCGCACCCGCATTAGCCTTGATGACACCTCTTTCCACTCTTTTTATAAACTCTCTCAACTCCTCCTTCACAATAATAGTCATTCCCTCTTTCCCACGGACTCCCTCATCTACTCCAGACTTTCTACTTATCACGTTTCCAAAATCCACTTCTCCCTCTCTTTTCGTCTTTGTTTCATTCAATGCAAGCACATCATACTTCCTTCTTTCAAATAACCTTCCAATGTCCTCTCGCTTCTCATTCGTACTACATCCTTGCACATTTAAAGCTCCTATTCTTAGGGTCCGGGACCACGAACTCGTTCCCTCGCCCCTATCTCTGTCTCGTATTTTTGGCAGATTTATTTAAGGAGAGAAGGATACCAGGCCCCCCACCCCCGATCCCGTTTTTCTCCTGTGAGACGTAGAATATTCATATAAAATCATATATATATGGGACATGAATTTTGGTGAAACCAGTGGAAAGAGCATAAACAATACTATTCACTGCATTCCTAAAATGTTGTCACTGATATTTCCGTAGTAATTGTCCGTTAAAATTATGCGCAGACAAATGTTTTTTTCAGCATACTATGGTAATTTGAGATTTTGATATTAAATTTTTGTTCTACGTGAATATAATTGAAAACCCTTTTCTTGATTTATGTATGTATATTTAAGTGCATAGAAACACCTCATACGGTCTAAAACCACCCAAGAGTGAATATTTTCGGTAAAGCTCCCGTATTCTCTAAGTAAAAAACGATCATTATAATATTATATATTATCCAATATTGATGATAGAATATACCTGAATAATCCATCGAAAAGAGCGGAAAATTAATTGTGATTTTATAAAACAAATATATATACGGTAATTAAGTGGCGCGCCATTATAGATAGGCCGGGATAGACAATGTTTTTAATGAGAAAGACAAAAACGGCAATTAACTAGATTTAACAATGCCTTTTGAACAAGGGGGTTGAGATATTCCCCCTGAATTTTGTTTTAAAGGGCTGGTGTAATCTTCATTGAACTGAGTCGAGGGTCCTTTTATTGGCTAGGAAGATGAGACAGTGAACAGAATACGCAGGCTATGGTATTTAAGGTATTTATTTGTATATAGAACTATGAATGCAAGTAACATATATATATTTGTATATAGAACTATGAATGCAAGTAACATATATATATTTGTATATAGAACTATGAATGCAAGTAACATATATAATTTATGGTTACAATATGAGGCACTCGAGGGCACTTGAGGTGAATCCAACATATGAATATGCAAAGTTAACAATAATCAATGATCAACAAAACTACAATATATGGATAATTATTAAAAATATAATTACGTATGTGTTACCCCATGAAGACAAGTGTGATATTCATTAATTTAAATCTCAATGGGGGTGTGGTAACTTGGAGTGTGTCGGAGCGGGTGTTGTAGGAGGCAAATAATTAATATCATAAACGTAATATCTTACTACAAGAATGGAGTCATTCAGGCGTAACGAATGTAAAGTCCCATGATGGCAAAGATTTAAGATAGGGTGTGTTGTGTTAAAAAGTCTCATTCTTAGGTCATATTAAGGGACACTGAAAGCCAGAGACATGTATAGCTCATCAGTCCAGAGGTGGTCCGACCGAGCGTCATGTGTATGGCGATCATCTCGTTTGGATCGGTGGGTGCCTGTTGCTCCTTCTCTGTGCTGCTTCACTGACTGGCAGTAGTGAGGGTGTCGGGAATAGTGTGATGATCCCGACAGTTTTGAGTCCAATTGGGTATTTGAATTTGACGGTATTGTATAGCAAGTACAATTTCGGCTAGTTCTTTATGTACTGTAGTTTATTATTAAGTGTAGGTTAAATATTAACTGTAATGCATAAATATTTACATCAGCTCTAGATGTATCATGAAACCAAATCATAGGTTATAATTATTATGAGCCGGCAGTCATTATGTAACTTCGCCAAGCGATAAGACACCGGCAGTTAGTCTCTCAAAAACCACCATAAGATCAACAGCTCCTCCCGGCTTTGACTCAACCCATAGTTCACCATGTGCTACCAATATTAATCTATATCAACAGTCCTACATCACCAGTCTTCTCAGCTAAGTTCATTGTATCGATATTGTATTATGTGAACATTTCTACATGTCATGCAAATGAATTAGCCGTGTGTCTACGAAGACTGGAGTCCACCCATTGAATCGTTTGTAATTATTATATAACTATTTGTTGGGATAATTTCATGTACCAGTGAATTAAAAAGTTAACCTATCTATATAAATTCCCTACAAATATATGGTCCTTCGATCTTTCCCCTCGTGTTTTTTCAGAGGTGCACCGTCGCTGGTATTTTGGGGGGCCTTGTTTCCCGTGATTTTTTTGGCGTGGCGCTCCTTGACTTTTTTGTGGGGTTTGCTAGGCTAGTTTTATGTGTAATTGGGCCTCGGTTTGATTCCCATTCGCGTAGTTCTACAAGTGTTAGTGGTTGTTTTATTTATAACACTGTTTGTGGTAGCCTACTTGGTGACTTTATGTTTAGCCTTTCGGCCTTATGAGACTCTTTTATTTATTTTGCTGGAGGGGAGGGTTTTCATGTGACTCATTTAATTAAATTATAGCCTAGTTGCCTAGTTACGGTCATGAGGTTCGGTCTCTGTTCATTCCTAAGCGATTGACAGCCAGTCAGACCTCATGATTGTAGCACGGGCAGCTGGGCTAGGCCTAATATATTCTACTAGTCAGTTCTTATCATTTACCCTTCTTTCTCTAGCCCTAGTTTTGTTTCTGCTCTTTGTCTATCAGGGCTCAATTAATTCATCCTACTGCAGCTAGTAATGACAGTTTCCAAATTGGGAGTGGCAATGCTATTGCCACATAATTTATATTAATTTGTGTAACTAGTTTCTTTTGTAGTTTAGAGAGTTGATAGCCTAGATTAAGACCTTAACGATGACAGATTTAAAGAAACTTAAGATTTTAAAGGGAGGGATGAAGGGAAGTTTGAAAAACTGCTTAAGAGATCTTGATGAATTTCTAGTGAGTGCCTCGGCTGATCAGATAAAGGGCAAGAATGCTACTGTAACTAAATTGCTAGCCACCTTTGATAGTTATGCTCAGCAGGTATATGGTTTGTTGTCGGGTCCTGAAGAAGTGGAAGAAGAAATGTCAGCAGATCTGGAGTATATTGAAAATGTTAATACAGCCTTAGCCAGATTAGCTTCAACTCAAGAATCACACCCTGTTAAGGATACCGGTACTCCAAAAGCAACTGGTTTTAACCTTCCAAAGCTTACTTTGCCTACCTTTTCCGGGGATCCAACTACCTGGACTGGATTTTGGGATATATTTGAGTGTTCCGTTCATCGGAATAAGACCCTTATATCCATCCAAAGATTTACTTATCTCCGAGGACAGTTGAAAGGAGAGGCATTGAAGCTGATAGAGGGGTACAAGCTAGAAGCTACAAGCTATGAGTCTGCAGTGGAACTCTTGAAAAGAACTTATGGGTGAGAGTAAGTAATAAAGACAGCGTTAATAACAAAATTCTTCGCTCTAGATCCTCCATCGTACGATGTGACCGAGTTAAAGGAGTACTATGCCTCTTTTGAGAGCCTCCTCCGGTCAATGGAGACGATGGCCATCACTAAGGAGGAAATCTACAGTGTAAACATCTTGAGCAAGGTACCCTCTCCCCTTAACCCGGGAGCTGCGGGGAGACTCTTAAGAGTTCCCCGGCGCACTGCGGGGAGACTCTTAAGAGTCAGAGAAAAAAAAAATCAACTTTTGACATCGAAAAAAAAATATTTTGTTATTTTTTTTTTTTTTTTTTTTTTTGGCCCCTGGGCCATGCAAAATCTCAGTCCTCTACCTCCCCTCCTTCCCCACTTTCCTCCTCTCCTTCAGTTATCACCTATTTTCCCTGTTATTCCCTTATTCTGAGGTATATTTTCGTGCTAACATTAGAAATCCGATTGGAGGGTGTGGTCATCACTGATAGCAAGCGAGTGCAAGAGAGAGAGAGAGAGTATCGATCGACTGTGTCTCAGTGGCCTTGGGGGAAATTGGCGGGAAAGCAGATTGCCTCACCCATACATTATACAACTCGCGGGCTATATCTCCGATTTTGACCATCCAAACGCTGTTTTCACTCGTTTTATTGTTGTTTCAGGTTAATACCTTTATAATCAACCCATAATAGGCGTATATGGATAAGTATTAATGCTATTAATGGCACAATGAATATTTTAGTGACGGAAACACCTCAAATACGTCAGCACAGGGGGACGTTTCCAATTACCCCCATGCGCACTTCAGAGGTTAAGGAAATAATTAGACGGCAATTAAGCGACACTCCACTGAACTTAGAAGCGTTGGTGCAGAAATTCCAGACCGAAGTCTTCAATATGGAGAGTACTGGACACTACCGACAAGTGGAGATGTCGCCATCCACTGCGGCTTTCCCGGTACAAACATTCCTAAACAGAAGAGGACGATCACATCAGGCTGCAAGTTGTGTAGTGTACGCGGTCATCCATGGTACCAATGTCCTAAGTATCCTAAGGCTACACAGAAAATTGGCAAGGCTAAATCATTTCATTTATGTACCAGTTGTCTGCCAAGAGACCACTTAAACAGTACTTGCACCAATTCCTACATCAAACCCTGTAAATATTGCAAGGGGAAACATTGGTTTTCCCTTTGTACCCAGTCTGATCGGCACGACGGCAAAGAAAAAGAGAGAACCACTAAAGAGTCACATGATAAAAATAAAAGCGAGAGTTGTAAAGTATCTGCTATGTCCATTGCTTCTAAAGAGTGTCAAATGCTTCCTACTATAATGCTGCCAGTGGTGGGGAGTAATGATAAACATATAATGACGCGAACGTTACTCGACCAGTGCTCACAGAGGTCATTCGTTCTGCGGTCATCATTGCCACAGCTCAAGTGTACCAGCAAGGGTCAAGAGAATTTGCGTCTCCATGGTTTCACTGGTGTAGTAGATTCCAGTGACTACGATATAGTGGAGATTTCATATGTTTATAGAAGGAAGGTATGTCCCATCAAGGCTGTTGTGGTCGACAAACTTTCTAGTTTCTATGTGGCATCAGAGATTCAACCACATTTGAAATATCTCAGAAGCAAGGGTTTTAAACTGGCTGATGATCAACTCTCTGCTAACAATGGAATTATGCTACTGGTCGGAGCTGATTATTACTACGACCTGGTTCACCCTGGATATCGGCGGATAGATAAGCTGATATTGCTCCCCATGATACAAGGGTATGCCATTTCTGGATGTTATGCAACTTCATTTCAAGACACAAAGGTGGAGGTAGTTACGGTCCTTAAGGTAGCAGTAAGCCCCATAGACAAATATGTTAGGTCTACTGTACCTGATAATCCATGCAATGATATAGACAAGCTATGGGACTTAGACAATATTGGAATTGACCCACATGAACTTGATCGGGAGTCCAAGCTAGCGTTGAGCTCATACGAAGAAACTGTAACGTATGACTCTGGCAGGAGTCAGTATGTGGTAAGGCTCCCTTGGAATGACAATAAGAGTAAATTACCTACAAATTTCCATCTAGCACTTGGTAGGTTACGGGGCCTTCAGAAGCAGTTTGTCAAGGATCCAAATTATTGCGAAACTTATGCGTCTGTACTAAACGAGCAGGTACAACGTGGATTTGTTGAAAGAGTAGATCCCAGTGAGTATGGGAATAACATTCATTACCTTGCTCACCATGGGATAAAAAAGGACAGTTCCACCACTCCTGTTCGTATTGTGTATGACTGCTCAGCTAAATCCAGTGATCGCTCCTATAGCCTGAATGATTGTCAGTAAACGGGTCCGTCCCTGGTGTCTGATCTCGCGCAAATTATGTTGCGCTTCAGATGTCATAAGTTTGCATGAGTCGCCGATATTGAGAAGGCCTTCCTGATGCTTCAACTCCATCGTGAAGACAGGGACTCAACAAGATTTTTATGGCCACGGGACCCAATGGATCTACATTCAGAGTATCTGGTCTACAGATTCAGAGTCGTCTTATTTGGAGCGACCTGTTCCCAGTTCCTTCTCAACGCTACTATCTTGCGACATCTTGAGGAGGGTGGACTAGATCCTGACTTAAGAAGGAGATCAAGCAGGGGATCTATGTGGACAATCTTCAAGGCACTGGAGACGATGAAGATTTATTGCTCAAGAGATGCTGGGAGATCCGCGATATATTTGCCAAGGCTCATTTATACTTGAGAGAATGGGCCACTAATAGTGATCTTATGAAAGGTCAATTTGCTTCTGACGGTGTAGCTACTGAGAATAGTCAGGTGAAGTTTTTAGGCCACAAATGGGACACTACCACAGATTGTATTTCCTTCTGTCACACACCATGCGACAGTGAGATTATGACCAAGCGCAACTGCTTAAGCTTGTCTGCGAGGTTGTTTGATCCCCTAGGCTATTTGCTGCCTGTAACTATTCGTGCTCGTATGTTTTTACAGCAACTGTGGCGGCTAAAACTAGATTGGGACACACCACTCCCGACTGAGCTACAAGATACTTGGCGGTTCATTTAGTCGGACCTTTCCACATGTTGCAAGGTTCAACTTGATCGTCAAGTTATACATGGTCAACAGGTGGATCTACATTCCTTTGCTGATGCCAGTAATAGTGTGTACGGTACTGCCATATACTTTGTTACGACTGGGGTTTAAATATATCAGGGTTCTTATTCATTGGACTAGTAATGGCATAAATTCTACAACGGAAAGCGCTAGCTCCAACCTCTGATGTATATTCCCAGTGAACAAAGAACACAAATACTCTACAGAGTTCTATATGCAATAATAGGCTATCAAACTCTCAATAAATGTGCGTCTACTCTAGGCTTAATGTTATGTGAAAACAGCCTATTACTACCTATAACCGAAGGTGCTTGGTTATGGTATGCAAAGTAAGGTGGTAAGAGAAGTTACAGCTTACGTTACTTTAATCAATAAATGTCAGGCACTCCTGCATGAAAGAAAGTGCACTAAAGTCCTTCAACACTAACAAGGAATCTTCTTTAAATGTTAGATGCTATAAAGATGCTCGTATCGGAAATGGAACCCAAAAAGGCAGGCAGCGGAACAATGCTCGTGCAGGCTATGCACACAAAAAGGCAGAATATATAATGCCGTCGGAGCCAAGAATATCCTAAACACTACAACAATAATAATCGCCACGACAATGCAGTATTCCTATCAACAAAAAGAGCTTAAGTCGTTTGTGTCTCAATACATCAAACTAGGCTGCGAAATGCTTGTGTAATCATAAATGGGTATGCATAAAAAGAGTACTTGGTTTAATATACTTAATGTCTACTATGATTGATAAAGTCTAGCTAGAGTCAATGATACGAGATACTGGTGCGCATGGCATGCTGCATAGCCTAGTGCAAATCTCAAGTCTGTGCGTCAAATATTACGTTATAATGAAGGGTAGCTCTCTTGAGAAACCTTAATACCGAAGTATTAAGCGTTCTCCTGGCGTACCTCAAAGACAAACAACGAGCTTAGAACAGTGCAGAATGGTATAGGCAAAAAGCCCTCATTCGTGCATGCTCTACTCTCAATGGCACACAGACTAGAATTTACTCAATCAACTCCAGTTCTCAGGTATGTCGTGCAGCTTTTAACTAAAGCCAGCACGCATAGGAAACAATACCTTATAATATCAGACGCCTAGTCTAGCATTATCTAATCCAGCAGAACACTAATAATTAAAGGAAGCGGCAATATGAAAGCCAACCAATGCTTCGTGATCTACTTATCTTAACAACTAAACATACATAGGTTATATCAGACCTTAACGCACAATACAACTGGCCAGCATGAAGCTGATTTTGCAGAGTTAACCAGAGGGGATATAATGTTAATAAAAGGTGGTGAAAGATATGGAAAATGAGAGAGATAGGCAGAGGAAAATATTCTCAGGTACAGAGCGTGGGACAGGTAGCAAGGGATGATGAGATAGATGCGTTCTAGAAACCAGATCTGAGGGAGAGAGTGGCGAGGAACTGTATATATACTCGCACTAGCTCGAGCCGCGTGGGAAAAAAGCAGTTACAAGTCCTCTAGCCACTAGCAAGGGAGCTAACAGCATGGGAAGGACCTCTCTCAACCAACCCCCACGAGGCAGCCAGCCGTGACGTCATCGAGCGGGACAAAAACACTGCGCGCTCTCTCTCACTCTGTTCTACTCTCTCTCTCTCTCCCAGATCCCATCATTACTAGTTAATGATAAAACATATACTTTACAATTAAATATATAAAGCCTTGACATGGGTGAAAACAAAGAGCCTTTCTGGACTGCCCATGACACGAGCTTTCATATGAAATAAAGCACACTCTAATACATAAACTGTAGCTCCATCCACTGCCCTGGCGATCCTAGTGAGTCACTGTAGGACAAGCCATGCGGTTCTAACGGAGTGGTTAACGTCACCCCCCCCCCCCCCAAGATTTTCCTCAGAGGCCCCAAGGCTCACAAAAATCTGATGGTTAGAACCCATGCTATATCTCCACCTCCCATCACCCAGCGGCAGTAAAATATCTGGCACAGTTCTTCAACAAAACATTTTTCAAAATTATAACCCTCCCCAACACCATAGGTTAAATTATATGTAGTTTTGCTCCTCAAGAGCGAGCTTCTCTAGCCCAGCATTCTGAGAGGAGTGCAACTCAGAATTACTGCTATAACATACTAAAAAAAATCAACTATCAAAGAAAGAGTTTTTATTTGATTGTTATGTTTATAATTTGTTTATTTCGGCTGCACTATAGGGGCAAGCCTAGTTTTTTCTTCTATACCAAACGCTCAACTCCTGCTTTACGACCCAATACGCTGGGCTACAACCGCGAGCCAACAAGCACCAAGTGCAAAATACTATTCAAACTAAAGCAGGAGGCTACCCGTGTGTCAATCTACCCAGGATCATATACCCTTGAACGACCATCTGCAACCACGTTGTCACAACCGGCAATATGGCGTATGTCCAGGTTATATACCAATAACCTTAGTGATCACCTGGTCAGCCTCATATTCCGATTGTGAAACTGGTCCAAGAACTTGAGAGGGTGATGATCTGTGTAAACTACAACGACCGGACCATAGGCTGGAACATAGACCTCGAAATGCCCCAGCGCAAGCACAACCGCCAGCAGCTCCTCCTCGACAACAGAGCAGCTCCCCTGGACCGAATTGTACTTCTCCGAGCAGAAACTAACAGGATGCTCCAGCCCATCATCGTCCTTTTCCACAAGGACGGCACCAGCCCCCATACCACTAGCCTCCGTTGCTAGTTGGAAAGGTAGGCTAAAGTCAGGGGCCCTGAGGATCGGGTGAGTGCACAACAGGTGTTTTACTTCTCTAAACACCTTCTCACACTCAGGCGCCCATTTGAACTTCTTATCCTTCCAGTTATCCTCCACCTGAGCTTGACTGTCCCATTCTCATTCTCCACCTTGACTGCTAAACGTCATCACAGGTACAGTGAGAGGCTCAGGGGGGTGCCTCCCATACTCCTTCATGGGATTAACATGACATAACTGATTGCGCTTCCGTCTGTCTGGAGTGGCTACCAAGTAAACCAGGTCCGATAGCTCCTCCACCACCCTATAAGGACCAGCGTACTTCACGGATAAAGGGTGACCTACAAGGGGCAGTAGAATCAACACCTCCTGACCCACGTGAAACTCCCTGAGTTCAACCTTGAGGTCGTACCTGTCCTTCCTGAGGGCCTGAGAGCTAGTCAAATTACGGCCAGCCAACTCCAGACTGCGCAACATCCGTTCTCGACTGTTGAGGACACACTTGAGCATAGAACAAGGTTTTTCTGCGCCCTCCCATACTTCTTCAACCATATGGAGAGGCCCTCTGACACGGTGTCCAAAGACGAGCTCATTAGGGCTGAATCCCAAACTCTCCCCAGGTACCTCCCACACAGCAAACAAAACACATGGCAGGCCAAGATCCCAATCCCTCCCACTCTCAATGCAACAAGAACGAAGCACAGATTTCAAGGCTGAGTGCCATCGCTCTAACACACCCTGGCTCTCCGGATGATGCGCAGATGACACAACCCCAACAATCCCATGCTGCGGCATTGCTTGAACAAAGAGGCTAGAAGTGAAGTTAGGTCCCTGGACTGACTGAATCCCCTGCGGGTAACCATACCGGGAAAAATACACTAGCAAGCTTCGGACTATCGTCTTCGCCGACCCATTTCTCATAGGGTACGTGTCAGGGTACCTTGTTGCCACATCTCCCGACTGTGCATCACTGTCCTCCTTCAACTCTTTCGTCTTTTTAAGCCCATCCTCTGCCCCTTCAGGAACAGTTACTGGGTCTTCTCCAGACTCGAAATGTGGTCCTAATAATGAGTCCCCGAGAAGGTCCGTTGACACTAAACTCTCAACCGCATCAACTTTCAACCCCTTCTCGGTACCCTTCCTCCGCTGATCTAAAGATTGTTGACCAGAATGTGACTCCCTGGATGCAAGGGAACGGGTTGACAACACATGCCATAGGTTGCCCCTGACACTTCTCAACCCACTCCTGCTCCTCCCTACTCACGTCGGCCGGCTTCTCGGCAATGACCAAGGGTGGAGCCTCAGAAGTAGGCCCAGCAAAGTCGTTGCCGAGAAGGAGGTCGATGCCCCCAACAGGTAACTTCTCCACAATTCCTACATCCAGGTCACGAGTCACACCATCAACTTCCATCTTCATTCTTACAAGCGGGTATGACCTTGTTGCATTAACTACCTGAACCACAACCACCCGCGCCGTATTTACAGGTTTACCAGTGAAATTCCTCAACAATGTTTGCGATGCCCCAGTGTCACGCAAAATTCTCACCTCATGTCTTCTACCCCCCCACTCCACACAACCGAGTCCCCTGTGGTCACTAAAGGCATCACGGACAGGGAATAAGCCTTCCGGATCCTTCTGCACTGGCAGTGTATTTACCTCGGAAGAAATGCCTCTAACAAACTCTGATGTCCTCTTGAACACTCCAATGCCGTGAGCAAAAGACACGGCTGCCGGAGGAGGTCGACTAGGGCACTCATTTGCCTTATGACACCTAAAAACACATAAATTTCGGTTTCGGCTTATACTGTGATGTAAAAGGCCCCTGACTTTTCACATACGGTGTGGTGTAAGGTTTGAATTCAGTTTTAGTTTCATGGCTCTTCTGTTTAAATGTGTCATTGCTACGGGGAGGGGGAGGATAACGGTCCCTAGCACTTGCACCGTACTTCTGTGAGGACCCACAACCCCGAATCAACGACAGCCGTAGATCAGCCATTTCTGCTGCTTCTACTAGAGTTCTTGGGTTTTTCTCCTTTAAGTTCAAAGTTAGATCACCGCCCGTGCTCTTAAAGAACTGCTCCAACATCATTAACTGCTTAATTTCATCAAATGTTGTGACCTTCTAAGATCGGAGCCAGTTCCCCATAGCATCGGACAAGTCCCGGGCTTGTTCCAAAAAGGTGCTATCTCTTCCCTTAGTTTCACCCCGGAACTTCAAACGGTACGTTTCTGGTTTCAGTTCGTAAGCCCTCAGGACAGCCTCCTTGAGATCCTCGTACACAATACATAACTCCAAAGGTAACGCATCGTAGGCTTTAAGACCCTTGCCTATTAATCTAGAGGATACAAGTGCTGCCCATTTATTCTCTGGCCACTGGTGTTCCTGGCACTTCTTCTCAAAGCGTGTGAAAAATTCTGTTACACCACTCTCATCAAACACCGGAACCAGTTTCAATAAGTGCGAGAGAGACTGCTCATGAACACGGTCACCAGCCCCAAGTCGCTGTCCCGTTGTCTCTACTCGCGACTTCTCTACATCCATGTCGGCACAGTACCTAGTCGACTCTAAATCAGCTTGGATTTTTGCTAGCTCTATGTGCTGGTGACTTTTTCTCTCTTCTATCTTGGCTATCTCTTCTATCTTGGCTAATTCTAATTGCTGCTGAAGCTCACATGCCCTTTGTTGCTGCTGAATCTGACATTTTCTCTCTTCGATCTTAGCTGATTCTATTTGCTGCTGATGCTGAAGCTTAGCTAATTCGAGCTTAACCCGGGAGCTGCGGGGAGACTCTTAAGAGTTCCCCCGGCGCACTGCGGGAAGACTCTTAAGAGTCAGAGAAAATAAAAATCAACTTTTGACATCGAAAAAAAAATATTTTTTTATATTTTTTTTTTTTATTTTTTTTTTTTTTTTGGCCCCTGGGCCATGCAAAATCTCAGTCCTCTACCTCCCCTCCTTCCCCACTTTCCTCCTCTCCTTCAGTTATCACCTATTTTCCCTGTTATTCCCTTATTCTGAGGTATATTTTCGTGCTAACATTAGAAATCCGATTGGAGGGTGTGGTCATCACTGATAGCAAGCGAGTGCAAGAGAGAGAGAGAGAGTATCGATCGACTGTGTCTCAGTGGCCTTGGGGGAAATTGGCGGGAAAGCAGATTGCCTCACCCATACATTATACAACTCGCGGGCTATATCTCCGATTTTGACCATCCAAACGCTGTTTTCACTCGTTTTATTGTTGTTTCAGGTTAATACCTTTATAATCAACCCATAATAGGCGCATATGGATAAATATTAATGCTATTAATGGCACAATGAATATTTTAGTGACGGAAACACCTCAAATACGTCAGCACAGGGGAACGTTTCCAATTACCCCCATGCGCACTTCAGAGGTTAAACAATAATTCTGGAGATAACCCTTGAGGTGGTGAAGGTGCTACAATGTTTGAAATTACCGGTGGTCCCCCCAGGGGCAACCCACCCTGCCAGTCACCACCCAACTGTGGAAGCGTACCCGGGGTCGGCAAACTACGGGGATGGCTGGGAGTCGAGTGTAGGGGAAGCATGGCCGAAGGGCTCTGAGCACTCAACCCCTCTCGCTCACCAGTCACCCTGCCCAGTACACACGTTATCATGTTATCCTTGGTCATGCTGCTAGTACCCGCATGACCCATAGCTGTGGCCAGGCATTGAAAACCGTACCGATCCATACCCTCCAACCGCTCGGCAGTAACAGGCCACTGCAAAAATATCCTAGCATCCTCCTCACAGTTCACCCGATTAACCCTTTCATCATACTGCTGTTCCTCAGTCTCGACATTACGTACTGTGTCTCCATTCTCCTCTGATCCGGTATAAGACATGATGCTCACACAAATTTCTCACCACAATATTCAGAAAAGAAGCACCCCAAACTCTTATACCTCGATATACACACAAAAATTCTCGGAAATACTCAAGGGCTATACTATGTTGCAAAAAAAAAATATTCTTGCTGATCCCCGCAAAATATTCCCCAAAACAACAAATGTTCCCTGCTAATAAATGTAGGTTCACCAAATCCTTGGTAAGGTCGCCATTTGTTATGACGGGTTTAAATATATCAGGGCTCTTATTCATTGGACTAGTAATGGCATAAATGCTACAACGGAAAGCGCAAGCTCCAACCTCTGATGTATATTCCCAGTGAACAAAGAACACAAATACTCTACAGAGTTCTATATGCAATAATAGGCTATCAAACTCTCAATAAATGTGCGTCTACTCTAGGCTTAATGTTATGTGAAAACAGCCTATTACTACCTATAACCGAAGGTGCTTGGTTATGGTATGCAAAGTAAGGTGGTAAGAGAAGTTACAGCTTACGTTACTTTAATCAATAAATGTCAGGCACTCCTGCATGAAAGAAAGTGCACTAAAGTCCTTCAACACTAACAAGGAATCTTCTTTAAATGTTAGATGCTATAAAGATGCTCGTATCGGAAATGGAACCCAAAAAGGCAGGCAGCGGAACAATGCTCGTGCAGGCTATGCACACAAAAAGGCAGAATATATAATGCCGTCGGAGCCAAGAATATCCTAAACACTACAACAATAATAATAATCGCCACGACAATGCAGTATTCCTATCAACAAATAGAGCCTAAGTCGTTTGTGTCTCAATACATCAAACTAGGCTGCGAAATGCTTGTGTAATCATAAATGGGTATGCATAAAAAGAGTACTTGGTTTAATATACTTAATGTCTACTATGATTGATAAAGTCTAGCTAGAGTCAATGATACGAGATACTGGTGCGCATGGCATGCTGCATAGCCTAGTGCAAATCTCAAGTCCGTGCATCAAATATTACGTTATAATGAAGGGTAGCTCTCTTGAGAAACCTTAATACCGAAGTATTAAGCGTTCTCCTGGCGTACCTCAAAGACAAACAACGAGCTTAGAACAGTGCAGAATGGTATAGGCAAAAAGCCCTCATTCGTGCATGCTCTACTCTCAATGGCACACAGACTAGAATTTACTCAATCAACTCCAGTTCTCAGGTATGTCGTGCAGCTTTTAACTAAAGCCAGCACTCATAGGAAACAATACCTTATAATATCAGACTCCTAGTCTAGCATTATCTAATCCAACAGAACACTAATAATTAAAGGAAGCGGCAATATGAAAGCCAACCAATGCTTCGTGATCAACTTATCTTAACAACTAAACATACATAGGTTATATCAGACCTTAACGCACAATACAACTGGCCAGCATGAAGCTGATTTTGCAGAGTTAACCAGAGGGGATATAATGTTAATAAAAGGTGGTGAAAGATATGGAAAATGAGAGAGATAGGCAGAGGAAAAGATTCTCAGGTACAGAGCGTGGGACAGGTAGCAAGGGATGAGATAGATGCGTCTAGAAACCAGATCTGAGGGAGAGAGTGGCGAGGAACTGTATTATACTCGCACTAGCTCGAGCCGCGTGGGAAAAAAGCAGTTACAAGTCCTCTAGCCACTAGCAAGGGAGCTAACAGCATGGGAAGGACCTCTCTCAACCAACCCCCACGAGGCAGCCAGCCGTGACGTCATCGAGCGGGACAAAAACACTGCGCGCTCTCTCTCACTCTGTTCTACTCTCTCTCTCTCCCAGATCCCATCATTACTAGTTAATGATAAAACATATACTTTACAATTAAATATATAAAGCCTTGACATGGGTGAAAACAAAGAGCCTTTCTGGACTGCCCATGACACGAGCTTCATATGAAATAAAGCACACTCTAATACATAAACTGTAGCTCCATCCACTGCCCTGGCGATCCTAGTGAGTCACTGTAGGACAAGCCATGCGGTTCTAACGGAGTGGTTAACGTCACAACTTATGCAATGGTAGTGAAGCAAAACTAGCTATAGCAAAGGCCAAAGAAAATAACTGTTCCTAAATTGGAACTTACTGCATTGCTTCTGTCTGCTACTAAAGTGTACACTGAATGCTTATACAGACATACTACAGATTTATAACATCTATGTCTGGAGCGACAGTCAAATAGTGCTTTCATGTGTACACAGCCAGAAAGTGTTACCTGTTTATGTTTCGAATCGCACTGATGAGATACATAACTTAGTTCCTACAGCTAAATTTCGCTATGTGAGCACCAAGGATAACCCCGGTGACATAATTTCCCGGGTGATCTCGGCGCGACAGTTTATGTCGTCCTCTATTTGGTGGCAAGGACCTACTTGGCTTACATCTCCAACTGAATGGCCTCAGGATATCAGGGAATACATATCTGATCCATCAAGTCGGCCCCAAGATGATTTATTAAGTAGTTCGACTGTGAGTACAACACATTAGGATAACAAGTTGGTAGAGTGGGAACGTTACGGCAGCTATGATCAAGTAATACGGGTATTTGCATGGATATACCGTTTCATTAACAATATGAGAAGTCGGGCTAACGGGTCTTTCCTTAGTGAAGATTCGAAGCATATCAGACTCCATGAATTGAGATCACCAGAAGCGAAAATAATATGTTTAGTAGAGAGGGAATCTTATCCTACTGAACATGAAATACTGAACAAGGAGTCGAAGGCCAAACCCTCAAACTTAATGAGCCAGCTAGGATTATATATGGAAGGAAGCATAATTATGTGTAGAGGCAGGATCCAGAAGGCGGACATTATTGATTCTGTAAAATATCCTGTTCTCCTTAGCTCCTCTCATTTGATTACCAAACTGTTGATTCGCAAATGCCATGGGATCTGCCTACATTTTGGCGTAAATTATGTTCTGGCTTATATGCGACAACGTTGGTGGATCCCTAAGATGCGACAAGCAATTAAGGGGATCCACAATAGCTGCACTATCTGTTAAAGATTACAGGGTAAGCCTTACTCCCCAGTTGATCTACCTCCTTTACCTGAGTTCAGGGTACAAAGGACTGAACCATTTCAGGTAACCGGGGTCGACTATACGGGAGCGATTCAAATTAGGGAATTGCCCGGTAATATCGCTAAGGTATATGCTGTACTCTTCACATGTGCGGTAACCAGAGCGATTCACGTTGAATTGATTGACGACTTATCCAGTGAGGGTTTTTTACATACTCTAAGGCGCTTTGCAGGTCGCAACGGTTTCGCTCAAATCATTCTGAGCGATAATGCGACTTGTTTTGTCGGGGCATCCAAATTTCTCAAGGATATAATGGATGACCCACAGGTTGTGTCTACCCTCACTGGAAAGAGTTGTCAATGGAAATTTATACCAGCACGTGCACCATGGTTCGGGGCGATTTGGGAGAGGACAATAGGAATTGTCAAGTCTGCCATGAAGAAGGTATTTGGGAGGGCCCTGGTCAACAAAAGGGAATTGCAAACAGTCTTGACAGAGATTGAGATGTCAGTCAACAACAGGCCCTTGACCTATACCTCGGCAGATCTTGATGATCCTCTACCCATTACGCCTTCCATGCTAACACGTGGACGAAATCTGAATCCCTTTCCTAGGTCGTCAGTAACCCACGAGGATATACAGGACCCTACGTTCGGGGATGCTGACGCCACACGTCGTCGCTTCCAGCATATGATCAAGGTGTCAGACGACTTATGGAAAAGGTGGACACAGGAATATTTGCTGTCTCTTTGCGAACGTCACTCGAATGTAATCAAGGGGACGAATCAACGGTGGCCTCATATCGGGGATGTCGTTTTGATTCATGATGAGGGTCCCAGGTTATATTGGAAGCTTGGTAGGATTGTCAATTTGTTCCAGGGCATTGATGGTGGCGTTGTGTGTGTGTAAGTGTGTGAGTCCGAGTGTAGGGGGTGAGACAGTGAAGCACGGGAACGAGATGGCTTCAGAGATGGGGTCGTTTCGGGCCATGAGTGAGCACCGTGCCTCATGTGAAGGCAAGATGGCAGGTGCTCGTTGTACTCTACGTGCTTCACATGTCTCACTCCCTAGACTGGAACAAGACCTCACGGGCTTCACTGTTCATTGTAAAGCGGTGAATGTTAAGGCTCTCAGCCTATGCCCGAGAGGAAGTAAGTTGGAATATAGAAAAAAAAAAAAAAAAAAAAAAAAAAAATATTAGGGTTGCTAGATTACAGACTTCGACTGGGATTACTACTCGCCCAGTCGTAAGGTTATACCCCTTGGAGCAGGATGTAGAACTGCCTGATGATACCGGTAACTCTACTGATATACCTCCACAGGGGAGTGCTGGTGACAGTGCTCCTCAGGGTGGAGCAGTTGATAATGAGAAGGTAATCCTTCTCTGGCTTCCAGTGGCGCTTGCCCCAAAAGGAGGGCGGCTATGAGTTCCGTGGATCTTTGGAGATCTAAGATTAACCAAGGTGATCTTTGAATCTTTGATATCATTTTTTGTATATAGCTACTGTATATTGTTTTTGGTTGCGGGCAGTATGTCGGGAATAGTGTGATGATCCCGACAGTTTTGAGTCCAATTGGGTATTTGAATTTGACGGTATTGTATAGCAAGTACAATTTCGGCTAGTTCTTTATGTACTGTAGTTTATTATTAAGTGTAGGTTAAATATTAACTGTAATGCATAAATATTTACATCAGCTCTAGATGTATCATGAAACCAAATCATAGGTTATAATTATTATGAGCCGGCAGTCATTATGTAACTTCGCCAAGCGATAAGACACCGGCAGTTAGTCTCTCAAAAACCACCATAAGATCAACAGCTCCTCCCGGCTTTGACTCAACCCATAGTTCACCATGTGCTACCAATATTAATCTATATCAACAGTCCTACATCACCAGTCTTCTCAGCTAAGTTCATTGTATCGATATTGTATTATGTGAACATTTCTACATGTCATGCAAATGAATTAGCCGTGTGTCTACGAAGACTGGAGTCCACCCATTGAATCGTTTGTAATTATTATATAACTATTTGTTGGGATAATTTCATGTACCAGTGAATTAGAAAGTTAACCTATCTATATAAATTCCCTACAGAGGGAGTCGATTTACTACGACTAGAAGTTAGCAGAGCTGCTCATATCGTTGCTAAGTTTCTCAAAGTTAACCTAAATGAGCTATTCAAGATTGGGTTTAAGGTATATCACAATCAAAGGAATGGACTGCAATCACGCCGGTGACTGAGAATCTTATGGCTACCTGAATGAGTTACTCAAGACAGGGGCTATGTAATTGCAAACACAGTCTTGATGGAGCTACTTACATCAGTGCCAGATTAGCCAGGTTTAGCCTGAATGAGCTACTCACACAGGGCTTAGGGTACCTGACAATCAGAGGCCGGACTGGAATCACGACGTTGGATGTGAAGCTCAGGCCTACCTGAAAAAAAAATACTCAAGACAGGGGTTAGGTGACTGCAACCACAGTTTTGATGGGGCTACTCACATCAGTACTGGAATAGCCATGCTTAAGCCGAATGACCTCTTTATTCAAAGCAGGGGTTACAGTACCTCACATCAGTGGTCGAGAATATTAAACCTTAACCTCACAGAATAGCCAGAGAGGGAGCTATAAGTGTTAAGCTTCAGAGCTACCGTCGGTATTGCTACTGAAGATGTCTTGGAATTTTTCTCGTCTTTTACTGGTCCTCTTCCAGGCTAAAAGGTCCCGCTGCCGCTCCATAGGCCGTCTAGCCCTGGAGTCTTGGGGACGGTGATTTGAAAAAGAGCAGCGCAGGTAGGCTGGCTCGGGAATTTCCTGGGGTTCTTGGAGGCAATATCGTTTTTCCTGTTGCCCGTATTTCTTTTTCAAGCCGGGAAGGAGATGATGTCACAGAAGATGGGATTGCTGATTCCGTATCAGTAGCGCCTGTACTTCATGGGGCAGACAAATGAATTGTGGCTACTCGGGGCACTTGCACCTCCAGATTTGGTATTACATAAGTGTATAATTTTTTTGTTCTATGTGAATGAGGGAGACAAAAGGCATAACTGCCTGAAGTGAGTGCCTCCCCCAGATTTGAAAGAGTGACCGGGCCAAAATCAAGGGACGTTCGAGCTAAAATGCCTGGACACACGGAGGTTGAAGCAATTTAAGTCATAGGAAGAGGGAAAGACTGATTCTGGGAGAGAGTTCCAGAGCTCAGCAGTTGAATAGAAGAAAGTCTGAGAATAGCGTTTCACTGTTGGGTTGGAGAGTTGCACAGAGTAGGGGTGGGATTGTGTTGTAAGACGGGTACTACATACACTACGTAGAGGAGATGGTATACACTGGGAAAGCTCAGAGGAACACTGATTATTGTAGTAGCGATAGAATAGCGAGAGAGATGCAACATTGCGGCAAAGAGAGAGAGATTGCAGAGAGTTGGTGAGTGGCCGGGAGTTAGTGATGCGAAAGGCTTTTCTTTCTATTTTATCTAGGAGTGCGTAGTGAGAGGATCCTCCCCACACATGTGAACAATACTCAATACAAAGACGCACTGTGCCCCTGTACAGAGCAAGAAGCTCCGCAGGGGTAAAGAACCCCTTGAGGCAGTTGAGCACACCCAGTTTCTGGGAGGCTGCCTTAGCGAGACTGGTAATATGGTCTTTCCAAGTGAGTGCAGAAGAAAAAGAGACACCGAGGACATTGAGAGAAGATGAAGTGTTGATTTTTGTACTGTTGAAGAATAAGGGATAGTCCTCTGCTGGAGGTTCCTGACGGGTAGTAAGATGGATAAATTGAGTTTTGGAAGCATTAAATGTAACAATGTTTTCTCTACCCCAATTGGAAATAGTAGCTAGATCAGAAGATAAGTGTTGCATGGCTTCATTATGTTTGCTTTTGAGGGACTGCTGGCTGGGGCATTCTTGAAAACTAATTGAGTGGTGTAAGGTAGAGTTGTTTGCATATGAATGGATGGGACTGGATGTACAGTTGAGAAGATCATTTATGAAAATTAGAAAGAGAATAGGAGATAGGACAGAACCCTGAGGAACACCGGAGTTGATAGGATGAGGAAATGAGCGATGGCCGTCCACAACCGCAGCTATGGAACGGCTGGAAAGGAAATTAGAGATAAAGGCACAGATGGAGGGACAGAAACCGAAGGAGGGCAGTTTGGAAATTAAAGATTTGTGCTAGACTCTATCGAAGGCCTTCCATATGTCTAGTGCAACAGAAAAAGTCTCACCAAAGTCCCGAAAATTGGATGACCAAGAGTTAGTAAGATATGAAAGAAGATCATCAGTAGAGCGACCCTTAAGGAAGCCATACTGGCGATCTGAGAGCAGATTATGAGAAGATAAATGTTTAAGAAATTTGGAAGCAAGAATAGCTTCAAAAACTTTAGAGATGAGAGCAATTGGACGATAGTTGGAGGGTTGAGAGCGGTCACCCTTCATTGGGACAGGTTGAATGAGAGCAACCTTCCAGCAAGAAGGAAAGACGTTAGAGGAGAGGCAGAGACGAAAGATTTTGCCTAGGGGGTCAGCACGGAAGCACAGTTTTTGAGTACAATAGGAGGAACACCGTCCGGACCGTACGCCTTCTTATTATTAAGCCCAGAGAGGGTGGAACGTACATCTTTAGAAGAGATTACGATATTAGGCATAAGTAGGAGAGATGGGGGAATAGCACCGGAATCATCCAAGGTAGAGTTTCTAGCAAAAGTTTGAGCAAAGAGTTCAGCTTTGTCAGAGGAAGAAGTGATGGTTATGCCATCAGAGTGGAAAAGGGGAGGGAAAGACGAGGAAGAAAATTTGTTGGAGAGGTTTTTGGCTAGATGCCAGAAAGCTTGGGAAGAGCTAGAGTTGGGTAGTTCAGTGCATTTATCATTGATGAAAGAGTGCTTGGCAAGTCGAAGAACAGATTTGGCTTGATTCCGGGCAGAAACATAGGAAGAATGAGATTTTTTAGTTTTAAGGTGTCGGTACCGTTGGAATGCTTCATCCTTGTTGTGGACAGCAGTAGAACAGGCGTGAGTAAACCAAGATTTTTTGGCATTAGACTGAGAGAAAGAAAATGGAATGTACGCTTCCATGACCGAGAGGATTACCTCGGTAATGCGTTCAGCACTCTCCGAGGGTCCTCGGCCATGGAAGCAGAAGTCATTCCATGGGAAATCAAAGAAGTACTGCCGGAGAGCCTCCCAGTCGGCAGCGCCAAAATGCCACAAGCGCCGACGGCTGGGAGGTTTGGATGGCTGTACTCAAGAGATAGGATAGGTGACGGAGATAAGATTATAGTCGGAGGAGCCCAAAGGAGAGAAAAGATTGACAGTATAAGAAGAAGAGTTAGAAGTCAGAAATAAGTCGGGAATGTTGGGCCGGTCTCCGAAGCGATCCGGGATACGGGTGGGTTGCTGGACCAGCTGCTGTAGGTAATTTATGATAGAAAAGACGTAGGCTTGTTCACCGGGTTGGTCAGTAGTGTGAGAGCAGAGCCATTGGCAGTGGTGAACGTTGAAATCTCCTAAGATGGAGATTTCAGAGAAGGGAGAGATAGATAGAGTGTGTTCCACTTTAGAGTTTAGATAGTCGAAGAATTTGGGAAAGTCGGTAGAGTTAGGGGAAAGATAGACAGCACAGAAATATTTAGTATGAGAATGACAGGATAGTTTGAGCCATAAAGTTGAGAATTCAGAGGAGGCGAAATTGGGAACACAAGATCAAGTGAGTTTGTTGTGCACGTATGGACAACATCCACTTTTGGCTTTGAAACTAGGATAGATAAAGTAGAAGGATACAGAGAAGGGGCTGCTGGAAGTTGTCTCAGATACCGGGGTTTCGGTGAGGAAAAGAAGATCAGGTTTGGAGGAGGAGAGATGGTGTTCGACAGAATGAAAATTAGAGGAAAGGCCGCGAATATTGCAAAATTTGATAGTAAGAGTGACAGGCCGTGGTCCAGAGCATTTAGAGGAGTCGTCAGGGAAAGGTCAGGCATGTGTGGGGGTATTTATGGTCCCCCCCCCCCTCCCTGCGGGCTCCGAGGCATGGTGTGTGTTCATAATTTTGTTAAATCATTATGAAGGAGGAAGTGTGGTGTGCATGTTAAGTGTAGTGAAGTAGATATGAGGAAGAGGTGTTTGTGAGAGCGTGCTGGACTACTCTCAGTGTTAGTGAGGCTCAAAGGAAATCAGTAAGAGAGTCCCAGCAAATGAAGCAGGAGTTCTAGTGATTCCTTATCAAATGCCTACAGCCTCTCCTGGGTATAGCCCTGTTCGATTGGTGCCTACAATCTACCCCCATTCCAAATATTAGTCGCCTCGTACGACACACGCAGTAGGATGCGTGATTATTTTTTTTTTCCTCCACCATAAGATGGAGGCCCCCTTACCCCCAGAGGGATATATATATATATATATATATATATTATATTCATATATATACAGTATATATATATATATATATATATATATATAGATATATAGATATATATATTATATATATATATATATATATATATATATATATATATATAAATATATATACTGTATTTATAAACATATATGTATGTATATATATATATATATATATATATATATATATAATAAACATATATATACTGGATATATATATATATATATATTTATATATATATATAAATATACTTATATATATATATAGCCAGCCGTCCGGCTGGCTAAGTTGATAGCGTGCCTGCTTCCCATCTTACAGGTCTCGCGTTCAATCCCCGCTCAGATTGTAAAGTTTTTCTGAGATATAGCCGGCGTTTACTGTCTTCCCCTGAGCAAGGGAGATGGGTAATGGTCTCTGGTTGATTAAAGAAGTGTGAAGCGCTTGAGAATCCTCGAAGGAGGAGATACGGACGCTATATAAGTAACCAGACGATTATTATTATTATTATTATTATATATATATACTGTATATATATATATATATATATATATTATTGGTAGGTCTGCTGTTGCTGCTGGACTGGAGGGATGTAGCCGCTGGTGGAAACAGTTGCCATTGGAAACCCGGGGAGCAGATGTGGGGAGGCGGCTACCTGAGGCGACTGCTGGAGTCTTGGAGGCTGATGGTGTTGGAATTGCGACTGCAACACTCTCTCCTGGACCTCATCCATATCCTTCGCGGTGTAGGACTCGGCTTTGTACTGTTACAGGAGGTTGAAGGAAGACATGGACCACCTGTCCCACACAGAGACATAAAGGTCCTTTATTTCGCTCTTAGCTAAGGTAGACCAATCAGTTCTGCATTTGCTCCTTCAGCAGGCTCTGGGGCTTGGTAGCAGTGTCCACCTTGTGCTGTAGGTCGTGGGCTCCTTCCGACCTACTTAACAGCTGAAATGGGTTTAAAATTATTAGTATAATTGTTATACCGAGGGAAAATCAAGCCGCCCACGGTAACCAGCCACCCGCAGACCTCGGGAAATACCAGGGCGCCCCCAGCCGACCCCCTCACCAGATCCTGACACACACCTACAGCCAGCGTCACCGACGACGGGCTCAACCCAAAACCAACACCGTACGGCGCCAGAATCACCAGAGGCATCGTCGACCATTGGGGCCACACAATAACGAAGTCCGTCCTTCAACCGTTCTCTCTCAAGCAGAATGGGTTAGATATAGAAATGTCCCCCCAAAGACAGGAGTACCAACACCCCATTAACATCGATCTGGAACTACTTCTTGGAGTACCAGAGGGCGATCACACGGCCCCATATCTCTAGGAGTGACGTCACCACAACCAGCCGACCCAGGTTTGGCCAACGGCCAGGTCAACCCCGCCAATCAGGAAGGAGCATCACCTGTAGAGTGGACTTGGGAGGGGATACGCAAACTTCTTATATCTTGAAGATCTAATTAGTGAACATGTACTCAGACCAGGTTAGGAAAGGTATCTAACCTTTCTGCTGAGCTGTGTCCGTGACCTCCCTAGGTGCTCCAAGGCCCAAAGTCTCAGTGTGGTAGAAAAAAGGAGTATTCAATATCTCCTGGTCCCTCGGCCAGTTTCACTGGCGAAGCCATTCGTTGCCGGACATAAAAGTACTTAATTATCTCGGTCAGCCTCACTGCTGAGATTATCCGTGGTCTGTCTATCAGGCCCTCTCTTAATGTAACTTGCATTCGATTAGTGGTATTCCAAGTCAAACATTCAGTACGCTATCAGAATTAATATCGCCATCTTATGAGTAGATTGTCACATGTCGGAATGACCACTCAGTCAGCTGGCCAATGCCTACTCATAGATAACTAAACTCTGTCTTACATTGTATATTCTTCGAGTCCAGCTAGAAACCCCCATTCATTCCAACCACACATGAGCATAATTATTTATTATTTATTGAATATTATCCTTGTCAAATTCTGTATATATCGTGTATCTATTATTGTCCTAGTTCTGATTTGTACAGGTATATATAATAAAGTTCATACCTAATTGGTACCATTTGATCTTGCTATGGGTAACCTCCTTAAGGTGAACCTCAGGTAAATAAACTGCCTGATGTTATTCTTATGTCATGTTGGGACCCTATATCTCCATTCACAGTAAATATAATAAATGTGTGACAACCTGATTCGACTACTCACTCCAATACCTCTCCCTATAGCAGTTTAAGACACCCATGCATACAGTAAAGTTTATGCAGCCCTAACTCCTCCACATCTATAACAAGGGCTGGTATCTTGTTGGTGGCAGCGGTGTCTGCGAGGCTAGAGGTAAAAGAGCGTGTAAAGTGAATTAGGATACAACTAGTTACCCCGTCAAGTAAGAATAATTCAAAATGTCATAGGAAGGACCAAAACCCTCCATTACGGCTTTCTGCCCAGAAACTATGGATATCGCGACATACCTAGAAATGGTCATGCCTACCATCACCCTGAATTATCCCGAAGCTAAACGTACCTCCATCTTGCTCTCTAACATAGGATTCCGAACGTATTCTCGTTTAACCGGGACCGTGACCACCGAGACACCATGGGATGAACTAAAAAACGTAATCATCACCACTTTGCAACCATCAATGGGCCGCGTCCCAGCCCTAGAAAAACTTTACGGCATTTCGTTCACAGGGGACTTTGATGATACCTTGCATAAACTACGCAAATGTACATAGACTGCCTACCCCAAAGCATCCGCAGAACGCATAAATGAAGTCGTGTTCAGTAATGTAATCAGTATCGTGCCAAGTCATGTCAAACACTATTTCATTTTCCAATAAACCACTACCTCCACTACAGATTTTTCCACTATCCGTAAACTTTTGACCATTTCCCGGGGGGCTCCCAGTAAAGTTTGTGCCCTCAGCCGCACCCCCATGCATCCCCAACAGGTCGAAAACGATTCCACCCCCAGACTCACCTAGCTCAGCCTTCCGCACATACTTCTGAGACACCTACCACACCCTTCACATCTACCATGTTACCTACCAAACTCAGCCTTCCGCACTTACGTCTGTTGCTCCTACTAACCTCATCTCTTATGGACCCTCACCCCATCAGTTCTCCAGTATGCCCCGAGGAACGACCAATATGCACCTCGCCTATCTCCCGTAAACTTGTATGAATTTCCTCCCTGTTCAAATAATTGTCCCGTCCGGACTTGGCGAGCTCGCAACAGAACGCAATTGAACACTCCCTCCAACCAATTTGCAAATCAACAATCTGCGTATCCGCACCAACCTCGATTCAACCAGTATCAGTCAAACCCTTTCCGTGGCCGTTGTCCATACGGATTGCCAGTTTGCCTACTTGTAGATACAGGCGCCGCACATTCATGTCTTCACACTCACTTTTACAAGCGATTACGCCACAAATTTGGCCCATTACAACCGTTATCACTGACGCTCATCAGTGCTGGAAATACACCGTTGCAAATACGAGGAGAATCTTACTCCGTCACCATTAAACTACCTCATGGCCCCTCAGTTGACCACAAGTTTGTAGTATTAGATACGCACGCTGACACCTACGATGGGTACCTTGGGTTTGATTTACTACAAATATTAAATGCACAGATTGACTGCAAACACCGACGCTTATAATTCGAAGCCAAACCCCAAACGCCATACCTCGTTGCCCAGGCCACCACATCTGACACCATATCAATTCCCCCCACATTATCAATCTTGGGTAACTATTAATCGCCCTGCCAATGTACCCCTGGTGTTCTCCCCTGCCTCTCATATTTCGCAACACTGCTGGACCTCCCCCGCTTTACTTTCCCCGTCCATGAACTGTCTGAAAATCGCTAACATTTTCAATTGCCCCATCAGCCTACCGAAGGGCCTGTTGATGGGAAAGCTGGAAACATTCGACGATGTGAACCCTTCCTGCCACGCCCCCCCAGAAACCCCCGTATTACAGTCAGTACCACCCCTCCTCCCCCATCATCATCAACGAGCCTTGCAACAGTATTGCTATCCTTTCAGGATATATTTTCAGAAACCTCAGACGACATTGTCCAAACTAAGGTCCTCAACTACCCCATACACACCACAGGCACCACACCCTGTCAGGCAGCCCCTGCGGCGTAAGAACCCCATTCAGCGCCGCGAGGAGGAAAAGCAAGTCAGAGAAATGTTAGATCCAGGACTAGTGAACCCCTCCACCAGCCATTGGTCTTCACCCATCGTACTAGTAAAAAATAAAATGACGGCTCCCTGCGGTTCTGCGTCGACTACCGCCAATTGAATGACGTAACAATTAAAGACGCTACCCCCCTGCCACCCATAGAAGACTCCTTCGATTCTTTACACGGAGCGAGCATATTTTCTACCTTCGACTTGATAAGCTGGGTATTGGCAGGTACTAGTACATCCTGACCACCAACAAAAAACTGCTTTCTCTACAAGCAGCGGCAGGCACTATGAATTTAACGTACTACCTTTCGGCCTATGCAACGGCCCCGCTAATTTTTCCCGATTGATGGATTCCGTTTTGCAAGGCCTCACCTGGGAAACATGCCTAGTGTATCTAGACGACGTCATCGTTTTAGCCAGCTCATGAGAAGAGCATCTAGCCCGCCTCACCAAAGTTTTTTCACGGATACAAAAAGCCGGGTTAAAATTAAAACCTTCCAAATGTACTCTGGCACGAGGCTCCGTTCCTTACTTAGGTCACATAATCTCGAAACACAGCATTTCACCCGATCCGGACAAACTTGTTGCGATCCGGGAAATTCAACAACCGCAATTAGTATAAAGGCGTACGATCGTTCCTCGGTTTAGCCTCCTACTACTGGCGTTTTGTGAAAGGCTTCGCGTCCATTGCCAAACCCTTACATTAGCTGACGCATAAAGACGAGAAATTAGTATGGACTGAGGCCCGCCTGAATGACGCCCTCACTTCGGCTCCAATAGCAGCTTTCCCAGATTACAATCAACCATTCCGCTTATATACAGAAGTATCTTTAACAGGTATCGGTGCCGTACTAGCTCAAATCACAGGTAATAAAGAAAACATCGTAGCATGCGCCAACCGCACACTGACCCAAGCAGAAACAAACTATGCCGCAACAAAAAGAGAATGTTTAGGACTATACTCCATTCAGTTGACCCGTGCATCTGGCGCCTAACTTGTGTTTGTATAGAGGCTCATGATTGGCTATCTTATCAGTACCCTTCATCATAGGCCAAAATGAGTGGCAGAGCTGATAATATATTTATCTATCTATCTATCTATCTATTGCCTGACGCCGTGATCCCCGAAGGGGTGGCCACGAACGAACTGCCCCATGGACCTCTGTCCCCAGTCAGTCGAGGCCCCTCCTCCCAACCAGCACCGCCTTCATCCATATACTTTCTCACTCCATCCTTCCACCTCTCTTTCGGTTTACTTCTCCCTCTGTCCTTACCTCGCTCTCGTACACCCTCTTAGCCATTCTCTCGCTTCCCATACATTCCATATGGCCGAGCCATCTCAAGGTGTTCCTTTTCACATTTTCGAGCACATCTACCTCCACACCACACTTCCTTCTTACTTCCTCATTCGTCTGTCTATCCCTCCATGAAACTCCGCACGCACTTCTCAAGTAACTCATTTCCACCCCTCTCACTCTTGGTCTGAGTCTCTTCTCCAACGTCCATGCTTCGCTACAACCTGTTGCACCCTCTCCCGCACTTCTTCATCCATAGTCCCATCTTTACTCAACACACTGCCCGGATACTTACATGAGCTGACAATCGCCATAGCCTGACCGTTCAACTTCACCTCACACTCTGTGGCTTCACCCCTTTCGAAGACCATAACCTTGCACTACCCCGCATTTACCTTCAGATTCCGTTTTTCACACACTGTTCTAAACACATTTACCAGACCCTGCAACTCCCATTCATTATCGCTCATAAGAACTGTATCATCAGCAAACAGCAGTACAGGTAGCTTCCACTCACTTCCCTCCCCTATCAGCGATACACCAACATCCACTGCTCTTCCTTGTATTTCTTTAATTTCTTCATCCATATATACAGTAAACAACCACGGGGACATCACACACCCCTGTTTCAACCCAACATTCAGGTCAAAGAACTCGCTCTGCTCATTCTCCAAACGTAACGCCGCCTTTTTTTTTTTTTTTTTTTTTCTATATGATTGAGGGAGGCAAAAGGCATAACTGCCTATAGCGAGTGCCTCCCCCATAGTTGAAAGAGTGACAGGGCCAAAATCAAGGGACGTTCGAGCCAAAATGCCTGGACACACGGAGCTTGAAGCAATTTAAGTCATAGGAAGAGGGAAAGACTGATTCTGGGAGAGAGTTCCAGAGCTCAGATGTTGAGTAGAAGAAAGTTTGAGAGTAACGTTTCACTCTTGGGTTGGAGAGTTGCACAGAGTAGGGGTGGGATTGAGTTGCAAGACGGGTACCACGTGCCCTACGTAAAGGAGGTGGTATGCACTGGGATAGCTCTGAGGAACACTGATTATTATAGTAGCGATAGAATAGCGAGAGAGACGCAACATTGCGGCGGAGAGAGAGAGATTGCAGAGAGTTGGTGAGTGGACGGGAGTTAATGATACGAAAGACCTTCCTTTCAACTTTGTCTAGGAGAGCGGTGTGAGAGGAACCTCCCCACACATGTGAACAATACTCAATACAAGGGCGCACTATGCCCCTGTACAGAGCAAGAAGCTGTGCAGGGGAAAAGAACCCCCTAAGGCGGTTGAGCACACCCAGCTTCTGGGAGGCTGCCTTAGCAAGACTGGTAATATGGTCCTTCCAAATGAGAGCAGAAGAAAAAGAGACACCAAGAATATTGAGAGAAGATGAAGGGTTGATTTTTGTATTGTTGAAGAATAAGGGATAGTCCGCTGGGAGATCCTGACGGGTAGATAGATGGAGAAATTGGGTTTTGGAAGCATTAAAGTTAACAAGGTTTTCTCTGCCCCAATTGGAAATAGTATTTAGATCAGAATTTAAGAGTTCTATGGCTTCATTACGTTTGTCGTTGAGGGACTGCTGGCTGGGGCGTTCTGAAAAACTAATGGAGTAGTGTAAGGTTGAGTCGTCTGCGTATGAATGGATGGGAATTAAGGTACAGTTAAGGAGATCATTTATAAAAATTAGAAAGAGAATAGGAGATAGGACAGAGCCCTGAGGAACACCGGAGTTTATAGGGTGAGGAAGTGAACAATGGCCGTCCACAACCGCAGCTATGGAACGGCCGGAAAGGAAATTAGAGACAAAGGCACAGATGGAAGGATAGAAACCGAAGGAGGGTAGTTTAGAAATTAAAGATTTATGCCAGACTCTATCGAAGGCTTTCGATATGTCTAGTGCAATAGAAAAAGTCTCACCGAAGTCCCGAAAGGAGGATGACCAAGAGTTAGTAAGATATGAAAGAAGATCACCAGTAGAGCGACCCTTAAGGAAGCCATACTGGCGATCTGAGAGCAGATTATGAGAAGAGAAATTTTGCACCCTGTTTGCACCCTCATACATGCTCTTCACTGCTTTCAGCAACTTGTCATCTACTCCGTATATTCTAAGTACTTTCCATATACTGTACCTTCTCTATCCACTCTGTCATATGCCTTCTCCAAGTCTATAAAGGAAACATACACCTTTTGTTGCTTCTCCAGATACTTCTCCACAACACAATTCAGGGTAAAAATCTGATCTACACATCCTCTTCCCTTCCTAAAACCCCCCTGCTCGTCACCTATCCATTTCTCCATTCTCACGCTCACTCTCTCAATCACTACCCTACTGTACACCTTCCCTACTACGCTTAAAAAGACATATTCCTCAGTGGTTACCACACACTCCTCTTTCCCCTTATATAGGGGGACTATTATGCCTGTCTTCCAGTCATCAGGTGCACTCCCCTTCCCCCATGCTAGTTTGCACATTTTCCATACCCATTCGATCACTATCTCACCACCATATCTTAACATTTCCCCACACACTCCATCTGTTCCTGGTGCTTTCCCCAACTTCACTCTTTACATGACTTCCCACACTTCTAACCTCCTGATCCCCACCTCCTCCTCCACTACTTCTCTTCTTCTCCCTCCCATACCCCATCCAACTATGTTTGCTGGCGCTTCATTCCTTACATTTAGCAACTCGTTGAAGTACTCCCTCCATCTTTCGACTCTCTCTTGCTTCTCGGCTAGCATTTTCCCATTCTTATCTTTCACACCCTTACTGTTTCCCTTGCTACTTTCCCTAACTTTCTTGACTTCTTTCCAGAACAGTTTCTTACACTTCCTCCATTTTACACTCAGATTCCTTCCAAATTCCTCATCTACTCTTCTCTTACTTTCCTTCAATAGTCTCTTCACCACTCTCTTTCTCTCCACGTACCTCGCTAGTTTCTGACTCTCCAAATCTTCATTCCCTCTACTACCCAACCACTCTCTATGCGCTTTCTTCTTGTCTTCCACAGCTATTTTTACCTCTTCTGTCCACCATGCTGTACCTTTCACTCCCCTCCCATGCTGCAAAGATTTGTTCCTTAAACACCTTGCTCATCTCCTCCACTTCCTCCATACCTTCCAGGTCAAACCTTCCTCGTCGTCTTTCTACTGCTCTCCTGTACTCTTCCCTGATTTCATCCTCCTGTAGCCTCTCCACCCTCCTCGCCATTCCATCCTCCGCTCACCTCCCTCCAGTTCTCCTCACCCACTTCTTTTGTATCCTAATTTTAGCTACTACTACATAATGATCAGACAGACCCCCTCCAATACCCCTATACACCCTAGCATCCATCACAGATTTCTTCATTCGTTCATCCACACATATATAATCAATCAGTGCCTTTCGTTCCACCACTGTCTTATCCGTATCCTTCATCCTCAATACCACTTTCCATGTGTACCTGTGTATTAAACTGTGTCGGAAGAAGGTGTTGGCTATCCACAGCTTCCTCCCCACACATACGTCCACAAGTGCGCTACCATTCCCATTCACCTCTGACGGTACCCTCCACCCTCCCACCATTCCATCAACTTTCCTATCACCCACCTTCCCATTCACATCCCCAATCAGAAATATTCTTTCGTTCTTGCCAAACTTATCCAGGCACGCCTCCACATTCACCAAGAACTCCTCTTTCTCTCTTACAAGTTTATCCGCTGTCGGAGCATACACACGCACAATCACCCACGTTTATATTCCTACTTTCATTCGCACCCACACAATCCTTGAACCCACAGACCCATAGTCTCTTACACTCTTCTTCCATTTGTTACTTACAAACAAACGTGCACCTTATCTCGCTGCTCCCTCACTCACTCCAGCACACGCACCCATTCCACACTCCCACTTTCACATCTGTACCCCTCCATTTGGTCTCCGTCATTCCACATACATCCAGCCTGGCATTCACTAACACTTCCAGGACTCTCTCTATTTTTTGTCATCATTTATGCCTCTCGCATTCCATGTTGCTATTCTAAGATTGTCCATAAGATTGTCCATAGTCGGTCGGGTTTCATCAACACAGGGTCCGTCCACATCCGAGGCTGTTCGTTCGTTTTCCTTGCTTAACACTCTCCGACATTTAGGACGCAATTGCGTCATATGGACATATGGCCAAAAGTGTGATTATGATGCAATTGCATCATATGGGGCTCCCTAACTTATAGAAATTCGGCAAAAATATGTTTATGACTCGATTTGACTCAAAATTGGACTGGTAAGTTAGGTAAGTTGCCTCTACATGTGGAAGTATCTAGCAACCCTATAGCGTCCCTAGCATACGTGCATGGCCCATTGTCTTTTCAGTTAGAGCCCGGCTTCCAGCTTGTATGGTACGTCTCCGTCCCTGTAATTCTGTCTTTTCTCTCTCCCCCTAGCCCGCCCGGCCAGTTTTGAAGTTTTGTCTGGCTATCATTGACGATTTTACACTATTTTGTACAATAATTTGTAATGTTAGTGTAGTAAGCATTCGTAGTCACATACCTAACTATTATGTTAGGTTTGTGACTACGAATATATAAGTGTGTCATATATATATTGCCCTAAACCTGTGCGATTCTATGCATTTTAGCTTGAAAGACAAATTTATTTATCAATAATTACTGACTACGAAATAAATCTATATAATATTTTCGATTGTCTGTGCGTGTGTCTGTTCTTAACCCGGGAACTGCGGGGAGACTTTTAAGAGTTCCCCCGGCGGACTGCGGGGAGACTCTTATGAGTGAGTGAACAAAAAAAAATCAACTTTTGACATCGACAAAAAAAAAAAAAAAAAAAAAAAAAAAAAAAATTGGGGGCCCCTGGGCCATGCAAAATCTCAGTCCTCTACCTCCCCTCCTTCCCCACTTTCCTCCTCTCCTTCAGTTATCACCTATTTTCCCTGTTATTCCCTTATTCTGAGGTATATTTTTGTGCTAACATTAGCGAGTTGCAAGCAGGGTGTTGTCATCACTGATGGCAAGCGAGTGCAAGAGAGAGAGAGAGAGTATCGATCGACTGTGTCTCAGTGGCCTTGGGGGAAATTGGCGGGAAAGCAGGTTGCCTCACCCATACATTATACAACTCGCGGGCTATATCTCCGATTGTGACCATCCAAACGCTGTTTTCACTCGTTTTATTGTTGTTTCAGGTTAATACCTTTATAATCAACCCATAATAGGCGCATATGGATAAGTATTAATGCTATTAATGGCACAATGAATATTTTAGTGACGGAAACACCTCAAATACGTCAGCACAGGGGGACGTTTCCAATTACCCCCATGCGCACTTCAGAGGTTAATAGGCGGCCACAGTTTTTAAGCTAGAGCGTTCATACTGGGTATGCATAGTAAGGGGATCCCTAGGCAGGTTTTAGTGAAAAAATAGAATTCTCCAGGGTGAAAGGGACGGAGAAAATGGGCGCGAAATCGGAAAAGGGCTGTTTGGGGCAGAAGGAGGCCTCCAATCGAAAAGGTGTATGGAACGAAAGTTGTTCGCAGCCCCCCAAAATTGGGGTAAGGATGAGGTCAGATCCAAAATCGGAGGTAATTTAGCGGCCGAAATCGAGGTCGCCGTTTAATGAGGCACAGGGAGGTCGAGGCCGGTGATTATGGTAGTAGTAGTATTGTGATGATTGTGGTAGTAGTTATTGATGATGGTGATTATGGTAGTAGCAGTGGTGGTAGTAGTGATGGTGATTATGGTGATTACCTGGGCAACGCCGGGTACCCCTGCTAGTAAATTATAATTACGAATTATAGTTACATGTTTTGCCCATTTTGGGCAATTTTTTAGTGAATACATAGTTTTATTTGAGTGACTACTTGACAGTGTAGTGTGGAAACTTATTTTATATAAAAGATGTCACGATAAGTAGCCTACTATATGGAATGTTAGTTATATTATATGCCTATATATATATATATATATTTATGTATATTATATACAGTATATATAAATATACAGTATATAATTATACAGTAAATACATATATATATAATGTTACGGACTAGGGTTCAAACCCACAACACCATGAATAAATTATTAACTCCAATGAAAAGGCAACACAACTGTTATCACCGTAGTACGGTAAGAATGATAGTTAACCACCCAAAACTAGACTGCAAGGTTAATATTATCCTCCAGCGAAACCTTATTATTATACAACAAGTCAATCAGAATCATATAATTGATATTATTAAGTTTTCTTTAAATGTCAGTAGAGTAACTTATGCTTTCGTAAATCCTTTAAGATTTATATGTAGAATATTCAAGTAACCACTTTAGTTTACTGTACAAATAATTAATTACCGTTTACTTTATTTTAGAACCACAGAGTATTAAAAGTATTTAAATCTTTAAGTTATTTGAAAGATAGTACATGAAAATAAATAAGGTAGGTATGGATGAAAAGATAATTTAAAAGTATGGATATTATTTACATATAAATTACACTTTATACATCTATCCTTACATTCACACAATACAACATAATCATACAATACAACATAATAATACTTGTCTATAGAGAGATAGTTATACAAGGCAGGACACAAATTCAGGGTGACGCATGGTGAGGTCTTGGCGAAGCAGAGGCGAGAGGTGAACTGACTTTCCTCAAATCCTACTTTCTATCGAGTCCTTGGTCAGTAAAGTTATCGTACAGGACTGAAATAAAACTACTCTCACTACAATCAAACAATTTAACTCAACTAATAATAATATAGAATACTTCATTAAAACATATAAATGAAGAGTAAGAACACTAAATCACGAATTATATAAAGACTAATCATACGTCTGCCAGAGAGACGCACAAACAAGCAGGTGAGGGGAAGCAGCGCGCTTGGCGCCAAAATCTGCCGGCGTTCATGGCCTGGGGCAAAAGATGTCTGGCTATTACAGTACACCTCTGGGCACAAATATGTTCCCTTATGTTATCTTACTGACTAAAGGCCTTCCTATGTACAAATAAATAGTCACATATACCCACTAATAATTAGTTAACTCAATTCCACCAGCACTTAGTTTAATTAAGGCAATACACAACACTTCCCCCATTAAGAGATTTATAAGGGAAACATTGTAAATCAAATCATTCTAAGTCCTAGATAACATGTCTGCAATTATATTGTTCTTCCCCTTAATATGAAAAATGTGCAGTTTGTAAGGCTGCAATGGTAAAGCCCACCTCATGAGACACTGGTTATAGTTTTTCATCTTATGCAAAAATTTGAGGGGATTATGATCAGTGAACACATCAATAGGAAAGCAAGAACCATTTAAGTACACATTAAACTTATCAATGGGAAACAATAATGCAAAGCATTCCTTCTCAATGGTACTATAATGTTTCTGGTATGGTTTGAACTTTGTGGATGCGTAGCAAACAGGATGTAATACTTCATTCTCGCTATACTGTAACAATACAGCCCCTGCTCCCACATCACTGGTATCTATTTGCAAGATGAACGGCTTAGCGAATTGTGGAGATTTCAGTATGGGCGCATTTGTGAGAAGGGCACGGATTTTCACAAAAGCGTCCTGGCATTCCTGAGTCCACACAAACTTCTTCTTTGGACTGACTAGGTCTGTTAAATGTGCAGAGAGGTCAGAAAAATTGGGCACAAAATGCCGATAATACCCACTCATGCCCATGAAGCGCATTAGTGCCTTACGATCATGAGGAACAGGCAGTGACGCAATGGCTTCCACTTTGGCAGATACTGGGCTAACCTCACCTTGCCCAACCACATGACCCAGGAATATTACATTGGCATGTCCAAACTCACTCTTGGCCAAGTTCACTGTTAAATGTGCTTCAGCCAGGTTGTAGAATAGGGCGCGCAATTGAAGTTGGTGATCTTCCCATGATTTGCTGTATACTACCAGATCGTCCAAGTAAGATTGTACCCCGACGAGTCCCTCTGTCACCCGATGAATCAGCTGTTGGAAGGTTGCTGGTGCGTTGACCATCCCAAAGGGCATGACGGTGTAGTGGTATAAGCCGTCAGGGGTGACAAACGCAGAGATTCATTTGGCACACTCAGTCAGCCGGACCTGGTAGTACCCATGCAACAAGTCGAATTCGGTAATGTAGTTGGCGTCCCCCAGTTGGTCGATTAGGTCGTCTATCCGAGGAAGAGGGTAGCAGTCCTGACAGGTTAGTTGGTTAACCTGGCGGTAGTCAGTACACATCCTGAACGATCCATCCGGCTTGTCCACTAACAGGCATGGTGAAGCCCACTCACTGTCACTCTTCTCCACCAAGCCATGATCCATCAGGAACTGCACCTCCTTCCTCAGGGCCTCCCGCTTCCATGGACTGGCGCGGTAGGGATGCTGCTTAATGGGACGAGCATCTTCGACCAACACCACATCATGCTCAACCAGAGGGCACTGCCTGGGAACATCGCCAAACAGCTGTGGAAACTCATTAAGCAGGGATTCCAAGTCACCACTCTGGTCAGGCGGCAAGTGCTGGAATTTTAGATGAGGATTAGACAAGTAATCAGAGTTTTGCAATTTAGTGTCCGAGGGCAAAGACATATCATCTTCATCATCCGCAATAACAGAGTTTGCTACATCCACGTTCAATACAGGGGCATCATTGCCAGGATCTCTTACAAAGTATGGCTTGATCAGGTTCACATGTATTAGTCTCTATGCCTTTCGTCTGTCAGGAGTTTTCAGGACATAATTTACATTACTGGTCTTTCGTTTTATCACATATGGACCATGAAACTTACTGTGTAAAGGTTTCTTGGGGATTGGCAGAAAGGCTAACACAAGATCACCTGGCTTAAACTCTCTGGCAACAGCTTTGCTGTCAACATTTTCTTTCATTGTTACTTGGGAATCCTTCAGGTTTTTCATTGCATGTTCTATAGCAGTTTTTAATCTGTGTCTAAACTGGTGAACATAGGTAAGAAGAGGTTTACTGGAAGGTGTATCTAACCAAGTTTCTTTTAGAACTTTAAGAGGACCTCTAACCTCATGACCATACACCAACTCAAAAGGTGAAAAACCAAGGGAATCTTGTACACTACTCCTTACAGCATACAACACAAAATGAATACCTTCATCCCAATCTGCATTATTTTCCTTGCAATACTTTGTCAACATTGACTTGAGAGTTTGATGTAGGCGTTCTAATGCACCTTGGGACTCATTTCTACAGGCTGTGGAATGGTTATGGCGCACTCCCAACTCATCCATAGTTTGTTTGAAAAGTTTGGAAGTGCTACCTAGGTCAGATAGGACAATACGAGGAATTCCATACTGAGTGAAGAATTTACTAAGGGCTTTCACGATATTCTTGGAATTTATTCGCCTCAATGGAAAAACCTCTGGATACCTAGTGGTAGAACACATAACCATCAGCAAATACTAATTTCCACTGCGTGTTTTAGGCAAGGGACCAACACAATCAATGATTAATTTACTGAAAGGTTCCTCTGTTACTGGAATAGGATTTAATGGTGCAGGCTTTATTGGCTGATTTGGTTTTCCAGACATTTGGCACCCATGACATGTTTTACAGTAGTAGGCAACAGATTGTTTCATTTTAGGCCAGAAGAAGTCCTTGGAGATTTTAGTATAAGTTTTGGTAACACCTAAATGTCCACCACTGAGGTCATGACCCACTGATATGATATTATTTTTATTAATCTCACCACCACACCCCCAATGAAATTAATTAAAGTATATATGATCCACCGGGATTCGAACCCGGGTTATCACACACATATTTTTGCCACCTTAACCATTACACCACCAGGACGGTTATAAAAGGTTTATGCACACGCCTACGACTTATTATCCATTCTCGAATACTGGATATTAATCTAATCATGTTCATATTCCCAACCGCACTATGGTAGCCTACTGTTTAAGTGAGAGGAAAGAATATTCATGGGGCACAGATCATATAGACCGGCCTCTCGAAGAAATATCCCTAAACCTACTAATAATATTATTTTTATTAATCTCACCACCACACCCCCAATGAAATTAATTAAAGTATATATGATCCACCGGGATTCGAACCCGGGTTATCACACACATATTTTTGCCACCTTAACCATTACACCACCAGGACGGTTATAAAAGAGATCTGAACATAGTGGGTATAACCACTTGGTGATATTCTTGCCAAGTTTCATTAGCTGGTACCTTAGGAGGTCTGTATTTTCTCATTAGGATACCGTTCCTCACATAAAAGCATTTGGGAAGGTTCACTATCTCAGAATCCACGACAGCCTTGTCAAAGAATGGTGCTAACTCAGAGTCTTTTACTTGGGCTTCTTTAAGAGTGTTAGAATCAATTGGTACATTACTTAGATCCTCTGGAGAAGCTAACACCTGAGAAGGGTCATTATCAGAAAATAGGTGTTAGAGATCAACATCCACAGAATTAGTGATATCTTTACTGTCATTCTGTTGAGCTGCCATGCTCCTAGTCATTACACAAGAAGGGAACAAATAAGGATAGTCCTTTTCCAGCTGTTCTGTGTTATGTAAATAATGAGGGAGACGAAACTACAGTGGGGTCAGGTACAACTTTTCCACCTGCAATATCATTCCGCAACAGAAAGTTCACTCCTTTCACAGGTAGTGACTCTTGAAATCCTACAGTGAAGTACCCACTAGCTAACTCAGTATTCAAATAAACCTTAGCCAGAGGAACAGTAATACACCCACTAACTCCATTGATCAGAACACTCTGGGCCAAATAACAGTCCTCCAAATCAGGCACCACACCTGTTAACATGAGGCTATGAGAGGCTCCTGTGTCCCTAAGTACTTGAATGGGATGTTTAGTGGAAGTGTCAGAAAAAGAAACTGTTCCTATAGAACGAAAGGGTTGAAACTGATCAATAGAACAGCTAGGAGTGTCACTACCAGCTAGAACACTGTCTTGAAGCTCTGTGGGTTTATTAGGACAGGCACTCAAAACAGTCAGTTTAGAAGTTTGGTTAGAACTAGAAGTAGCTGGTTCACTGGTAGGCAAGTTAGAAGGAATGCTAGAAGTAGCCGGAACTTTTTCTGGGCGTCTTTCCCCGCCTTTAAGCTTAGGACAGTCCCTAATGTGATGACCGGTTTGTTTACAATAAGCACAAATCAAAGTAGGTTTGGATGAGTTTGGGGTTTTACCTGGTTCAGTCTTACCAGATACAGTGCTCCCAGAAGTAACCTTAGTAGATGGCTGTGAGCCACCAGAACCATTCCCATCACCTGTTACACGAGTTCCACCACCACCTCGGAAACTGCCGCTAGAGACACTAATACTCCTAGACGAGTCAGTCCCCTTCTGCTTCTGCCTGAAAAAAGAGTCCCCATGAGTCAACCTGTAATTTTCAGCCAAAGTGGCTGCCTTGTTTACATTAGTAACTTCTCTCTCTTGTAGATACAATTTCAAGGAATATGGAACTTTGCGGAGAATTTCTTCTAACACAACCAGCTGAGAGTTGTTCAAAAGTAGTTACTTTCCTGGCCCTCAACCAAGCATTAAAGAGCCTTTCCCTTTCTTTGACAAACTCCAGATAGGATTGTTTCTCTTCCTTCTTTAGATTACGGAAATTCTGTCTATGAGTTTCAGGAACCTGGTCATAAGCCTCCAAGATATTTTTTTTTAGATTACCATAAGGTATGCTATCACTAGGGAGATTAGAGTAAATCAAATTTGCTTTACCTATGAAAGCGGTTTGGGAAAAGAAACTCCACTGGTCTTTTGGCCATTTAAGCTGGTTTGCAACACACTCAAAGAGATTGAAGAAATTCTCAACATCAGTTTCATCAAATTTTGGCATACATTTTATCTGATTTCCTAGGTCAGAGAAAGATTTTTTTGCATTTAATTCTCTGTCTTTCACACTTTCTTCACTCTTCAGTCTCAACACTTCAAGTTCATGTATTCGATCTTGCTCCTTTTGTATTCGATCTTGCTCCTTTTGAGCATTTTCTTGGGCTTTAATCTCTCTTTCATGCTCTCTCTGTTTGTCTTCATGTTCTCTCTGTTTTTCGGCATTCTCTCTTTCATATTATCTCTGTTTTTCTTCATTCACTCTTTCATACTCCCTCTGTCTTGCTGCCTCCTCTAATTCCATCTTTTTAATCATAAGCAATGATGCACTACCTCCATCACCAGCGCACAAACTATAGGCTTCAAGTGGCAGCAACTCATCAATTACTAATTTATCGATCACACACTTCTTTACCTCTGCTTTAGTCATACTGGATTTATGAGCAACTCCATATTTGATGGCTAATGCAATCCAATCAGTTTTCTTTATATGGGAAACAGCCAAAGTACTCAAAGAAGGTTTCTCAACAAACTCATCGATATTAAAATCCATACTGAAATCTAAACAGAGTAAACAGTCTTAGAAGAGATGTTCAAGAGTGCACAAAACAAAGAAAATAAATCACACCAAAACAGGACACACCAAATCATAAGTATTCATAGCTGACCACAGATAAAACAATTAACTGTTGTATAAAAGCAAAAAGGTAATCCCAGACAGGCCCCCATATAATATTAAGGACTAGGGTTCAAACCCACAACACCATGAATAAATGATTAACTCCAATGAAAAGGCAACACAACTGTTATCACCGTAGTACGGTAAGAATGATAGTTAACCACCCAAAACTAGACTGCAAGGTTAATATTATCCTCCAGCGAAACCTTATTATTATACAACAAGTCAATCAGAATCATATAATTGATATTATTAAGTTTTCTTTAAATGTCAGTAGAGTAACTTATGCTTTCGTAAATCCTTTAAGATTTATATGTAGAATATTCAAGTAACCACTTTAGTTTACTGTACAAATAATTAATTACCGTTTACTTTATTTTAGAACCACAGAGTATTAAAAGTATTTAAATCTTTAAGTTATTTGAAAGATAGTACATGAAAATAAATAAGGTAGGTATGGATGAAAAGATAATTTAAAAGTATGGATATTATTTACATATAAATTACACTTTATACATCTATCCTTACATTCACACAATACAACATAATCATACAATACAACATAATAATACTTGTCTATAGAGAGATAGTTATACAAGGCAGGACACAAATTCAGGGTGACGCATGGTGAGGTCTTGGCGAAGCAGAGGCGAGAGGTGAACTGACTTTCCTCAAATCCTACTTTCTATAGAGTCCTTGTGTCGGGAATTTAGATAAAGAGGTTAAATTGCATATCACTGGTACATGAAATATCCCAACAAATAGTTCTAATATAATTACCAACGAGGTATTCGATGGGTATAATCCAGTCCCCCAAACACGGCTAATTCAATTGCATGACATGTAGGAATGTTCACATAATACAATATCGATACAATGAACTTAGCTTAGAGGACTGGTGATGTAGGACTGTTGTTATAGATTAATATTTGTAGCACATGGTGAACTGTCGGTTGAGTCAGAGCCGGGAGGGGGGGGGGGGGGATGGAGATGTTGGCTGTATGGTGTTGATTGAGAGACTAAAGGGCCGGCCTCCGATCGCTTCGCGAAATTACATATGGCTGCCGGCTCATAATAATTATAACCCATTACTTGGTTTCATGATACATCTAGAGCTGATGTAGATATTTATACATTGCAGTTAATATTTAACCTATACTTAAGAATAAACTACAATACACAAAGAACCAGCCGAAATCGTACAAGCGATACGATACCGCCAAATTCAAATGTCCTATTGGACCTAAAACTGTCGGGATCATTACCCTATTCCCGACATATTGCCCGCCACCAAAAATGATATACAGGAGCTATATACAGAGAACAAATAAAGGACATCGAAGTCAAAGATCACCTTGTTTGATCTTTGATCTCCAAAGATCCACGGAACTCATAGCCGCCCTCCTTTTGGGGCGAGCGCCACCTGAAGCCTGAGGAGGATCATCCTTCTCATGATCAGCTGCCCCATCTTGAGGAGCACTGTCACCAGCACTCTCCCGCGGAGGGGTATCAGTAGAGACGCCAGGATCATCCGGCAGTTCTACATCCTGCTCCAAGGGATATAACCTTACGACTAGGCGAGTAGTAACCCCAGTCGAAGTTCGTAGTCTAGCAACCCTTATAAGACCATCAATGCCCTGGAACAAATCGATAATCCTCCCAAGCTTCCAAAATAACCTAGGACGTTCATCATGAATCAGTACGATATCCCCGATACGAGGCCGTCGTTGATTCGTCCCTTTGATCTTATTAGAGTGACGCTCGCGAAGAGACAGCAAATATTCTTGGGTCCACCATTTCCATAGATCGTCGGGCACCTTGTTTACATACTGGAAGCGACGACGTGTGGCGTCAGCATTGCCGAACGTAGGGTCATGCAGATCTTCGTCATTTACGGACGATCTAGGAAAGGTATTAAGGGTTCGTCCACGTGTTAGCATAGAAGGCGAAATGGGTAAGAGGTCATCAACATCTGCCGAGGTATAGGTCAAGGGCCTGTCGTTGACTGACATCTCAATTTCTACTAAGATGGTTTGCAACTCCCGTCTGGTCACCAGTGCCCTTCCTAATACCTTCTTCATGGCAGATTTGACGATACCGATTGTTCTCTCCCAAATCGCCCCGAACCATGGTGTACGTGCTGGTATAAATCTCCACTGACAACCCTTTCCAGTGAGGGTAGCCACAACCTGCGGGTCATCCATTAAACTTTGGAGATATTTAGAGGCCCCGACAAAACAAGTCGCATTATCGCTCATAATAATTTGAGGGAAACCATTGCGGCCTGCAAAGCGTCTTAGAGTATGCAAAAACCCCTCACTGGATAGGTCGTCAATCAATTCAATATGAATCGCTCTGGTTACCGCACATGTGAATAGAACGGCATATACCTTTATGATATTACTGGGCGATTCTCTAACTTGAATCGCTCCGGTGTAGTCTACCCCGGTTACCTGAAATGGTTCAGTCCTTTGTACCCTGAACTCAGGCAAGGGAGGTAGATCAACTGGGGAGTAAGGCTTACCCTGTAATCTTTTACAGATAGTACAGCTATTGTGGATCCCTTTAATTGCTTGTCGCATCTTAGGGATCCACCAACGTTGTCACATATATGCCAGAACATAATTTACGCCAAAATGTAGGCAAGTCCTATGGCATTGGCGAATCAACAGTTTGGTAATCAAATGAGAGGAGCTAAGGAGGACAGGATATGTCGCAGAATCAATAATGTCCGCCTTTTGTATCCTGCCTCTACACTTAATTATGCCTCCTTCCATATATAATCCTAGCTGCCTCATTAAGTTAGAGGGTTTGGCCTTTGACTCCTTGCTCAGGATTTGATGTTCAGTAGGATAAGATTCCCTTTGTACTAAACATATTAGTTTCGCTTCTGTTGATCTCAATTCATGGAGTCTGATATGCTTTGAATCTTCACTAAGGAAAGACCCGTGAGCCCGACTTCTCATGTTGTTAATGAAACGGTATATCCATGCAAATACCCGTATTACTTGATCATAGTTGCCGTAACGTTCCCACTCTACCAACTTGTTATCCTGATGTGTAGTACTCACATTCGAACTACTTAACACATCATCTTGGGGCCGACTTGAAGGATCAGATATGCATTCCCTGAAATCCTGAGGCCATTCAGTTGGAGATAGAAGCCATGGAGATCCATGCCACCAAATAGAGGACGACATAAACTGTTGCGCCGAGATCCCCCGGGAAATTATGTCACTGGGGTTATCCCTGGTGCTCACATAGCGAAATTTAGCTGTAGGAACTAAGTTATGTATCTCATCAGTGCGATTAGAAACATAAACAGGTAACACTTTCTGGCTGTGTACCCATGAAAGCGCTATTTGACTGTCGCTCCAGACATAGACGTTATTAATCTGTAGTATGTCGGCATAAGCATCCAGTGTACACTTTATTAGACGAGCAGACAGAAGCAAAGCAGTAAGTTCTAATTTAGGAACTGTAATCTTCTTTATAGGGGCTACTTTGGCCTTCGCTATAGCCAGTGTCGCTTCACTACCATTGCATATGTATATGGCAGTACCGTACACACTATTACTAGCATCAGCAAAGGCATGTAGATCCACCTGGTGACCACTAATAACCTGACGATTAAGTTGGACCTTGCAACATGTGGAAAGGTCCGACCGAATCAACCACCAAGTATCTTGTAACTCAGTCGGGAGGGCCGTGTCCCAATCTAGTTTTAGCCGCCATAGTTGCTGTAAATACATACGAGCACGGATAGTGACAGGCAGCAAAAAACCTAGGGGATCAAACAACCTCGCTGACAAGCTTAAGCAGTTTCGCTTGGTCATAAGCTCACTGCCGCATGGGGTGTGACAGAAGGATATACAATCTGTGGTAGTGTCCCATTTGTGGCCTAAACTTCACCTCACTATTCTCAGTAGCTACACCGTCAGAAGAAAATTGACCTTTCAAAAGACCACTATTAGTGGCCCATTCTCTTAAGTATAAATGAGCTTTGGCAAATATATCGCGGATCTCCCAGCATCTTTCGAGCAATAAATCTTCATCGTCTCCAGTGCCTTGAAGATTGTCCACATAGATCCCCTGCTTGATCTCATTCTTGAAGTCAGGATCTAGTCCAGCCTCCTCAAGATGATGCAAGATAGTAGCGTTGAGAAGGAACTGAGAACAGGTCGCCCCGAATAAGACGACTCTGAACCTGTAGACCAGAAACTCTGAATCTAGATCCATTGGGTCCCGTGGCCATAAAAATCTTGTCGAGTCCCTGTCTTCATGATGGAGTTGAAGCATCAGGAAGGCCTTCTCAATATTGGCGACCCATGCAAACTTATGACATCTGAAGCGCAACATAATTTGCGCGAGATCAGAGACCAGGGACGGACCCGTGTACAATCATTCAGGCTATAGGAGCGATCACTGGATTTAGCAGAGCAGTCATACACAATACGAACAGGAGTGGTGGAACTGTCCTTTTTAATCCCATGGTGAGCAAGGTAATGGATGTTATCCCCATACTCACCGAGATCTACTCTCTCCACAAATCCACGTTGTACCTGCTCGTTTAAGACTGCCGCATAAGTCTCGCAATAATTTGGATCCTTGACAAACTGCTTCTGAAGGCCACGTAACCTACCAAGTGCTAGATGGAAATTAGTAGGTAATTTACTCTTGCTATCATTCCAAGGGAGCCTTACCACATACTGACTCCTGCCAGAGTCATACATTACAGTCTCTTCATACGAGCTTAATGCTAGCTTGGACTCCCGATCAAGTTCATGTGGGTCAATTCCAATATTGTCCAAGTCCCATAGCTTATCTATATCAGTACATGTATTATCAGGCACATTTGGCCTAATATATTTATCTATGGGGCTTACTGCTACCTTGAGGACCGTAACCACCTCCATCTGTGTATCTTGAGAGGAAGTGGCATAGGATCCAGAAATGGCATACCCTTGGATCGTGGGGAGCATTATTAGCTTATCTACCCGCCGATATCCAGGGTGAACCAGGTCGTAGTAATAATCAGCTCCGACCAGTAGCATAATACCATTGTTAGCAGAGAGTTGATCATCAGCCAGTTTATAACCCTTGCTTCTGAGATGTTTCAAATGTGGTTGAATCTCTGATGCTATATAGAAACTGCTAGTGTGTCGACCACAACAGCCTTGATGGGACATACCTTTCTTCTATAAACATAGGAAATCTCCACTACATCATAGTCACTGGAATCTACTTCACCAGTGAAACCATGGAGACGCAAATTCTCTTGACCCTTGCTGGTGCACTTGAGCTGGGGTAATGATGACCGCAGACCGAATGACCTCTGTGAGCACTGGTCAAGTAAGGTGCGTATCATTATAGTATTATTATTACTCCCCACTACTGGCAGCATCATAGTAGGAAGCAATTGACATTCTCGAGAAGCAATGGACATGGCAGATACTTTATCACCCTCGCTCTTACCTTTCTCATGTGACTCTTTGGGGGTTCTCCCCTTTTCTTTGCCGTCGTGCCAATCAGACTGGGTGCAAAGGGAAAACCAATGTTTCCCCTTGCAATACTTACAAGGTTTGATATAGGAACTGGTGCAATTATTGTTGAAGTGGTCTCTTGCCAGACAGCTGGTACATAACTTAAGCAATTTAGCCTTGCCAATCTTCTGTGTAGCCTTAGGATACTTAGGACACTGGTACCACAGATGACCGTGGACACTGCACAACTTGCAACCTAGTGATATTGGCCTTTTCTTTTTAGGAGAAGTCTGTACCGGGAAAGCTCTGCAGTGGATGGCGACATCTCCACTTGTCGGTAGTGTCCAGTACTCTCCATATTGAAGACTTCAGTCTGGTACACCTGCACCAACGCTTCCAAGTTTAGTGGAGAGTCGCTTAGTTGTCGTCTTACGATTTCCTTTAGGGGAGAGGGTATCTTGTTCAAGATAATTACACTAAATATTTCCTCCTTGGTGATGGCCATTGTCTCCATAGATCGGAGGAGGCTCTCAAAGGAGGCATAGTACTCCTTTAGGTCCGTCACATCATAGGATGGAGGATCTAGTGTGAAGAATTTAGTAATTAACGCGGTCTTGATGACTTCCTCTCTCCCGTAAGTTCTCTTCAGCAACTCCACTGCAGACTAGTAGCTTGTAGCTTCTAGTTTGTACCCATCGATCAACTTCAATGCCTCCCCTTTCAATTGACCATGGAGATAGGTGAACCTTTGGAATGGATGTGAGTGTTTTATTATGATGGACGGAACACTCAAAGATATCCCAAAATCCAATCCAGGTAGCCGAATCCCCGGAAAAGGTAGGCAAAGTAAGCTTCGGCAGGATAAAACCAGTCGCCTTTGGTGTACCGGTATCCTTAACAGGGGTTGATTCTTGGGTGGAAGATAGTCTGACTAAGGCTGTATTAACGTCTTCAAAGTACTCAAGATCTGCCGACATTTCTTCTTCCACATCGTCAGTAATTGTCAATAAACCATATACCTGCTGAGCATTATTATCGTAAGTGGCTAGCGATTTAGTAACAGTAGCAAATTTACCCTTAATTTGATCAGCCATGGCACTTAATAGAAATTCATCAAGATCTCTTAACCCTTAATTAGCGGCGAGCAACATAAGTCGAGTTAAAAAAAGCTGGACTATGTGGCGGCGCTCGACATAGGTCGAGTGGCAATTTCAGCACGTAATGTGGCTGAGAGAGAGAGACAAGTGGTGGAAGGAGACTAGCGAGCGTATGACTGCTCCAGACCACCGCGGCGAACCTACTGACACAAATCTCAGCTCCCTCCTCCCTCTCTCACTCGCTACATACTCAATTATGTACCGAAAGTACCGAATTACCTGCTTTTTGCACTCGCGTTGCACGGTTATTGCAAGAAAACTATCCATCATACAAGGATCGTTATGGTGTCATTCGAAAGCTCTGTTTATGCCCTTTCAGGGATAGGTACTTGTTTTACGTTCTGGGTCTTATTTAGGCATGAAAATGATCACGTAAACAGCCCTATTTTGGCTAAAAACACCCCGCTGTGCGGTACATATAAATAAACCGCATAGGCCGCTCGTAAGGTGTTAAACACCTATTTAAACTTCCCTTCATCCCTCCCTTAAGAATCTTAAGTGTCTTTAAATCTGTCATCGTTAAGTCTATTAGGCTATTAACTCTCTAAACTATAAAGCAAACTATTACACAAATTAATTTAAATTAAAAAATGTGGCAATAGCATTGCCACTCCCATTTGGGAAACGGTCATTAGGCTACTAGCTGCAGTAGGATGAATTAATTGAGCAAAATTGACAAATAGCAGAAACCAACTAGGGCTAGAGAAAGAAGGGTAAATTAAAAGAACTGACTAGGCCTAGTAATAAGTATTAGGCCTAGCCCAGCTGCCCATCCCACAATCATGAGGTCTGTGGGCTGTCAATCGCTTAGGAATCAACAGAGACCGAACCCCATGACCGTAATTAGGCAACTAGGCTATACAATTTAATTAAACGAGTCACATGAGAACCCTCCGCACCAAGAGTCTCATATGGCCTAAAGGCTAAACTGAAAGTCACCAAGTAGGCTACCACGAACAGTGTCATCAAAACAACCACAGACACTCAGTAGGCCTAACCACAAAAAACGCGAAAAATGGTAGCAAACCGTGACACCCTCACACACATACCTAACCCAGCAAACCCCCAAACAAGGTAAGCAGCACAACATCGAAAAAAGTGGGAAATTAGTTCCCCCAAACTATAACAGTGACGGGGCGCCACCGAAAAAACACAGGGATAGCCAGGCAACGTAGGCAACATAGAAAAACGCAAGGGCAGTCTGCCCAACTTCTAGCGCGGCAGCCATTTGTAACACCAAGCGAAAGCGGATGCAAACATAACACTATTACTGCAGTAATGTAAGTACTAGAGATCGAAGGACCATTATTTGTCGGGAATTTAGATAAAGAGGTTAAATTGCATATCACTGGTACATGAAATATCCCAACAAATAGTTATAATATAATTACCAACGAGGTATTCGATGGGTGTAATCCAGTCCCCCACACACGGGAAATTCAATTGCATGACATGTAGGAATGTTCACATAATACAATATCGATACAATGAACTTAGCTTAGAGGACTGGTGATGTAGGACTGTTGTTATAGATTAATATTTGTAGCACATGGTGAACTGTGGGTTGAGTCAGAGCCGGGGGGGGGGGGGGGGGAGATGTTAGCTGTATGGTGTTGATTGAGAGACTAAAGGGCCGGCCTCCGATCGCTTCGCGAAATTACATATGGCTGCCGGCTCATAATAATGATAACCCATTACTTGGTTTCATGATACATCTAGAGCTGATGTAGATATTTATACATTACAGTTAATATTTAACCTATACTTAAGAATAAACTACAATACACAAAGAACCAGCCGAAATTGTACAAGCGATACGATACCTCCAAATTCAAATGTCCTATTGGACCTAAAACTATCGGGATCATTACCCTATTCCCGACACCTTGGTCAGTCAAGTTATCGTACAGGACTGAAATAAAACTACTCTCACTACAATCAAACAAATTAACTCAACTAATAATAATATAGAATACTTTATTAAAATATATAAATGAAGAGTAAGAACACTAAATCACGAATTATATAAAGACTAATCATACGTCTGCCAGAGAGACGCACAAACAAGCGGGTGAGGGGGAAGCAGCGCACTTGGTGCCAAAATCTGCCAATGCCAAATGGCCTGGGGCAAAAGATGTCTGGCTATTACAGTACACCTCTGGGCACAAATATGTTCCCCGATGTTATCTTACTGACTAAAGGCCTTCCTATGTACAAATAAATAGTCACATATACCCACTAATAATTAGTTAACTCAATTCCACCAGCAATTAGTTTAATTAAGGCAATACATAACAATATATATATATATATATATATATATATATATATATATATATATATTAACACCTTACGAGCGGGTGGTGGAGTATATTTCACTGCCGCTCAGTGTTTTTTTTTTAACCATAAATGGGGTTGTTTCCGTGCTCTTTTTCATGCATAAACAAGACCCAGAGCGTAATACAAGTATGTATCCCTGAAAGGGCGTAAATTTATCTTTCCAATGACTCCCAAACCATCCTTCTACGATCACTGGTTGTCTTGCAACGATCGTGCAACCGAAGGGCAAAATCGCTAAAATACGGTAATTTCTTTATATAATTACGTATGTAGCGAGGGAGTGAGGGTGGATGTAAGTGGAGTAAATCTCAGTAGGTCCACGGCGGCCGTGGCGAGCGGTCATGAGGTAACCCATGCTCCTCCAGTCACTCGTCTCTCTCTCAGAGCCAATATTGCGCCAAAATTGCACTCGGACTTAAGTCGGGCCCCGCCACATAGTCCAAATTTTTCGATACGGACATAAGTCGGGCCCCGTGAGCCACTAAATGTTTCTAATCTCTCAGTAGGGTTCGAACCGCCGACCGTCAGGACAATAGCCAGCGCAGGCTATCGTCCTGACGGTCGGCGGTTCGAACCCCACTGAAAGATTAGAAACATATATATATATATATATATGTATATACGCGAAACATCAAACCTGAGATTTCGAACTAACCTCTATCGAGACCATATCGCCCACAATCTATATTTCATTAATTTCACCACAACACCAAACACCCCCAATGAAATTAATTAAAGTATATATGATCCGCCAGAATTCGAACTCGGGTTATCACACACAGATTTTTTCCACCTTAACCATTACACCACCAGGACGGTTAAAGGTTTATGTAGATGCCTACGACTTATTATCCATTCTCGAATACTGGATATTAATCTAATCATGTTCATACTCCCAACCGCGCTATGGTAGGCCTAATGTTCAAGTGAGAGGAAAGAATATTCATGGGGCACAGATCATAATTATAGACCGGCCTCGCTACGAAATATCCCTGAACCTACTGATAATCTATATTTTTATTAATTTCACCACAACACCAAATACCCCCAATGAAATTAATTAAAGTATATATGATCCGCCAGGATTCGAACCCGGGTTATCACACACAGATTTTTGCCACCTTAACCATTACACCACCAGGACGGTTAAAGGATTATGCACATGCCTACGACTTATTATCCATTCTCGAATACTGGATATTAATCTAATCATGTTCATACTCCCAACCGCGCTATGGTAGACAAAGGCCTTCATGTAAGCACTCACATATCTGAATGTTCTAAAAATTGCTCACCTAAGTTTAATATAATGCCTTTTTATAAAGTCAACAAAGATGACCTTGCCTTACGAAAAAATAAGGAAACGTACTTCATAACAAAATTTAAACCACAACTTAATAAAGATCTGTGAATATTAAGCCGTTCTCTATTGCGCAGTGTTTTAAATTTGCTATACATGCACCTTAGCTGGTGTGTATGTATATTACGTTTTATATATATATATATATATATGTATACAGTATATACAGTATATATATATATGTGTGTGTGTATACATTATATTTATATATATATATATATATATATATATATATATATATAATTATATTGTAGTACTTATTTTCTTATTCTAAATATACTACTAAGGTGGGGAATAATTCGACAGTCACTTGGAAGTTTGTACACTTTATTTAACAAAGCTTACTACTAACTTTATTCTAACCTAGTAACTATTTCTCTGTTCGGGCCGAAATGAGTTCAATACACAGATTGAATATTTCGTCGACCCACCATAGGTTAGTACATTGGAACTCGAGAGCTCCCGTTACCTCCTATTTGGGTTCCCGCTATTCATGTATTGACTCACTTCGACTTCGATCCAAAGGCACATTACTAGTCTTCAAGATAATATAATTTTACCGGGCCCTACTGTGTCTACTCAAGAGACCAGGGCATTAATAAATCCGACCTTTATTTCCCTCTCTAGAATTAGAGATATATTCCTAACTAAACTTCAAAATAATATAACTTTACCGGGTCCTAATATGTTTACTCAAGAGACCAGGGCATTAATAAATCTGACCTTTATTTCCCTCTCTAGAAATAGAGATATATTCCTAACTAAACTTCAAAATAATATAACTTTACCGGGCCCTAATATGTCTACTCAAGAGACCAGGGCGTTACTACATATGACACTTTTAGATTATATATTATCTTAACCCTATATATTTTATTTATTCAAAATTCCAGGGAATTACTACACTTGACCTCGATCTCCCTATCTAGAACACTCTTAGAGTATAATTTATATTCTCTTAACCCTATATAATATATTTACTCAAAAGACCAGGGCGTTACTACACTTGACCTCGATCTCCCTATCTAGAACACTCTTAGATTATATATTCTCTTAACCCTATTACCAATAAGTCCGTATACCACCTATTTGAATAATATATCTCAGCAAATGGCCTAATATGATCAGAATCTCATAACACCTACATGAACATTATTCACCGCTTAATCCTCTACATATATTTTATGATTACAATACTATCCTGGACTTAATGCTTGTAACGCTTACCACGGAACTGACCGAATAGTGGTGATGGGCTGGCCTATCAGAAGTGAGAACTGAGCGATCTCTGCCATACCCATAGCTTACTCTGACTGTTCCTTTTACTTATATATTTTCTAGATCTCAAGTGACGGCGTCTCTTCCGTGGATTGACCTCCCAATCTACCAAGATTGGAAGCCAAAGCGTCACATTTTGCCTTTGTCCCTCAACTTTCTCTTCATAATTGCTGAGGGGCACAGGGCCCTGTGTGGGGCTTTGGTTTCCCGGGCGTTTCTGCACCCTCCTCAGCTCCCCGCCATGAGTGGCTTCGGTCACCCAGGCTTTATTGTGGTCGGCGGGGAGGGTTCTGTGGGGGCGCTCGGTTATAGCCTTGACCTTGCTCGGGGCCTTGGGGCTGTTCGGCCAGGCAGCTTGGGGAACAACAACAACAACAACTGACCGAATATTCCTTCAAACAATATAATTGATAATGTTTCCTTTTTAACAAAAATATTTCGTTGATCATACGGACTAGCGTCCTCCTTACCTATTTCTCAAACCAAAGCTGATCTAATTGCAACTATTCTTTATTCCCCTGAGCCTTATAGTTGCTTATCTATTAAAGAATGATCCCCTCTGACTTTAATGTTAATATTTATTTGCTGTCCTACCAGAACCTATACTATTGATAGCTCATCGGCATGGAGCCTTCTCTATCAAGAATAACTATTATTCTATTAACACATCATAATTTTATTTATTTACAAAAGTCTTGTATCTTTCTCTTTAGTTTGTCCTATAAGAACACATCAATTATTATTGGTTGGAACCACTGGGTTTGTCAAGCATTTTCTCTCTTTCTCGAAATCTGGTTCGGGCCCAATATGGGTCCTTTAAAAACATGAGACAGTGTTAGGTATCTACTGGGGCATCTTCACCACCTCAGAGCCGGGCAATAGCTCAGCTGGAAATCTTCGCTCCCATCTACTATCTGTCGTACCTCTTGAATTGCTTGGCTGTAGGTGTGCAAGCCAGCGATGTGACGACAGGCGGCCGGATACTGAAGGTGTATCCGCCTATTAGGGGAGAGCGATGCTAGGCCCGAGGTGGACTTTACTGGAACAAGTGGTGAGGGTGGAAAGGCTGGAACAAGTGGATCCAAGTTTCCCTGGGTGCCCAAGCGAGAGAGAAAATGTGGGTTGCAAGAAGTTAGCCCAGTGGAGTCCGAGAGGTGAATGACCCCTGCAGCCTTCCCCACCCCCTTGATATAGTCCCGCCTCCCACTTTCCGGCGCTGTGATTGGCTGAGCCGCCCACTCGGCCAGCCGATGTTCTGGCCGCACGACTTTAATATTTCTTCCCTTCGCTTCAACTCTTCTCTCTCCATAATAAGTTCCTGGAAGCTGGTTGCGAATGTCTTTTAGTGACTTACGGGAGTATAGGGCTGGCACTGATGCATTAGACCCATTGCAACCAGAGGAACATATGTACACCCGTGAACCAAAGTTTCGGCACCCCCTGGACAGGTATTAAGGCTAAGTCAAGGTTGCAGATACAACAGACGTTCGGACAAGCTGGTGTACCAGGCTTGGCAACGAGACCGAGGTTCGCTTTTCATGAGCTCCAAGTCTCAAAACATTTGGGAGTCACCTACGTTTTCCACCGACAGGCTTATGCATTTTCTTTGCCATACCTGTCTTCTGTCCCTTATTTAACCATTTCATGCTCCGGCATCAAACTTTACATCTGTTATCTGGCTATTTTTACATGATTTTATTCAGATTAGGAAAGGTTTATGAAAGTCAGAGGGTCAATTGAGTTAGTCTGTAGCCTTTTAAGATCCCCAGATCCTTCCCAAGCTGTAAAAATTCGTATGGTGATAGTCAGGAGAAGCTGCTGAAAGGCATCTAGATCCTAAAAGGGTTAAAGACTGCTTTCATATAGTTTTTTATGCTAAGCTCCCATGTTCCATTTTAACCATGCTTCACAGTGCCATAAAGTCCTAGTTAACATGGTGCATGTTCTTTTATAATAAATAATAAGTCTCACAAACGGATTATAATGATCTGAGCGAAAGATTGTTTTAGTTTTCTTTTTATGCATGTGATAGAGCGATCTATTTCATGGTCATAGACTGTAACGCATAATTTATTAATATTAAAATAAGACATAATAAACCGTTAACTATATCTTGGGTACTAAATATAATGGAACAAGTAGGTGTTAGAAACATATTCTATTTCATATGTGGTTTATTGTTTATTTTATCAAGCCCTTGTTTAAAGCATCTGCTATACATATTACCAATTACATTGTTATAAAGTTTATTTGTGCAGAGAGATAATGGAATACAGTGTCCTTTTAATATGGCAACATATGCATTTTTGTTGTAACATTCAATGTCTCCGCAGCTTAATAACTTGTCCATCCCCCTTCTGCATCAATAACCTCCTGCAGACGAGCCGGTAACGAGTCTACTAGCTTGCTGCAAATGTCTGGGCGTCGTCTCACGCCCTCCCATACTTCTCTGGCCTTTTCTTCTACGCATTCCTTGGTCATGTCTGGAACATTCCATTCCTGAACCATTATCCCCCAAAGATTTTCGATGGGGTTGCAGTCACATCCCTTTGGAGGCCAATCTACCAACTGGATTTCCGGGTGCTGTGCGAACCACTGTGTGACTGCTCGGCTGGTGTGAATGGGAGACCGATCCTGCACCAATGAGATGATATCGGGCTCTGGAAGGGCGTATGCGCGAATAGATGGCAGTAAAGAGGTGTCCAATATATTAATGTATTCCTCGCTGTTAAGGTTACCATCAATTTTAACCAGTTCTCCAGGACCTCCCCACCACATCCAACCATGAAACGACACGGTGACTCTGCCACTCCTTCCCTTCTCGTTTATATGCCTGGCCTCATACCGAGTGTTTCGTGCTCGCCAACACTGCAGCCCGTTCCGTGTCACAGAGGAGAAGCATTTTTCATCCGTGAAAATTACATTTTGCCAGAAGCCACGGCCACGCTGAATATGCTGTTGAGCGAATCGTAGTCTTGCTCTCCTGTTGGCTTCTGTCAGCACCTCCTTTATGGCTGGAACATGGCAGTTCATTCCCGCCTCACGCATCCGGCGTCTCGCCGTTATAGGGTGACAGTTGAGGCCCAGGTCTCTTGTCAGAGCTACCGATGATGATTTGGGTGCCTGGATGGCAGTGAGGATGCGCTCACAGTCTTCTTGGGAAGTGACACGAGGGCGGCCAGATCTCGATCTTGTTTTAACATGCCCCTCACCTGCAGGAATTAAAAAAATATTAATCAGTTTAAATATAATAAGTAATTTTGTATTATGGTTGTAAAATGACCCTCAGGATCCTGACGCCTTTTGGCATCTTCTTCTGCCAATTGTTTGACGTTTTTATACAGTTAAGAAGGTTCTGAGGGAATTATACGGGTAAAGCGTATCACCATTCACTCTGACCTCCGTATCCCATCCCTAATCCGAATAAAATAGTCTAATAATAACCAGGAAAGAAAAAGAGAAAGGCGTCCTCGGATCCTAAGAGCGTTAACAATCGCTTTACACTTTGATAAAAATTGTTCGTGACTGTAGAAAAGGATAGCTAGCTTTGGTTAGTTAACCCTTTCACGTTCCGAGGACGCCTTTCTCTTCTCTATGCTTGGTAGTATTGGACTATTTTATTCAGATTAGAAAGGGGATGTGAGAGTCAGATGGTGGATGGTGATACTCTTTACCCCTTCAAGTCCCTCAGATACTTCCAATAAAAAACGGCTAATGACAGCCAGAAAACATCGTCAAATGGCGTCAGGATCGTGAAAGGGTTAATATGTAAAGAGGATTTAGCGGGAAGTGCCGTTTTTACAGTCTGTCACAGAAATTTACAGAGGCTGCCTGACATGTCCCCACCTACAGATTAGCGAGGTTAGCCTGGGATATAGGATACTCCTTAAAATTAATCGCATCCGGTTTTCCAGTAAATTTTGCCTAATAAATCAAACCATCCTAATCTAATGTTATCGAACAGTCATCTTGTATAGAAAACAA
>CM064549.1:18042993-18064947 GCA_032716605.1 Paralithodes platypus
TCTTTCACCACATCCAGGGGACCTCTGACACGATGACCAAACACAAGGGAATTGGGCGAGAATCCCAACGACTCTGAAGGGACATCACGAATTGCGAAAAGAACAAAAGGTAAAGCAGTGTGCCAATCCCTCTCGTGCTGCAAGCAAAATTTACGCAGCATACTCTTCAAGGTCTGGTGAAAATGCTCAAGGGCTCCCTGTGATTGTGGATGGTACGCGCTTGACAGCACATGCTCTATACCTAACTCTGAGAGGGTTTGCTTGAAGAGATTTGATGTAAAATTAATCCCTCTGTCAGACTGGATTTGTCATGGCAAACCAAATCTAGTGAAGAAATGCAGGTGTTTGAGAACAACCTTCGCGTTCATGCTGCTAACTGGAATAGCCTCCGGGTATCTATAGTTGTGGCATCCATCAAGGTTAGCAAGTATTTATATCCCGCACTGGTGGGTGGTAAGGGACCAACCATGTCAATTATGACACGAGTAAATGGCGGTTCAACTGCCGGAATAGGGATCAAAGGTGCTACGGGTATTCCTTGGTTGGGTTTTCCAACTACCTGACAAACATGACATGACATAAAAAAAGTAGCCACCGATGCATGCATATTAGGCCACCAAAAATGAAAACGCAGCCTTTCAGTAGTCTTACGCACCCCTAAATGCCCCGCCAGTGGTGCCTCATGTGCTAGCCTAACCAGATCTTCCCTGAACTGAGCAGGCACCACTACTTACTCCTCCCCCATGCCTGAGCCCGTCTCCGGCATCCACTGCCGATACAACAATGTCCCTTTTACAATAAATTTCTCTGGACCGTCCGTCCCACATGTCGTGCCAACCTTCTTAAACAGGAGGCCCAGACTCGGGTCCTCTTGCTGCAACTTGCTCAATTCATCTCTAGGTATCTCCGCCAAGGCAGTAACCTCTGACCTCTCAAAAATGGCAGAAGGTTGAGTCGGCGGGCGGCGGCACTATGTCAGACTCCTCGTCCAGCACTAGGTCACCTCTACTAGTCTCGGTAGCCTCACTGGGGTCAGCCACGCCCACAGCTGCCTCCGAGCCAGTGTCATCTAGTAGTGCATCATGGGATGACCCGCACTTATAGCTGTCGGCCCCTGCATCCACTAAATCCTCCTCCTGTTGTGCCACTTGTGCCATTGACCTGGTCACTGCACACACAGGGTATATAGAGTCCTTGTTATCTTCCTGCAAACAACCACCAGTAAGGAGCTCAAAAGCAGCCTCAGCGACGACTATAGGAGGCGGGAAAACTACATCCCCTGCCAAGTCAGTCCCGAGCAAAAAGTCCACCCCCTCAACTGGCAGAGTGTCCACCATGGCCACTTTACCCTCAGCGGTCAGCAATGGGCACTCTAGGGTCACCGGGACTAAATCACAGCACTGCTCACTGTTGATTCCCCTGCAAATAACGAACTCTCCAGTGCTAATAGGCCCCCCTGTTAGGTTGCGACACATGGATTGCTGCGCACCAGTATCCCTAAACACCTTGACAGGGTACGTCTGCTCCCCGATCCGTACTGATCCATCAAGTATGAATGGCCGACACCAATCAGGGGAAGTCTGGTTATCCTCAGGTGGTGATACCATCTGGGGCGGCAAGGTGCTTACAACCCTGCTTCGCGCTGGCCTACACTGCCCCCCATACTCACCTGTATCTGGCTTGCCTTTCACAGGCACCTCCCCTAGTGTCGCCACCAACTGGACAGCCTTGGGTTCCTGGGTAGCCTTCCATTTAGCACACTGAGGTTTAATATGACCCACTTGCTTGCAAAAATAACATCTCACTTCCATAGAAGTTCGCTGGTTGTCAGCCTTGGTGAGACAACAGCACCTCTTCTGCCTCCTCCTTAGATGTATGACCAGCACTATTCCCTTGTTGTCTTTGCCCACTAGTTTCCAACTTCGTCTTTTCCAAATCTACCTGTCTAATCTAATCTATCTCTCTTCCATCTCCATTCTCTTTAGTTGCAACTCAACCTCTGGACTCCTTCTCGACCCTATCGGGGTTATATGAGGAAACTGGGCGAAAGGGGGAAGCTTGTGCAGAGCACTCACCGTATGAGTGGCATTGAAATGTTGGGGTGTGGCCAACGACACATGGGGGGAAGAAGGAGGATACTGAGGATTTCTAGCATAACTTGAAACAAAGGTACTGGCCATAGGGGCATGAACATAGCCCTGTGAAATTGAAGGGGCCGTACTGACAGGGTTAAATGCTGACGGTGGAGGCGTGGTGGCAGGTGCTGTGGTAATAGTAGGAGACTGCCTACATACAGTATCACCTTGCTCTGGAGTTGTTGCTCCACTCCGGTCCCCAGTAGAATGGTAGCTAGCCTGACTGATAGGACGCTGTGGCACATGCTGGATGGTGCCATCATCCACAACACGAGTACTAGCTTCCTGAAGACCATTAGTCTGTGCAACTAACTTACACACCTCTTGAACTAACTCTGCCTTAGCCATACCACTGCACCTCCAACCATACACCTCCAACACACCTCTTAATTCATCACCACTCCTGCCAGCAACCTCTTCTTGACTAGGTTGGGTTCGAATAAACTGCCAAACATCCTCCCTCCCTACAATATGAACAGGAATGTAATCAACATGCGACATCTTAGTAATAGTTGTGGACACGGGTTAATGAACTAAGAGTACTGTGTCCGTAGACTTTCAACTGCAAGAAAAATTACTGACAATCTAAATATAATTGCTTCACACCACAAGAACTCTATACTATCACACTATCCTGGCATGAGGTCGCCACTGTTACGAGGGTGGGCCGGGGCAAACAGATGCTTACATAGCCTAGCCCACCGCACCGTACTACCCTGCAACAGACACGCTCTTAATATCTGACTCAAACACCAAGACACGCAGGTTCTCTAGGAAAAATGGTTATCTTCCTCTTTGCTCTATTAAAGCAGTAACAAGGAGACACAAAAATATCTATTGTCCCCGAGTCTGGTTGATAATGCGAAGTAATATTCCAGAGTACTTCTAAGGTTATTCTCGACTGCACATAAATGCCTAAACATAACACTGCTAGACCCCCAGACACTTCATAGTATGCCCAATCGCTTTGGAATTAGGAATAATATGAAGCAGAAACATGAGGAAAGTCTGAGCCCTATCCTAACATAAGAAACACACTATTTGGTATTCCAGTAGGTTGGGGGGCAGGCTGCACTTAAGCATACCGCCCAAACCACTGTGAATATCAACTTCAATACTAAAGAATAAATACATGTAATAATAATAAGCAATGCAGCAGAATAATGGAAGAGAAATGGATGGAAACAGTGTAGAAGCTTATAATTAAAATTTGCCAGAGAAGAAATATGCAGTGAAACTAAATAAACTATAATACTTAAACTAATGAGGTTAAAACAAAACCAATATGCTTATAATGACTCCAGCCCTTCAATGCTTCGATCTAATAAGGAACACAATGATTAAATTCGGTAAGAAGGGAAACTTAAGAAGCAAGCTTGACCAGCACCAAACCGTGATGTTGTCAGAGCGAGAGCCAGGGATAGAGTAAGGGTGGGGCCGTGGGAACCTTCTCATGAGGGTCCCATGGCCTCGCCAGGAGAGATGTGAGAGCTCCAAGCGTCACTAGACTACACAATTATACGAGGCAGTCGTGCTCTCATTAACACTACAAAAGTAATTAAGTAAAACATAAGACAACATTGTGTAAACTTATGATAACGAAACAATTGCACCAAGGCTAAATAAACTTAACTAATTATATTGCTAGCCGAACGACAACACAGACTGCAGGCGCCGTCCTGCTAGCCACGAGGGGAGAAAGACAGAGGGATAGCAAGTGACTAGCCTCTCCCAAGGCTCCCTCAATATAACAAAGGCTATGTAATTGTAACTCACTCACAAATGACACAGGTTACAAAACTCATTTGGGAGTGACAATATATATACCGGTATATTTATACTGTATATATTATTATATATATTATATATATATATATATATATATATATATATATATATATATATATATATATTAGTAAAGCCAGGTAATAAATTTTCTTTAATACATACGAGGTTGAAAGAAATGGCAATTTCTGCGTTGGAAATTTTATTATTCAAAGTTTCCAGGTCTCTGATGAGTTTTCGCTGGGTGGCAGGAAGTAGATGAAGGAGATGAGCAAAATTCATGGTGGTACAGGGTTACATAAATGTACATGATGATACAGGATATACGACGCGTTTCACTGGACAACCAGCATTATCAAGTAAGGAAGGAATGATATAAAAGGTAAACAGGAAGGGTATATATAGAGGGTGGAGGATCAGAGGAGGCAGAAAACAGGGGGCAAAAGTCTGCTATTGGTGGAAGCGTAAACTAGGAGAGAGAAGGGGTTAACCGCTTCACGCATGCGCACTGGATGCGGGATGGTGGTCAGTAGGTGGGGTCGAAGCTGATTGGCTGCGTGTCGAGGGGCGTGGCCTAAGTTGTGTGGCGCCCAAGATAAAGAGCCCGATGACCGACGATCACGTCATTTACCAACATACCTGTAATTATGAGGACTGTGGACCTCATTCCTATATTGGTATGACGCAGACTCGTCTTTCACGTCGGTTAACTCTTCACCTTCAGGCTGGAGCCATCAAAGACCACTATCTCACCCCTAACCACCCTCACCTCACACGCAACGAGTTAGAGAAACACACCACCATACTCGATAAAGAAAGTGACCCAAGGAGATTACCTATACTCGAAGCTTTATATATCCAAGCCTTACATCCCAACATCAACAACCAAACTCTGGACCTTCAGATCCTTCCTTCTGCCAAAAGGCACTACCCTACAGGACCTAACACCCCTCCTCGCCCCCCGGTGCCCTTGACGCAGCCCCCCGCGCTTCCTCCTTCAGCTTCGTCTTCTGCAGGCGCCACAACTTAGGCCACGCCCCTCGACACGCAGCCAATCAGCTTCGACCCCACCTACTGACCACCATCCCGCATCCAGTGCGCATGCGTGAAGCGGTTAACCCCTTCTCTCTCCTAGTTTACGCTTCCACCAATAGCAGACTTTTGCCCCCTGTTTTCCGCCTCCTCTGATCCTCCACCCTCTATATATACCCTTCCTGTTTACCTTTTATATCATTCCTTCCTTACTTGATAATGCTGGTTGTCCAGTGAAACGCGTCGTATATCCTGTATCATCATGTACATTTATGTAACCCTGTACCACCATGAATTTTGCTCATCTCCTTCATCTACTTCCTGCCACCCAGCGAAAACTCATCAGAGACCTGGAAACTTTGAATAATAAAATTTCCAACGCAGAAATTGCCATTTCTTTCAACCTCGTATGTATTAAAGAAAAATATATATATATATATATATATATATATATATACCGGTATATATATTATATATATATATATATATATATATATATATATATATATAATAGTTGACCTTGACCTTTGACCTTTATCTTGACCTTTATGATGTGTCTCAACACTTATTATTTTCCTTTTTCATTTATAGTGCAACTATCTAACCAAAGTGTGTGAAGTTTACATGAAAAGTAAATAAATTAGCATATTTACATTATATTTGACCTTGACCTGTGACCTTGACCTCTCATATGGAATTGTATAGTGTTTTGTATGACCTTGGCCTAGGTATTCCGAATATACATGGTAAACCTAGTGAAAATCTAACAGTTAATGTAAGAAATACTAGTAAAAATCATATTTTTACTTTTGACCTCGACTTTTGACCTTACCCTTTAGAATATTTATCTGAAATTTGGTCAATAGGATATCAAAGTTACCAGTAACTTGTATAGTGAAAATTAAGATATTTGAGTTAAAACTAAAAACATGAAATATTGACCATATTTTTAATCTTGACCTTGGACCTTAACCCTTTCACGCACATATGACACAGAGGTTGCCAGATTAGCAATAAGAAATAGAGTTCTCTCACTCATATAATTACCTCTCTAAAATTAGTTTTCTGCCCACAGCTAACTCAAAGACAACTGCAGAGGTTGAAGTAACTAAACTAAAGGTTTCTAAATACCCCTGATGGTAACAAAGGCTTTAAAGTATCCCTAATAGGCTCAAAATCGCGTCATATGTCGGAGTGGATTAACCTTCTTTTTGACTGACCATTGCATTGCCCTAATGGATATACCTGTGAAATTTGGTGAAAATCCATTTAACGGTATAGGAGGTATTACCAGACAGACAGACGGACCACTGACGACGGACCACGACGACGGACAAGCTGACTTGTGGTGACTATGCGGGTGGAATCTGTGTGTGCGATACCACTCTGGTTCGCAGAGTTGATAAATAAAATCCCAAATGCGTATCAAGTCGTCATCAACTACCACGGAGAGACTGGAATATTTCGGAACCACCATGTTAGGAAGGTACATATTAGTGACACGCGTGAACAAACACCCACTCCACCCCGACAGCCCACATTCAACCCGGCCGGGTTACCCGCGCCACCCCCTCCCTCGTACCCACCGCACACACCTCCCCCCACACCTACCGAACAATTCCCACCGCAACCACCACAACCCCCAATTCCCCCCATTCAAATACCTCCAGGTGCTCGACCCCGCGCAACACCACATAACCCACCATCACCCGCCAAACCTCAAACACCCCCACCCCACGCCACTAACCAACATTACCCTCTCTGTCCACATACTCTCCCTACTACCCAAGATCAACCTCACACATCCCCACCACAAAATCCTCCCATATTCTTACTCCCACCCCTTCAATCACCTACCCAAACCCACCCCCACTCACCACAACCGCAACCTTCATCCACAACTAAATTCCCAGACCACACAAACCCTACCACCTCCACCCCACACTACTACCTGACACAGTACAAACCTCAACAACCTCACAACCCACCAATAACCTTTTCCAGAATCAAACGATATCTCCACATAACCCACCAAATCCGGCCCCTCTTCCTAACCCTACCACCCGTGACCTTCAAACTTCGTCACATAATGCACCTTGCAACACCCAACCCATTCAAACCACTTTCCTTCACATCTTCCATACCACAACCCCACTACAACCTCCTAAGATGCTCACAACTAACACAATCACTCGCTCGGACAGAGTCTCCCACTCCCCCGACAGATTAGGGATTAATTGTACCTTTACGTTCGCAGCGACTGACAAAAGGGACACACACAGGTCAGAGGTCACCAGTTACCTGCAACATGCCATACAGAGTACACCTAGAGGAGCCTCAGAAGTCCCAAACATGCTGATCTGTTTTGTTTTGTGGACCTCAGTAGAGGGAAGGAAGTGCCGCCTGAGTCGTCCAGATCAACTACTGGAGACGTTAAAATCTACTGACCAGTCCAGTGCTCACCATCGTCAGGAGGGACGGGCCCTGCAACGATTTCACCCGCCACTGGTACTACTTTCTCCAACATCTGCAAACCTTCGCCATCATGGCTTCAGAAAAGAAGTTCCTTCTCCAGCCATTAGGTTGTGACTTTTGCACAGGAGGGGGTGGTGTTATACCGAGGGAAAATCAAGCCGCCCAAGGTAACCAGCAACCCGCAGACTTCAAGAAATACCAGGGCGCCCCCAGCTGTCCTCCACACTAGAGCCTGACACACACCTACAGCCAGGGTCACCGACGACAGGTTCAACCCAAAACCAACCCTGTACGGCACCAGAATCACCAGAGGCATCGTCGACCATTGGGGCCACACAATAACAAAGCCCATCCTTCAACCGTTCTCTCTCAAGCAGAACGGATTAGATATAGGAAAGTCCCCCAGACAGGTGTACCAACCACCCACCAACACCGATCAGGAACTACTTCTTGAAGTACCAGAGGGCGGTCACACAGCCCTACATCTCCAGGAGTGACGTCACCACCACCAGCCGATCCAGGGTTGGCCAACGGCCAGGTCAACCCCACCAATCAGGAAGGAGCATCACTTGTAGGGTGGACTTGGGAAGGCATACGCAAACAAATACTGAGGGCCCTACTGTTGTTATCCCCCCTCCCCCCATCACAGGAATGACAAGAACCTATGTCAATGCTAGGGAAGACCAAGGGCACCCTTTTTCCATGTAGCCAACCCAGGCCTAGGAAGGTCTAAGGAGTGAACATGTACTCAGACCAGGTTAGGAAAGGTATCTCACCTTCTTCCTGAGCTGAGTGTCCATGACCTTCATAGGTGTTCCAAAGCCCAAGTCTCAGTGTGGTAGAAACAAGGAGTATTCAATATCTCCTGGTCCCTCAGTCAGTCTCACTGCCGAAGCCATTCGTTGTTGGACGTAAAAGTACTTAACTAATTTGGTCAGCCTCACTGCTGAGATTATCTGTGGTCTGTATATCAGGCCCTCTCTTAACGTAACTTGCATTCGATTAGTCGTAATTCCAAGTCAAACCTTCAGTACGCTATCAGAATTAATATCGCCATCTTATGAGTAGATTGTCACATGTCGGAATGACCACTCAGTCATCTGGCCACTGCCTACTCATAGATAACTAAACTCTGCCTTACCTTGTATCTTCTTCGAGTCCAGCTAGAAACCCCCGTTCTTTCCAACCACACACGAGCATCATTCTTGATTATTTAACATATATCATCCTTGTCAAATTATGTATATGTTGTGTATCTATTATTGTCCTAGTTCTGATGTCTACAGGTATATATAATAAAATTGATACCTAATTGCTACCATTTGTCTTGCTACGGGTAACCTCCGTAAGGTGAATCCCAGGTAAATAAACTGCCTGATATTATTGTTATGTCATGTTGGTACTCTTATGCCCTATATCTTCATTCACAGTAAATATAATAAATGTTTGACAACCTGATTCGACTACTCACTCCAAAACCTCTCCCTTTAGGAGTTTAAGACACCCATATGTCTCACTGCCGAAGCCATTCATTGTTGGACTTAAAAGTACTTAATTGTCTCAGTCAGCCTCACTGCTGAGATTCTCCGCGGTCTGTCTATCAGGCCCTCTCTTAACGTAACTTGCATTTGACTAATCATAATTCCAAGTCAAACCTTCAGTGCGCTATTAGAATAAATATCGCCAAAATGCTCTGGACCTTCTACTCTTACTATTAATTTCTGTAACATTCGTGGCCTTTCTTCTAACTTCCACTCTGTGGAACACCACCTCTCCTCTGCCAACCGTTATCTTCTCTTTCTCACCGAGACACAGTTGTCTGGGACTAATGACAGCAAACCCTTCTCTGTATCCTCCTACTTTCTCTATCCTCAGTTTCGAGCCAATGGTTGATGTTGCATCTATGTACGCAACAATTTTGCTTTCTCTCGTGTTCCCAACTTAGACTCTTCTGAATTCTCAACTCTCTGGCTAAAGCTTTCTTGTCACTCTCAAACTAAATATTTCTGCGCTGTCTATCTCCCCCCTAATTCTACTTACTATCCAAAATTCTTTGACTCTCTAACTTCTAAAGTGGAACACATTCTATCCATCTCTCCTTTCGCAGAAATCTCCATCTTAGGAGATTTCAATGTTCACCACCACCAATGGCTCTCCTGTTTCCACTGACCAACCTGGTGAACAAGCCTACATCTTTTCTATCTTAAACGACCTAGAGCAGTTAGAACAGCAACCCACCCGTATCCCGGATCGCTTCGGAGATCGGCCCAACATTCTTGACTTATTTCTAACCTCTAACCCTTCCGCTTATACTGTAAATCTTTTTTCTCCTTTGGGCTTCTCCGACCATAAACTAATATCTGGCACCTGTCCTATCTCTCCAGTATGGCCACCCGCTCCTCCCAATCGGCGGCGCTTGTGGCACTTTGGCACTGCCGACTGGGAGGCTCTTCGGCAATACTTCTTTGATTTCCCTTGGAATAACTTTTGCTTTCCTGGCCGGAGACCCTCGGAGAGTGCTGAACGCATTACCGAGGTAATCCTCTCGGGCATGGAAACATACATTCCATGTTCTTTCTCTCAGTCTAATTTAAAAAAAATCTTGGTTTACTCACGCTTGTTCTACTGCTGTCCGTAACAAGGAGGAAGCATTAAAACGGTACCGACGCCTTAAGACTCAACAAATCTCATTCTTCCTATGTTTCTGCCCCGAATGAAGCCAAATCTGTTCTTCGACTTGCCAAACACTCTTTCATCAATAATAAATGCACTGAACAATCGAAATCTAGCTCTTCTCAAGCTTTCTAGCATGTAGCCAAAATCCTCTCCAACAATGTTTCTTCCTCGTCTTTCCCTCCCATTTTCCACTCGGATGGGACAACCATCACTTCTTCCTCTGACAAAGCTGAAATCTTCGCTCAAACTTTTGCTAGAAACTAAACTCCACCTTGGATGATTCTGGTGTTATTCCTCCCTCTCCACCCCCGTCTCTCCTACTTATGCCTAATATCCAAATCTCTTCTAAAGATGTATTTTTTACCCTCTCTGGGCTTAATACCAAGAAGGCATACGGTCCAGATGGCGTTCCTCCTGTTGTACTAAAAAACTGTGCTTCCGTGCTGACTCCCTGTCTAGGCAAACTCTTTGGTCTCTGTCTCTCCTCTAACGTCTTCCCTTCTTGCAGGAAGTTTGCTCTCATTCAACCTGTCCCAAAGAAGTCATGCCAGATTTCAAAAATTGCTACGCTCACTTGTTAGGAAACTTTTTTTTGCTATTGGCCTGTCCGTTCACCTATGATAGGCACAATTTTCGGACAGGCCAAAAACTATCCAGTACTAAAACTGAATAGTGGTCATTCGTTCCCTACGGTGTGTCATTAAGGTTCCCTAACGTGAATTTTTTTCTGACCGGCCCAAATTTGGCAAAACTAGCCTGTCCCGAAAAAGCATATTTTCCACGAGCCTGTCCGTCAACAGACAACTGGTTTTTATGCTATATGAGTTACTTAAGTTATTTTAAGGGCAAAACTGGCAGAAATAGGGCTAGCATTACCAAAACTATGAAATAGGAGTAGAATGTTATGCTTATTCCAAATCTTGCATCCATTTTGTAATAACTGAACAAAATGGAAGTGGTAAAGCCAAATATGTTAAAAGGAAATGATAAAGTTGACCATATTTCCTTTCTGTGAAGATTAATCCAATTTTTAGGTGCAATTTTGAAATCAGCATAAAAAACTACTCCTAATGAAAAGTTCTGGTTACGCTAGTCCTAGCTGGCAGAAATGGGGCTAGCGTTACCAGAACTATGCAATAGGAGTAGAATGTTATGCTTAATCCAAATCTTGCATCCATTTTGTAATAACTGAAAAAAATGGAAGTGATAAAGCCAAATATGTTAAAAAGAAATGATAAAGTTGACCATGTTGGGGGAAATAAAAACAAATAATAATTTATTTGTGTTTTTATTGACCAATAATTGTTTTCCTGAGCTTAGGCATTACAGAATGTCCCATACTCAACACTAATTTCAGTTTATCATCATTTCTGGTAATCATTTCAGTAATAAAGTCGCTAATTGCGCCAAGGTAGTTAGTGTCCTCATTACTGTATTGAATCAGATCATTATTACCAATATCCTCCAACATCTGTCCTAGAATAGAAGTGTATTCTGCTATCATCTAGTACAAACCGGGGAGCATTTTTACCAAGTCGAGACTGGTAGATGCCACAGACCTCGGTTCACAAGTCCCAACTACCATTTAATTTAGTAAACGGCATTGATTGCAAATTAACTACGAGCTTATACTAATTAAGTTTGTACTTAACATACGTGGCACCAAAATCGCTATATTTTGGTATGTTAGTGGCATGTTGAGCTTCATTATTTTACGAGAACAATTCGTTCCCAAAAGTTCTATAAGACGACTCGGAGGGGGGCGGAGCTTAGAGACGGCAGCACCAAAATACAGTGTATTTTCTCATCAACCATAATAGCTACTCGAGTTTTGAAGAGCTCTACAGAATTCCGTCCAAAAGTTCTATCAATTAACGAAGAGCAGAACTCTCAACATTCCATATTAACACCTTACGAGCGGCCTATGCGGTTTATTTATGTGTACCGCACAGCGGGGTGTTTTTAGCCAAAATAGGGCTGTTTACGTGATCATTTTCATGCCTAAATAAGACCCAGAACGTAAAACAAGTACCTATCCCTGAAAGGGCATAAACAGAGCTTTCGAATGACACCATAACGATCCTTGTATGATGGATAGTTTTCTTGCAATAACCGTGCAACGCGAGTGCAAAAAGCAGGTAATTCGGTACTTTCAGTACATAATTGAGTATGTAGCGAGTGAGAGAGGGAGGAGGGAGCTGAGATTTGTGTCAGTAGGTTCGCCGCGGTGGTCTGGAGCAGTCATACGCTCGCTAGTCTCCTGCCACCACTTGTCTCTCTCTCTCAGCCACATTACGTGCTGAAATTGCCACTCGAGTTATGTCGAGCGCCGCCACATAGTCCAGCTTTATTTAACTCGACTTATGTTGCTCGCCGCTAAATAAGGGTTAATGGATAAATTAATGATCAAAGGTCGATGCGCTTTTGACACGACTACTGCGCAAAAGTGATCTGGTAACACATTCCTACAATAGACCTCAGCCAATGCCAGCCATCTGATCTGGTAACACTGGTCACCTCCAGATTTGAGGTGCCAAGTCTTCCTAATACCTATTCCATTAATTGCAGCCCCTATTGAAAACGTTTGATACCTTTACCTATTACGAAATGCATTATATACTTGATTAATTATACTGGTGGTGCTGAAAATAGGTTATATAATCCTTTTAGCTTCGAAATCCACCCGCCATAGGTATAGTTTTCAGATACCGCCATGATTTCCCAATACATCACCGTAAAATATCCACCATTTCGCATTTCCTAACAAATCGCTTTGGAAAGCGAGCCATAGATGTATCATAATATTATCTAAGCGTATATATCAGAATGAGGCGATATATAACCGAGACACTATCAAAATGATTGGTGATACGTGCGAATTGTGTACGTACTTTTAATTTATTCTACCGTTTTTAACATAGAAAATGTAATAGGTGCATATAAGAAAATGTACATTAATACACAGACTATAGTATTTTCTTAACTCGTGTTACTGTGTATAGAGGACTACATTATTTTATTTTAGAAGTCATTAATTAACACATTAACATTATCAGATAGTACAAATATATTAACACCTTACGAGCGGCCTATGCGGTTTATTTATATGTACCGCACAGCGGGGTGTTTTTAGCCAAAATAGGGCTGTTTACGTGATCATTTTCATGCCTAAATAAGACCCAGAATGTAAAACAAGTACCTATCCCTGAAAGGGCATAAACAGAGCTTTCGAATGACACCATAACGATCCTTGTATGATGGATAGTTTTCTTGCAATAACCGTGCAACGCGAGTGCAAAAAGCAGGTAATTCGGTACTTTCGGTACATAATTGAGTATGTAGCGAGTGAGAGAGGGAGGAGGGAGCTGAGATTTGTGTCAGTAGGTTCGCCGCGGTTGTCTGGAGCAGTCATACGCTCGCTAGTCTCCTGCCACCACTTGTCTCTCTCTCTCAGCCACATTACGTGCTGAAATTGCCACTCGACCTATGTCGAGCGCCGCCACATAGTCCAGCTTTATTTAACTCGACTTATGTTGCTCGCCGCTAATTAAGGGTTAAGCATCAAATGTTATGAAATAGTTAATGGTTTAGGTGCATAAGGTAGAGGCTAGAGCCAAAGGATAATTAGTAGGCTATATATATACGATATGTGTTAGTGAGTTGGGCCTAGGCCTATAGGCTACTTAGGCCTTATAATTATGGTTGGGTGTGAGGGGGATCTGCCTTGTGTTAGCCAATTAGCTTTCTGTAGACTCCCATTTTCTTTTATTCTTATGTATGAAGGCTATTTCTATATTTTGTTATATATTACTTTTATTGTAGTCGATATGTTATGATGTGATAGTGTTAATGAATATTTATATAAGTACAGTCGTGGTTAGGGCTACTTGAACACCTCTTAAATGATACAAAAATACCAAGACTGCGAGCATTAACTAAGGTATATATATTCTGTTAAATTGAATCCCTTAGCAACGGATTTCTAGATAACTTATGGAAAATATGTATATCTATATTTATATGTCGAATTAACCCGTTGAGCCCCGGCTAGTTATAATATTTTGTTCACCCCAGTCCCAAGCCATTTTCACTTATTTTTTTTGTTTGCTAAAATGGAAGACAAGGATGAGAAATGAAAAAAAACAAAAACAAAATCACCTCTGACATTTTTTTTTTTGGGGGGGGAGGTCGGTGGGGGGTTTGGGGGGGGGGGAGCCTCAAAAAAATGTGTTGAGACAAAATGGAAGAGAATGTTGAGAAATGAAGACAAAAATAAAAAAACACTCATTTCGGTCATTTGGGGGGCGGGGGGGGGGGGGTTTCAATAGTTCGTCTCCCCCTCAGGACCACCCGCCCGGGAGCACTAGGGTAAAAACTGAGTATGGCATTGTACGGCATACATCCTAAGGAGTATCTCACATAAATCTCAAGCCTCTAGCTCCCATACGACCGGAGTAATGAAGGTTCAAAGTGGCGGTGAACTAGGGGTGTAAACTATCCCCACTAAGCCCACCACCACCAGCCGCGCGGCTGTCTCAGCCGGCTCACACCTACTGGCCCGGCTCTCACACACACTACGGTACCTCCCCCTCCTATTCTCCCGCCATTTCCTACCTTACGAGCCACGTAAGTGTTTTCTATATGTCGGACGCACGTGATGCGTCGCTGGGAGTTGGTGATCAAAGACTGCCGACGCAACACGTGCGACGCTGGGTCTCTGCGGGTTAATGCCAAGTTTTCGTAATTACAAAACGATTTCGCTACAAAATGTACATAATAGCTGAGTAACCAAGATGGTAACATTATCATCAGCTGGAAAATAAATAGACTAGCGAATGTCAGCAGTTTATCAATATAGTTCGCCAGTGGAATAATATATTGTACCTTCTAAAACTGTCAAGGAATTTCTGTCCATGGCTGTGTAATACGGTAGGCTACCCTTATTTACTCATAACCATAACATAGCACAATTATAATGTATCCTTAATGTAGTTAATTTTTGAAATAAATTGTTATACAAGGTGACTAGGCCTACTTCTTTTATTTACCAGAGAGAGAGACACAAAAAGAGAGGCAAGGAGGCTCCTCACCCAGAGAGAGAGACAGAGGGAGTGACAGACAGGCAGGCTCCTCCCCGTGTGGGTGACGTCACTGCCACTGCGCCCTCCAATTGGTCCTAATATACTCATTGGCATCTACCAGTCTCGACTTGGTTAGAATGCAACCAGGACACCCCTGCGGCACGCAAATATCCCAACACGTAGGCATATCTCCTTAACCCTTTGGCGCACCTATAGGGTCCAATCAAAGTTTTTCCCACTCCCAAAGTATATATCAGCTCACTCAGAGCCAGTTTTGTGTCCGGCGATAATTTGTTTCTGTGACGTTTTTATCCCCCCAAAATACTTGTATTTGGATTAATGAGGTACCATCGGCTTCGTTAGTGATTGAACTTGAAGATAAGCGAATAAAAACATAGAATAAATACAAAACAACCACATTGGGGCACTCCGAAATAAGAATTGTAAAAAAAAAAGTAAATACCTTATCTCCAACTCGCGCTAGCTCAAACTTTTGCCTGCAACATTTTTGATTTACATACATATATGGAAGCGGAATTTAATGAGGATTCCACTGGTAACTTCATAATTACTATAAACCAAATAGTAACTGAGATACACGAATAAACGTGAAAGTATCGAAACACAGACTGAGCTGTACTCTGCTCCCTTCCCAGCCAGCCGTGAGTAAACGGTTAAACTGAGGGGGTTGCCAATTCTACCCATTGAACTAGACGTAATACTTAATATCTATGCCAAATATGACACGCGTCAGACGAAAACATAATTTTTGGCGAATATTTTTAAGTTTAATGACTCTTAACGAGTCATCGTGCGCCTTAGAAAAAAATACCTAATGACTCTGAACGAGTCATCGTGCGCCAAAGGGTTAATATTATGGTGACACCCTTCAAAATCTCATGCAGCAAGCACACAGAATACGGCGGCGGTGGTTGTGCTCCGACGACGACAAACGACGTACTCAATCTCTCTCTCTCACTGTCACGCTTCGTATAATGCGTCGTATAGCTAGGTCATGCTTCGTTTAATGCGTCGTATACTGTCCTAGGTCATGCTTCGTATAATGTGTCGTACCCCAGTCAGATGACTCACCAAAAATAATCCCACAAAAATCTCTCTGGGTGGAGCATCCCGGCCAGGTAGTCTCTACTAAATTTTTTCTCTCCTAAATTTTTGTGGGTGAAAGATGTCGCGGACAAATAATTGACAACTCGATTTTTTTAACAGGACAGCGTGAGCGCGCTCATTGCTGCTGATTATGGGCAAGACGTTAGCTAAAAAATCTTTGACTCAGAGAGAGAGAGAGAGAGACAGACACATCTTCTCTCCTAAATTTTTGTGTGGGATTATTTGTCAATATCGTTTCATATCCCAATCGAGGGGCCGAATACGGTCTCGTATGTGGTAGCGCTGGCACAGGTGCACCAACGCAGGCAAAACGGCGATGCAAGCACACAGAATACGGCGGCGGTGGCTGTGGTCCGACGACGACAAACGACGTACACACTCCCTCGCTGTCACGCTTCGCATAATGCATCGTATAGCTAGCTAGGTCATGCTTCGTTTAATGCGTCGTATACGGTCCTAGGTCATGCTTCGTATAATGTGTCGTACCCCAGTCAGACGACTCACCAAAAATAATCCCACAAAAATCTCTCTGGGTGGAGCAGCCCGGCCAGGTAGTCCCTCCTAAAAAAATTATCTCCTAAATTTTTGCGGATGAAAGATGTCGTGGACAAATAATTGACAACTCGATTTCTTTAACAGGACAGCGTCGTTGAAAAATTACAAGCAATCTTTTTTCGAGAAAGCTAAATTTGTCGATACAATTGTAAAAACTAGGACAAATAAAAGAAAAACATGAAAATTTCCATTTTATTGTCCGATTTACATTATATAGAAGCATGACCTAGATATACGACGAATTATACGAAGAATCACAGTACCAGTTACTCCCATTAATTTTAGGTCACTTGAGCCTAAAGTTAAGAAAGTGGAGGATATAGGTGCCTACATAGCAAACAACCAATATATAACCCCCAAAAAGGATATAATAAATATAAATTCTAGACAGTTTTTATTTGTAAAAACACAAGGCAGAAGGGCGGAGCACACAGGAGAAGCGGAGCTCTAGACGGTGCAGGGTGCTCCATAGTGCTTATACATGTATGCCCACACTCCTGCAATGACTTTTTCTATATTGCGTTGTTAGAGAAAACGATTATTGTATGGCAAACTAAATTAAACATGCGATATTTCTAAGTAACTACAAATGTAAAGTCGACACCGATATATAGTGTGTAGAAGGGGAACGAAGCAGAGCAATATACAAAAGTGTAGTTACACTTGGTGGTATTGCACTGATTCTAAACAGTTTTTATTTGTACAAACACTAAATTTGTCGATATAATTGTCAAAACTAGGACAAATAAAAGAAAAACATGAAAAATTCCATTTTATTTTCCTATTTACATTATACGAAGCATGACCTAGTTATACAACGAATTATACGAACCACCACAGTACCAGTTACTCCTATTAATTTTAGGTCACTTGATCCTAAAGTTAAGAAAGTGGAGGATATACTGTAGGTGACTACATAGCAAACAACCAATATATAACCCCCAAAAAGGATATAATAAAATATAAATTCTAAACAATTTTTATTTGTACAAACACATACGAAGCGCCACAGTACCAGTTACTCCCATTAATTTTGGGTTACTTGATCCTAAAGTTAAGAAAGTGGAGGATACAGTAGGTGACTACATAGCATACAACCAATATACAGTATAACCCCCAAAAAGGATATAATAAAATATAAATTCTAAACAGTTTTTATTTTTACAAAAAAAACTCACAAGGCAGAAGGGCGGAACACACAGGAGAAGCGGAGCTCTAGACGGTGCAGGGTGCCCATACTAAGCTGTTTCGATCATCCGCCAGAGGTCATTATAGTGGTGACAACTGGGGTCAGTGCCACTACGCCAGAGGCCATTGCATCAGCGACAATAACAATGGGAATGGTACAAATAGTAGAAAGAGTGATGTTGATACGAACCGAAGCACATATCGGACGGATGTAGTCCAACGCCGGGACATAGTGTAACACGATGGGCCATCTCCGTAGAGTTATTACGATTTTCCTACACCGTCGGCTCAGAAGGGGTACTAGGGGACATTTTGCCTAGGAAGCTGTCTGAGGTAGCAGGATGTATAATAACCCACAAGGCAAAACTGGCAGAAATAGGGCTAGCATTACCAGAACTATGCATTAGGAGTAGAATTTGAGGCTTGTCCATGATACAGTGGGCCATATTTCCTTTCTCTGAAGATTAACCCTTAACCCGTGGAGCCCCGGCTAGTTTTGTAATGTTTGCGCACCAGAACCCGGCCGGTTTTCAAGAAATGGTTTTATTCCAGAAACAATAGCGAATGGGTTAGGAATGAAGGAAAAACCACGAAAAACCGCTCAAAAAGCTTAAAAAATGGTCCTACAGAGCCCCCGAAAACGGATTTTACACGAGTAAAAAATTGAAGGCAATTATCCCAAAAAACAGGTTATTGCGTGCTCGCGCGCACGCACGTGGACTTTGAGAGTTTTCAACCATCGGCACGGTTGCGTGGGATACGTACACAGTTCCCATACAAATCTGAGCCCTCTTGAGTGGCTACACATGAGGTTACGGTCGGTGCAATTAGGGTGACGCGTCAGGCGCGTCTCTGGGGCTGTGCGTTACATACATCGCCGACGCGTCAGACGCGTCGCTGGGGCTGTACGGGTTAAAGACCAGGGCCCGACTTAAGTCCGAATCGAAAGATTTGGACTATGTGGCGGGCCCACCTTAAGTCCGAGTGCAATTTTGGCACAATATTGGCTCTGACAGAGAGACGAGTGACTGGAGGAGCATGGTTACCTCATGACCGCTCGCCACGGCCGCCGTGGACCTACTGAGATTTACTCCACTTACATCCACCCTCGCTCCCTCGCTACATATGTAATTATATAAAGAAACTACCGTATTTTAGCGATTTTGCCCTTCGGTTGCACGATCGTTACAAGACAACCAGTGATCGTAGAAGGATGGTTCGGGTGTCATTGGAAAGCTCAATTTACGCCCTTTCAGGGATACATACTTGTATTACGCTCTGAGTCTTGTTTATGCATGAAAAAGAGAACGGAACAATCCCATTTATGGTAAAAAAAAAAAAGGCTGTGCGGCACGGTCAAATATACCGCCTAGGCCGCTCGTAAGGTGTTAATCCAATTTCTAGGTGCATTTCTGAAATCAGCATAAAAAAACTACTCCTAATGCAAAGTTCTGGTAACGCTAGTCCTATTTCTGCCAATTTCGCCATGAGAGTCAATAATTGAAGTCTCTATTCACACTGTTCCCTAACATTAGTGTTACGGACAGGCCAGTTGCAAGATGACGTTCTGGGATAGTGGGGGAAATAAAACAATTTTAATTTATTTGTGTTTTTATTGACAAATAATTTTTCGTTTTCCGAGGCCTTCCGTCGTTTACCGCGTCGTTTTCTGAGGCCCTGCGTCGTTTTCCGAGGCCCTGCGTCGTTTACCATGTCGTTTACCGAGGCCCTGCGTCGTTTACCGAGGCCATGCGTCGTTTACCGCGTCGTTTACCGCGTCGTTTACCGAGGCCATGCGTCGTTTACTGCGTCGTTTTCTGAGTCGTTTACCGGGGCCTAAGTTTTTCGAAAAGCGACTCTTCATCATTTCTCGATGACGGCTAGGGACTTCTCTGATACTCTGGGATGAGGTGGTGCTGGCCAACCAAAAAAATGCTGCTGAGAAGCGGGAAGGCAAGAGGGTGACGATAAGCCACATGTCTCTGGCTTCTTCCAAGGAAGAGGGGATGAGCCCTCTCGCCTTTCAGTTCCGCAGGAGGACCCCTCCTTCAGAAAACTTTGCTGTGCTGCAATCTGAAAATTCAAATGGCTACTCTCCCTCAATCGTATACCTAAGCTCATGCGTCGTTTACCGCGTCGTTTTCCGAGTCATTTTCCGAGTCGTTTTCTGATTCGTTTACCGCGTCGTTTTCCGCGTCGTTTTCCGAGTCGTTTACCGGGGCCTAAATTTTTCGAAAAGCGACTCTTCATCATTTCTCGATGATGGCTGGGGACTTCTCTGATACTCTGGGACGAGGTGGTGATGGCCAACCAAAAAAATGCTGCTGAGAAGTGGGAAGGAAAGAGGGTGACGATAAGCCACATGTCTCTGGCTTCTTCCACGGAAGAGGGGATGAGCCCTCTCGCCTTTCTGTTCCGCAGGAGGACCCTTCCTTCAGACAATTTTGCTGTGTTGCAATCTGAAAATTCAAATTGCTACTCACCCTCAATCGTATACCTAAGCTCATGCGTCGTTTACCGCATCGTTTTCCCGAGTCGTTTTCCGAGTCGTTTTCCAAGTCGTTTACCGGGGCCTAAATTTATCGAAAAGCGACTCTCCATCATTTCTCGATGAAGGCTAGGGACTTCTCTGATACTCTGGGACGAGGTGGTGATGGCAAATAAAAAAAATGCTGCTGAGAAGCGGGAAGGCAAGAGGATGACGATAAGCCACATGTCTCTGGCTTCTTCCAAGGAGAGGGAATGAGCCCTCTCGGCTTTCTGTTCCGCAGGAGGACCCCTCCTTCAGACAACTTTGCTGTGTTGCAATCTGAAAATTCAAATGGCTACTCTCCCTCAATCGTATACCTAAGCTCATTCGTCCTTTACCGCATCGTTTTCCCGAGTCGTTTTCCGAGTCGTTTTCCAAGTCGTTTACCGGGGCCTAAATTTATCGAAAAGCGACTCTCCATCATTTCTCGATGAAGGCTAGGGACCTCTCTGATACTCTGGCATGAGGTGGTGATGGCAAATAAAAAAAATGCTGCTGAGAAGCGGGAAGGCAAGAGGATGACGATAAGCCACATGTCTCTGGCTTCTTCCAAGGGAGAGGGAATGAGCCCTCTCACCTTTCTGCTCCGCAGGAGGACCCCTCCTTCAGACAAATTTGCTGTGTTGCAATCTGAAAGTTCAAATGGCTACTCTCCCTCAATCGTATACCTAAGCTCATGCGTCGTTTACCGAGTCGTTTTCCGAGTCGTTTACCGGGGCCTAAATTTATCGAAATGCGACTCTCCATCATTTCTCGATGATGGCTAGGGACTTCTCTGATACTCTGGGACGAGGTGGTGATGGCCAAACCAAAAAATGCTGCTGAGAAGCGGGAAGACAAAAGGGTGACGATAAGCCACATGTCTCTGGCTTCTTCCAAGGAAGAGGGGATGAGCCCTCTCGCCTTTCTGTTCCGCAGGAGGACCCCTCCTTCAGACAACTTTGCTGTGTTGCAATCTGAAAATTCAAATGGCTACTCTCCCTCAATCGTATACCTATACTCATGCGTCATTTACCGCGTCATTTTCCGAGTCGTTTTCCAAGTCGTTTTCCGCGTCGTTTACCGCGTCGTTTTCCGAGTCATTTTCCGAGTCGTTTTCCGAGTTGTTTTCCGGGTCGTTTTCCGAGTTGTTTTCCGAGTCGTTTACCGGGGCCTAAATTTTTTCGAAAAGCGACTCTCCATCATTTCTCGATGACGGCTAGGGACTTCTCTGATACTCTGGGACGAGGTGGTGATTGCCAACCAAAAAAATGCTGCTGAGAAGCGGGAAGTCAAGAGGGTGACGATAAGCCACAATGGTCCTCCTGGCTTCTTTCTTTCCCAAGGAAGAGGGGATGAACCCTTTAGCCTTTCCTGTTCCGCAGGAGGA
>CM064549.1:18065047-18308044 GCA_032716605.1 Paralithodes platypus
CTCCATCATTTCTCGATGACGCTAGGGACTTCTCTGAGTACGTTCTGGGACGAGTCGTTGATGGCCAACCAAAAAATGCTGCTTCCAAGGAAGAGGGGATGATGCCCTCTTCTTCCCTTTTTTTTGTCCGGCAGGAGGGGGGGAAACCCTCCTTCAGGGGACCGGGGGGGGGGACAAACTTTTGCTGTGTTTTTGGCAAATTTGTTGGGAAAAAAAAATTCAAAAAAAATGGCTTTAAATCTCCCTCAAATTTCGTTATTAACCTAAGGCTCATGCGTTTTACCGCGTCGTCGTTTTCCGAGTCGTTTACCGCGTCGTTTTCCGAGTCGTTTACCGGGCCTAAATTTTCGAAAAGCGACTCTCCATCATTTCTCGATGACGGCTAGGGACTTCTCTGATACTCTGGGACGAGGTGGTGATTGCCAACCAAAAAAATGCTGCTGAGAAGCGGGAAGGCAAGAGGGTGACGATAAGCCACATGTCTCTGGCTTCTTCCAAGAAAGAGGGGATGAACCCTCTCTCCTTTCTGTTCCGCAGGAGGACCCCTCCTTCAGACAACTTTGCTGTGATGCAATGTGAAAATTCAGATGGCTAATCTCCCTCAATCGTATACCTAAGCTCATGCGTTTACCGCGTAGTTTTCCGAGTCGTTTTCCGATTCGTTTCCCGCTTTGTTTTCCGAGTCGTTTACCGGGGCCTAAATTTTTCGAAAAGCGACCTTCCATCATTTCTCGATGACGGCTAGGGACTTCTCTGATACTCTGGGACGAGGTGGTGATGACAAACCAACAAAATGCTGCTGAGAAGCGGGAAGGCAAGAGGGTGACGATAAGCCACATGTCTCTGGCTTCTTCCAAGGAAGAGGGGATGAGCCCTCTCGCCTTTCTGTTCCGCAGGAGGACCCCTCCTTCAGACAACTTTGCTGTGATGCAATCTGAAAATTCAAATGGCTACTCTCCCTCAATCTTATACCTAAGCTCATGCGTTTACCGCGTCGTTTTCCGAGTCGTTTTCCGAGTCGTTTTCCGAGTCGTTATCCGAGTCGTTTTCCGAGTCGTTTACCTTGTCGTTTTCTGAGTCGTTTACCGAGTCGTTTTTCGAGTCGTTTACCGGGGCCTAACTTTTTCGAAAAGCGACTCTCCATTATTTCTCGATGACGGCTAGGGACTTCTCTGATACTCTGGGACGAGGTGGTGATGGCCAACAAAAAAAAACCTGCTGAGAAGCGGGAAGGCAAGAGGGTGACGATAAGCCACATGTCTCTGGCTTCTTCCAAGGAAGAGGGGATGAGCCCTCTCGCCTTTCTGTTCCGCAGGAGGACCCCTCCTTCAGACAACTTTGCTGTGTTGCAATCTGAAAATTCAAATGGCTACTCTCCCTCAATCGTATTCCTAAGCTCATACGTTTACCGCGTCGTTTACCGCGTCGTTTACCGCGGTGTTTTCCGAGTCGTTTTCCGAGTTGTTTACCGCGTATTTTTCCGAGTCTTTTTCCAAGTCTTTTACTGCGTCGTTTTCCGAGTCATTTTTCGAGTCGTTTACCACGTCGTTTTCCTAGTCCTTTTCCCAGTCGTTTTCCTAGTCCTTTTCCGAGTCGTTTTCCGAGTCGTTTTCCGAGTTGCTTACCGCGTCTTTTTCCGAGTCGCTTACCGCGTCGTTTTCCGTGTCGTTTTCCGAGTCGTTTTCCGAGTCATTTTCCGAGTCGTTTACCTCGTATTTTTCCGAGTCTTTTTCCGAGTCTTTTACTGCGTCGGTTTCCGAGTCGTTTATCGCTTCGTTTTCCTAGTCCTTGTCCCAGACGTTTTCCGAGTCGTTTTCCGAGTTGTTTACAGCGTCGTTTTCCGAGTCGCTTACCGCGTCGTTTTCAGAGTCGTTTTCCGAGTCGTTTTCTGAGTCGTTTTCCGAGTCGTTTACTGCGTTGTTTTCCGAGTTGTTTTCCGCGTCGTTTTCCAAGTCGTTTACCGCGTCGTTTTCCGAGTCGTTTACCGCGTCGTTTTCCGAGTCGTTTACCGCGTCGTTTTCCGAGTCGTTTACCGCGTCGTTTTCCGAGTCGTTTACCGGGGCCTAAATTTTTCGAAAAGCGACTCTCCATCATTTCTCGATGACGGCTAGGGACTTCTCTGATACTCTGGGACGAGGTGGTGATGGCCAACCAAAAAAATGCTGCTGAGAAGCGGGAAGGCAAGAGGGTGACGATAAGCCACATGTCTCTGGCTTCTTCCAAGGAAGAGGGGATGAGCCCTCTCTCCTTTCTGTTCCGCAGGAGGACCCCTCCTTCAGACAACTTTGCTGTGTTGCAATGTGAAAATTCAAATGGCTAATCTCCCTCAATCGTATACCTAAGCTCATGCGTTTACCGCGTAGTTTTCCAAGTCGTTTTCCGAGTCGTTTACCGCGTCGTTTTCCGAGTCGTTTTCCTAGTCGTGTTCCGAGTCGTTTTCCCAGTCGTTTTCCCAGTCGTTTACCACGTCCTTTTCCCAGTCGTTTACCGTGTCGTTTTCCGCGTCATTTTCCGAGTCGTTTTCCGAGTCGTTTTCCGATTCGTTTCCCGCTTTGTTTTCCGAGTCGTTTACCGGGGCCTAAATTTTTCGAAAAGCGACTCTCCATCATTTCTCGATAACGGCTAGGGACTTCTCTGATACTCTGGGACGAGGTGGAGATGGCCAACCAAAAACATTCTGCCGAGAAGCAGGAAGGCAAGAGGGTGACGATAAGCCACATGTCTCTGGCTTCTTCCAAGGAAGAGGGGATGAGCCCTCTCGCCTTTCTGTTCCGCAGGAGGACCCCTCCTTCAGACAACTTTGCTGTGTTGCAATCTGAAAATTCAAATGGCTACTCTCCCTCAATCGTATTCCTAAGCTCATACGTTTACCGCGTCGTTTACCGCGTCGTTTACCGCGGTGTTTTCCGAGTCGTTTTCCGAGTAGTTTACCGCGTATTTTTCCGAGTCTTTTTCCAAGTCTTTTACTGCGTCGTTTTCCGAGTCATTTTTCGAGTCGTTTACCACGTCGTTTTCCTAGTCCTTTTCCCAGTCGTTTTCCTAGTCCTTTTCCGAGTCGTTTTCCGAGTCGATTTCCGAGTTGCTTACCGCGTCTTTTTCCGAGTCGCTTACCGCGTCGTTTTCCGTGTCGTTTTCCGAGTCGTTTTCCGAGTCATTTTCCGAGTCGTTTTCCGAGTCGTTTTCTGAGTCTTTTTCCGAGTCTTTTACTGCGTCGTTTTCCGAGTCGTTTTCCGAGTCGTTTATCGCGTCGTTTTCCTAGTCCTTGTCCCAGTCGTTTTCCGAGTCGTTTTCCGAGTTGTTTACCGCGTCGTTTTCCGAGTCGCTTACCGCGTCGTTTTCAGAGTCGTTTTCCGAGTTGTTTTCCGAGTCGTTTTCCGAGTCGTTTTCTGAGTCGTTTTCCGAGTCGTTTACTGCGTTGTTTTCAGAGTCGTTTTCCGCGTCGTTTTCAGAGTCGTTTTCCGCGTCGTTTTCCGAGTCGTTTACCGCGTCGTTTTCCGAGTCGTTTACCGCGTCGTTTTCCGAGTCGTTTACCGGGGCCTAAATTTTTCGAAAAGCGACTCTCCATCATTTCTCGATGACGGCTAGGGACTTCTCTGATACTCTGGGACGAGGTGGTGATTGCCAACCAAAAAAAATGCTGCTGAGAAGCGGGAAGGCAAGAGGGTGACGATAAGCCACATGTCTCTGGCTTCTTCCAAGGAAGAGGGGATGAGCCCTCTCTCCTTTCTGTTCCGCAGGAGGACCCCTCCTTCAGACAACTTTGCTGTGTTGCAATGTGAAAATTCAAATGGCTAATCTCCCTCAATCGTATACCTAAGCTCATGCGTTTACCGCGTAGTTTTCCAAGTCGTTTTCCGAGTCGTTTACCGCGTCGTTTTCCAGTCGTTTACCGTGTCGTTTTCCGCGTCATTTTCCGAGTCGTTTTCCGAGTCGTTTTCCGATTCGTTTCCCGCTTTGTTTTCCGAGTCGTTTACCGGGGCCTAAATTTTTCGAAAAGCGACTCTCCATCATTTCTCGATAACGGCTAGGGATTTCTCTGATACTCTGGGACGAGGTGGAGATGGCCAACCAAAAACATTCTGCTGAGAAGCGGGAAGGCAAGAGGGTGACGATAAGCCACATGTCTCTGGCTTCTTCCAAGGAAGAGGGGATGAGCCCTCTCGCCTTTCTGTTCCGCAGGAGGACCCCTCCTTCAGACAACTTTGCTGTGTTGCAATCTGAAAATTCAAATGGCTACTCTCCCTCAATCGTATACCTAAGCTCATGCGTTTACCGTGTCATTTTCAGAGTCGTTTTCCGAAACTTTTTCAGAGTCGTTTACCGCGTCGTCTTCCCGAGTCATTTTCCGAGTCGTTTACCTCGTAGTTTTCCGAGTCGTTTTCCGAGTCGTTTACCGCATCGTTTACCGGGGCATAAATTATTCGAAAAGCGACTCTCCATCATTTCTCGATGACGGCTAGTGACTTCTCTGATACTCTGGGACGAGGTGGTGATGGCCAACCAAAAAAATGCTGATGAGAAGCGAGAAGGCAAGAGTGTGACGATAAGCCACATGTCTCTGGCTTCTTCCAAGGAAGAGGGGATGAGCCCTCTCGCCTTTCTGTTCCGCAGGAGGACCCCTCCTTCTGACAACTTTGCTGTGTTGCAATCTGAAAATTCAAATGGCTACTCTCCCTCAATCGTATACCTACTGTAAGCTCCTGCGTTTACCGCGTCGTTTATCGCGTCGTTTACCGCGTTGTTTTTCGCGTCGTTTTTCCGCGTCGTTTTCCGCGTTGTTTACTGCGTCGTTTTCCGAGTCATTTTCCGAGTCGTTTACCGCGTCGTTTTCCGAGTCGTTTACTGCATCGTTTACCGGGGCCTCAATTTTTCGAAAAGCGACTCTCCATCATTTCTCGATGACAGCTAGGGACTTCTCTGATACTCTGGGACGAGGTGGTGATGGCCAACCAAAAAAATGCTGCTGAGAAGCGGGAAGGCAAGAGGGTGACGATAAGCCACATGTCTCTGGCTTCTTCCAAGGAAGAGGGGATGAGCCCTCTCGCCTTTCTGTTCCGCAGGAGGACCCCTCCTTCAGGCAACTTTGCTGTGTTGCAATCTGAAAATTCAAATGGCTACTCTCCCTCAATCTTATACCCAAGCTCATGCGTTTACCGCGTCGTTTTCGGAGTCGTTTTCCGAGTCGTTTTCCTAGTCGTTTTCCGAGTCGTTTTCTGCGTCGTTTACCGCGTCGTTTACCGCGTCGTTTTCGGAGTCGTTTTCCGAGTCGTTTTCCGAGTCGTTTTCCGAGTCGTTTTCTGCGTCGTGTTTCGCGTCGTTTTCCGAGTCGTTTACCGCGTTGTTTTCCGAGTCGTTTACCGGGCCATAAATTTTTCGAAAAGCGACTCTCCATCATTTCTCGATGACGGCTAGGGACTTCTCTGATACTCTGGGACGAGGTGGTGATGGCCAACCAAAAAAATGCTGCTGAGAAGCGGGAAGGCAAGAGGGTGACGATAAGCCAATTTTTTTTGTTCTATGTGATTGAGGTAGGCAAAAGGCATAACTGCCTATAGCGAGTGTCTCCCCCATAGTTGAAAGAGTGACAGGGCCAAAATCAAGAGACGTTCGAGCCAAAATGCCTGGACACACGGAGTTTGAAGCAATTTAAGTCATAGGAAGCGGGAAAAACTGATTCTGGGAGAGAGTTCCAGAGCTCAGCTGTTGAGAAGAAGAAAGTTTGAGAGTAACGTTTCACTCTTGGGTTGGAGAGTTGCACAGAGTAGGGGTGGGATTGAGTTGCAAGACGGGTATCACGTGCCCTACGTAAAGGAGGTGGTATGCACTGGGATAACTCTGAGGAACACTGATTATTATAGTAGCGATAGAATAGCGAGAGAGATACAACATTGCGGTGGAAAGAGAGAGATTGCAGAGAGTTGGTGAGTGGACGGGAGTTGATGATACGAAAGGCCTTCCGTTCAACCTTGTCTAGGAGAGCGGTGTGAGAGGAACCTCCCCACACATGTGAACAATACTCAATACAAGGGCGCACTATGCCCCTGTACAGAGCAAGAAGCTGTGTAGGGGAAAAGAACCCCCTAAGGCGGTTGAGCACACCCAGCTTCTGGGAGGCTGCCTTAGCAAGACTGGTAATATGGTCCTTCCAAATGAGAGCAGAAGAAAAAGAGACACCAAGAATAATGACAGAAGATGAAGGGTTGATTTTTGTATTGTTGAAGAATAAGGGATAGTCCGCTGGGAGATCCTGACGGGTAGATAGATGGAGAAATTGGGTTTTGGAAGCATTAAAGTAAACAAGGTTTTCTCTGCCCCAATTGGAAATAGTATTTAGATCAGAATTTAAGAGTTGTATGGCTTCATTACGTTTTTCGTTGAGGGATTGCTGGCTGGGGCGTTCTGAAAAAGTAATGGAGTAGTGTAAGGTTGCGTCGTCTGCGTATGAATGGATGGGAATTAAGGTACAGTTAAGGAGATCATTTATAAAAATTAGAAAGAGAATAGGAGATAGGACAGAGCCCTGAGGAACACCGGAGTTTATAGGGTGAGGAAATTAACAATGGCCGTTCACAACCGCGGCTATGGAACGGCCGGAAAGGAAATTAGAGACAAAGGCACAGATGGAGGGATAGAAACCGTAGGAGGGTAGTTTGGAAATTAAAGATTTATGCCAGACTCTATCGAAGGCTTTCGATATGTCTAGTGCAATAGAAAAAGTCTCACCGAAGTCCCGAAAGGAGGATGACCAAGAGTTAGTAAGATATGAAAGAAGATCACCAGTAGCGCGACCCTTAAGGAAGCCATACTGGCGATCTGAGAGCAGATTATGAGAAGAGAAATGCTTAAGAAATTTGGAAGCAAGAATAGTTTCAAAAACTTTAGACAGACAAGAAATGAGAGCAATTGGACGATAGTTGGAGGGTTGAGAGCGGTCACCCTTCTTTGGGACAGGTTGAATGTGAGCAAACTTCCAGCATGAAGGGAAGACGTTAGAGGATAGACAGAGACGAAAGAGTTTGCCTAGGAAGGGAGTCAGCACGGAAGCACAGTTTTTGAGAACAACAGGAGGAACACCGTCCGGACTGTACGCCTTATTAGTGTTAAGCCCAGAGAGGGTAGAAAATACATCTTTTGAAGAGATTAGGATATTAGGCATAAGTAAGAGAGAGGAGGGCGGAGAGGGAGGAATAGCACCGGAATCATCCAAGGTGGAGTGTCTAGTAAAATTTTGAGCGAAGAGTTTAGCTTTGTCAGAGGAAGAAGTGATGGTTGTGCCATCAGAGTGGGAAAGGGGAGGGAAAGACGAGGAAGAGAAATTGTTGGAGAGGTTTTTGGCTAGATGCCAGAAAGCTTGGGAAGAGCTAGAGTTGGATAGTTCAGTGCATTTATTATTGATGAAAGAGTGTTTGGCAAGTCGAAGAACAGATTTGGCTTGATTCCGGGCAGAAACATATGAAGAATGAGAGTCTTGAGTTTTAAGGCATCGGTACCGTTTGAATGCTTCCTCCTTATTGCAGACAGCAGTAGAACAGGTGTGAGTAAACCAAGAATTTTTAGCATTAGTCTGAGAGAAAGAGAATGGAATGTATGCTTCCATGCCCGATAGGATTACCTCGGTAATGCGTTCAGCACTCTCCGAGGGTCCTCGTCCACGGAAGCAGAAATAATTCCATGGGAAATCAAAGAAGTACTGCCGAAGAGCCTCCCAGTCGGCAGCGCCAAAGTGCCACAAGCGCTGCCGGCTAGGAGGGCCGGGTGGCCGTGCTGGAGAGATAGGACAGGTGACAGAGATAAGTTTATGGTCGGAGGAGCCCAAAGGAGAGAAAAGATCGACAGTATAAGAAGAAGGGTTAGAAGTTAGAAACAGGTCAAGAATGTTGGGCCGATCTCCGATGCGATCCGGGATACGGGTGGGTTGCTGAACTAACTGCTCTAGGTCATTTAGGATAGAAAAGACGTAGGCTTGTTCACCAGGTGGATCAGAGGCGTGAGAGGAGAGCCATTGGCGGTGGTGAACGTTGAAATCTCCTAAGATGGAGATTTCTGAGAAAGGAGAAGTGGATAGAATGTGTTCCACTGTAGAGTTTAGATAGTCAAAGAATTTGGGAAAGTTGGTAGAGTTAGGGGAAAGATAGACAGCACAGAAATTTTTAGTAAGAGAATGCCAGGAAAGTTTAAACCATAAAGTTGAGAATTCAGAGGAGTCGAAATCGGGAACACGAGAGCAAGTGAGTTTGTTGTGCACATATGCACAACATCCGCCTTTGGCTTTGAAACTAGGATAGAGAAAGTAGGAGGATACAGAGAAGGGGCTGCTGGATGTTGCTACAGACACCTGAGTTTCGGTGAGGAAGAGAAGATCAGGTTTGTAGGAGGAGAGATGGTGCTCAACAGAGTGAAAGTTAGAGGAAAGTCCACGAATGTTGCAGAAATAAATATAAAGAGTAACAGGCCGAGGTCCAGGTAATTGTATGGGGTCGTCAGGGGATGGTCGGTCGGGTGTGGGGGCATTTATGGTCCCTCCCCCTGGGGACTCCGAGGCTGGGCTAGAATTCATATTTTGTTGTTTTTTAATTTTGGTGTGGAGGAATGAAGTGTGGTGTGCATGTTTAGTGTAGTGAAGTGGATAAGAGGAGGAGGTGTTTGTGAGAGCTAGCTGGATTGCTCACAGTGTAAATGAGGCACAAAGAAAATCAGTAAGAGAGGCCAAGCAAATGAAACAGGAGTTCCAGCGACTCTTTATCACATGCCTATAACCTCACCTGGGTCTAGCCCTGATCGATTGGTGCCTACAATCTCCCCACATGTCTCTGGCTTCTTCCAAGGAAGAGGGGATGAGCCCTCTCGCCTTTCTGTTCCGCAGGAGGACCCCTCCTTCAGACAACTTTGCTGTGTTGCAATCTGAAAATTCAATTGGCTACTCTCCCTCAATCGTATACCTAAGCTCATGCGTTTACCGTGTCGTTTTCCGAGTCTTTTTCCGAGTCGTTTTCCGAGTCGTTTTCCGAGTCGTTTACCGCGTCGTTTTCCGAGTCATTTTCCGAGACGTTTACCGCGTCGTTTTCCGAGTCGTTTCCACATCGTTTACTGGGGCCTAAATTTTTTGAAAAGCGACTCTCCATCATTTCTCGATAACGGCTAGGGACTTCTCTGATACTCTGGGACGAGGTGGTGATGGCCAACCACAAAATGCTGCTGAGAAGCGGGAAGGCAAGAGAGTGACGATAAGCCACATGTCTCTGGCTTCTTCCAAGGAAGAGGGGATGAGCCCTCTCGCCTTTCTGTTCCGCAGGAGGACCCCTCCTTCAGACAACTTTGCTGTGTTGCAATCTGAAAATTCAAATGGCTACTCTCCCTCAATCGTATACCTAAGCTCATGCGTTTACCGCGTCGTTTACCGCGTCGTTTTGCACGTCGTTTTCCGCGTCGTTTTCCGCGTCGTTTACCGCGTCGTTTTCCGAGTCGTTTTCCGAGTCGTTTTCCGAGTCGTTTTCCGAGTCGTTTACCGCGTCATTTTCCGAGTCGTTTTCCGAGTCGTTTATCGCGTCGTTTTCCGAGTCGTTTTCCTAGTCGTTTTCTGCGTCGTTTTCCGAGTCGATTACCGCGTCGTTTTCAGAGTCGTTTACCGGGGCCTAAATATTTCGAAAAGCGACTCTCCATCATTTCTCGATGACGGCTAGGGACTTCTCTGATACTCTGGGATAGGTGGTGATGGCCAACCAAAAAAACGCTGCTGAGAAGCGGGAAGGCAAGAGGGTGACGATAAACCACATGTTTCTGGCTTCTTCCAAGGAAGAGGGGATGAGCCCTCTCGCCTTTCTGTTCCGCAGGAGGACCCCTCCTTCAGACAACTTTGCTGTGTTGCAATCTGAAAATTCAAATGGCTACTCTCCCTCAATCTTATACCTAAGCTCATGCGTTTACCGCGTCGTTTTCCGAGTCGTTTTCCGAGTCGTTTTCCGCGTCGTTTTCCGAGTCGTGTACCGCGTCGTTTTCCGAGTCGTTTACCGGGGCCTAAATTTGTCTAAAAGCGATTCACCATCATTTCTCGATGACGGCTAGGGACTTCTCTGATACTCTGGGACGAGGTGGTGATGGCCAACCAAAAAAACGCTGCTGATAAGCGGGAAGGCAAGAGGGTGACGATAAGCCACATGTCTCTGGCTTCTTCCAAGTAAGAGGGGATGAGCCCTCTCGCTTGTCTGTTCCGCAGGTGGACCCCTCCTTCAGACAACTTTGCTGTGTTGCAATCTGAAAATTCAAATGGCTACTCTCCCTCAAACGTATACCTAAGCTCATGCGTTTACCGCGTCGTTTACCGCGTCGTTTTCCGAGTCGTTTACCGCGTATTTTTCCGAGTCTTTTTCCGAGTCTTTTACTGCGTCGTTTTCCGAGTCGTTTACCGCGTCGTTTTCAGAGTCTTTTTCAGAGTCATTTTCAGAGTCGTTTACCGCGTCGTTTTCCGAGTCGTTTTCCAAGTCGTGTTCCGAGTCGTTTTTCCAGCCGTTTTCCTATTCATTTTCCAAGTCGTATTCCGAGTCGTTTTCCGAGTCGTTTACCGCGTCATTTTCCAAGTCGTTTACCGCGTCATTTTCCGCGTCATTTTCCGAGTCGTTTTCCGAGTCGTTTACCGCGTCGTTTTCAGAGTCGTTTACCGGGGCCTAAATTTTTTGAAAAGTGACTCTCCATCATTTCTCGATGACGGCTAGGGACTTCTCTGATACTCTGGGACGAGGTGGTGATTGCCAACCAAAAAAATGTTGCTGAGAAGCGGGAAGGCAAGAGGGTGACGATAAGCCACATGTCTCTGGCTTCTTCCAAGGAAGAGGGGATGAGCCCTCTCGCCTTTCTGTTCCGCAGGAGGACCCCTCCTTCAGACAACTTTGCTGTGTTGCAATCTGAAAATTCAAATGGCTACTCTCCCACAATCGTATACCTAAGCTCATGCGTTTACCACGTCGTTTTCCGAGTCGTTTTCCGAGTCGTTTCCGCGTCGTTTACCGCGTCGTTTTCGAAGTCATTTTCGGAGTCATTTTCCCAGTCGTTTTCCGAGTCGTTTACCGCGTCGTTTTCCGAGTCGTTTTCCGAGTCGTTTACCGCGTCGTTTTCCGAGTCGTTTTCCGAGTCGTTTTCCGAGTCGTTTTCCGAGTCGTTTTCTGCGTCGTTTTCAGAGTCGTTTTCCGAGTCGTTTACCGCGTTGTTTTCCGAGTCGTTTACCGGGGCCTAAATTTTTCGAAAAGCGACTCTCCATCATTTCTCGATGACGGCTAGGGACTTCTCTGATACTCTGGGACAAGGTGGTCATGGCCAACCAAAAAAATGCTGCTGAGAAGTGGGAAGGCAAGAGGGTGACGATAAGCCACATGTCTCTTGTTTCTTTCAAGGAAGAGGGGATGAGCCCTCTCGCCTTTCTGTTCCGCAGGAGGACAACTTTGCTGTGTTGCAATCTGAAAATTAAAATGGCTACTCTCCCTCAATCGTATACCTAAGCTCATGCGTTTACCGTGTCGTTTTCCGAGTCGTTTTCCGAGTCGATTTCCGTGTCGTTTACCGCATCGTTTTCCGAGTTATTTTCCGAGTCGTTTACCGCGTCGTTTTCCGAGTCGTTTACTGCATCGTTTACCGGGGCCTAAATTTTTCGAAAAGCGACTCTCCATCATTTCTCGATGACGGCTAGGGACTTCTCTGATACTCTGGGACGAGGTGGTGATGGCCAACCAAAAAAATGCCTCTGAGAAGTGGGAAGGCAAGAGGGTGACAATAAGCCACATGTCTCTGGCTTCTTCCAAGGAAGAGGGGATGAGCCCTCTCGCCTTTCTCTTCCGCAGGAGGACCCCTCCTTCAGACAACTTTGCTGTGTTGCAATCTGAATATTCAAATGGCTACTCTCCCTCAATCTTATACCTAAGCTCATGCGTTTACCCCGTCGTTTTCCGCGTCATTTTCCGAGTCGTTTTCCGAGTCGTTTTCTGCGTCGTTTTCCGAGTTATTTTCCGAGTCGTTTACCGCGTCGTTTTCCGAGTCGTTTTCTGCGACGTTTTCCGAGTCGTTTACCGGGGCCTAAATTTTTCGAAAAGCGATTCTCCATCATTTCTCGATGACGGCTAGGGACTTCTCTGATACTCTGGGACGAGGTGGTGATGGCCAACCAAAAAAATGCTGCTGAGAAGCGGGAAGGCAAGAGGGTGACGATAAGCCACATGTCTCTGGCTTCTTCCAATGAAGATGGGAGGAGCCCTCTCGCCTTTCTGTTCCGCAGGAGGACCCCTCCTTCAGACAACTTTGCTGTGTTGCAATCTGAAAATTCAAATGGCTACTCTCCCTCAATCGTATACCTAAGCTCATGCGTTTACCGCATCGTTTACGGCGTCGTTTTCCGAGTCGTTTACAGCGTCGTTTTCCGAATCGTTTTCCGAGTCGTTTACCGCATCGTTTACCGGGGCCTACATTTTTTGAAAAGCCACTCTCCATCATTTCTCGATGACGGCTAGACTTCTCTGATACTCTGGGACGAGGTGGTGATGGCCAACCAAAAAAATGCTGCTGAGAAGCGGGAAGGCAAGAGGGTGACGATAAGCCACATGTCTCTGGCTTCTTCCAAGGAAGAGGGGATGAGCCCTCTCGCCTTTCTGTTCCGCAGGAGGACCCCTCCTTCAGACAACTTTGCTGTGTTGCAATCTGAAAATTCAAATGGCTACTCTCCCTCAATCGTATACCTAAGCTCATGCGTTTACCGCGTCGTTTACCGCGTCGTTTTCCGAGTCGTTTTCCGAGTTGTTTTCCGAGTCGTTTTCCGAGTCGTTTACCGCGTCGTTTTCCGAGTCATTTTCAGAGTCGTTTTCCGAGTCGTTTTCCGAGTCGTTTTCCGAGTCGTTTACCGCGTCGTTTTCTGAGTCGTTTTCCGAGTGGAGGATACAGTAGGTGACTACATAGCATACAACTAATATATAACCCCCCAAAAGGATATAATAAAATATAAATTCTAAAAAGTGTTTATTTTTACAAACATACATACGAAGCACCACAGTGCCAGTTACTCCCATTAATTTTAGGTCACTTGATCCTAAAGTTAAGAAAGTGGAGGATACAGTAGGTGACTACATAGCATACAACCAATATATAACCCCCCAAAAGGATATAATAAAATATAAATTCTAAACAGTTTTTATTTGTACAAACCCACAAGGCAGAAGGGCGGAGCACACACGAGAAGCGGAGCTCTCGACGGTGCAGGGTGCCCATACTAAGCTTTATCGATCATCCACAAGAGGTCATTACAGTGGTGACAACTGGGGTCAGTGCCACTGCGACAGAGGCCATTGCCCGACTCTCCCAAATATACCTGGAGTGAATGGGTTCGAATCCTGGTGAGGACCCAATGGGAATGGTACAAATAGTAGAAAGAGTGATGTTGACACGAACCGAAGCACATATCGGACGGATGTAGTCCAACGCCAGGACATAGTGTAACACGATGGGCCATCTCCGTAGAGTTATTGCGATTTTCCTACACCGTCGGCTCAGAAGGGGTACTGCTTCGTATAATGCGTCGTATAGCTAGGTCATGCGTCGTTTACCGAGGCCATGCTTCGTATACTGCGTCGTTTACCGGGGCCTTTACGGCCATCCGAGAGGCGGCCTCACATCGCTTTTCGATGGAAAAATAATTAACAACTCAATTTCTTTAACAGGACAGCATGAGTTGATACTGTTGCTACTCGTAGCTGGTTTTACAGGTTTGCATCAGTCAGCCTGGAGCGCAATCGACTCTTTGCAAGGGTAAGTTTTGACAATTTCTGCTCGCAGCAGTAAGTGTTTCTGAACACATACATATTTCAGTGCATACCTCCTCAAAATGGAAAATAATCAGCGTGTATGTAACGTCTATAGAACTCGAGCAATGTGAGATCATTGTACCTAGCTTTTAGCTCATCGTCAGAGATGGTCAACTCCTGCTTGGTATTTTTCACGCCCTTTCACTAAATGCCTTGATTAGTTTCGCATATTCACTATCATAATCAGATGTTGTAGAAAGCTTTTCTGCTAGCAGTGGGAAAGTGCATAGTGTACCTTTCGAGTTGCATTTTACATAGCTATATTTTAGCTTCAAGGGATTTCAAATTTGACAGCAGTGAGCTAAGAATCTGGTTGAGGCCTTGCAACTTAACGTTCAGTTCTGAGAGATACATGGTAATGTAACACAAGAATGCTAGATCACACAGCCACTTGCTATACCTCCACCAACCGACTTTACTTCTAAACTCAATTAATGTAATCATATATCTAGGTCATGCTTCGTATAATGTGTCGTATAGCTAGGTCATGCTTCGAATAATGCGTCGTATAACTAGGTCATGCTTCGTATAATGCGTCGTATAGCTAGGTCATGCTTCGTATAATGCCTCGTATAGCTAGGTCATGCTTCGTATACTGCGTCGTATAGCTAGGTCATGCTTCGTATAATGCGTCGTATACTGTCCTAGGTCATGCTTCGTATAATGTGTCGTACCCCAGTCAGACGACTCACCAAAAATAATCCCACAAAAATGTTAGCACTGGTACAAAATTGTTGGTGAAAGATGTCGTGGAAAAATAATTGACCCACATGCCACGCCCATTCTAGCTGACTGCCACACACACACACACACACAACCTCCTCCACCTACCTCCGATTCAGTCTCGGACAGGGGTCCGGATCTACCAGGGGTGCGTGCCGAGCCTACCCCCAAACGGGGGTCGAAAATGGGGAGGGGGCGGAAATGGGGAGCCGTCTCCTTCCTATATAGTGAAGGCCGCCGCCTCCCTCTGCCCATCTTGGTGTGTGTGTTAAGGTGTTGTGTGTGTGTGTGTGTGCCGGGGTGGGTGGGTGGGTGGGTGTGGCGGGCCAGGAGGAGGACGGACACGTGCCTGCCCTCTTTCTCTCTCTCCTCGGCCTCCTACCTCCGCGGCGCGCCTGCCTGCCTGCCTGCCTGGCTGGGCCAATTTCTCTTTTAATTCATTTCGATACTAGGGGTCTAAGGTGATGTACCCTAGGCAGAAATGGACCCCAGTCCATGCCCTACCCCATTCGAACATACTTATCAGATCCTGGGACCTAGCTGCAGCTAATAGGTACTTGGAAAGGAACATTACCTGTCAACAAGACTGTCAACAGAGGCCTGTACGCACGGTCGAGTTGGACAATAATTTCGCTACATTGAATTACAGAAATGGCACATGGGCCAAGATATGTAGGGCTCAAAACCTACTTGCTGGCTCCGCCAGATCCTTTTTTTGTGAAATTGCTTCTTTCATGAAAAATAAATCAACCATCTTTCCGGACAAGAGAGACCAACAACTTCGAGAATCGGTAATCAAATTCGCCAACAAATGTAGAGCCTTTGAAGAGTTGAACAGGTGGAGCAAGTTCTTCAGCGACAGAGGAGAAACTGGGCGACAACAGATCCTCGACGCATCCATTCTTCGAATGTTTGAGATATAGCTACTAACAATCTAGAGAAAGATGAACCAGGAAAGATACATAAAGCTTGATGAATTAACTGTTAACAGATTACAAAAACAGGAAGAGATTAAAGGCGAAAAAGGTAAACGGGAGCAACGAATTATCAGTCCTCATTAATAATTTAATCCCGTTCTAAAAAAACAGGGAGCATTTTCATTTATGTGAATATATGACCTGTGATTTCGTATTCTATTTAACAGTAAATTGTTAATAACAAAACTTAACAACAAGGTCGGTATATAAAGACGATTGAAAAGGGAGGCGTTGCAGCATTTCCGTGTTTATTGTTGTCAGAATTGTTGTGCGAAAAAACACACTTGGTATGGAATATATACGCATATATTTCATTTATGGGGCTTTAACCCTTAAAAAGCGGCTCACCACATAAGTCGTTTTTAATAAAGCTGGACTATGTGGCGGCGCTCGACATAGGTCGAGTGGCAATTTCAGCACGTAATGTTGCTGAGAGAGAGAGACAAGTGGTGGCAGGAGACTAGCGAGCGTATGACTGCTCCAGACCACCGCGGCGAACCTACTGACACGAATCTCAGCTCCCTCCTCCCTCTCTCACTCGCTACATACTGAATTATATGGGGAAAGTACCGAATTACATGCTTTTTGCACTCGCGTTGCACGGTTATTACAAGAAAACTATCCATCATACAAGGATCGTTATGGTGTCATTCGAAAGCTCTGTTTATGCCCTTTCAGAGATAGATACTTGTTTTACGTTCTGGGTCTTATTTGGGCATGAAAATGATCACGTAAACAGCCCTATTTTGGCTAAAAACACCCCGCTGGGCGGTACATATAAATAAACCGCATAGGCCGCTAAAGAAGGGTTAAAACACACTTGGTATGGATTATATACGCATATATTTCATTTATGGGGCTTTAAAACACACTTGGTATGGATTATATACGCATATATTTCATTTATGGGGCTTTCAAACACACTTGGTATGGATTATATACGCATATATTTCATTTATGGGGCTTTCAAACTATTGCACGTAACATAACATTTCTTAATTCAATATTTCTTTAGGTTACCAATAATACAATCTTGACAAATATGCCAATCAATAATATAAGGTCCATTGATTTCTTAATATATTTAGTTACAAACCGACTTTACCATAGCATTATTGGTAACTCTAGATTGTATACATCCTTATTAACCCGTACAGCCCCAGCGACGCGCCTGACGCGTCGGCGATGTATGTAACGCACAGCCCCAGAGACGCGCCTGGCGCGTCACCCTAATTGCGCCGACCGTAACCTCAGGTGTAGCCACTCAAGAGGGCTCAGATTTGTATGGGAACTGTGTACGTATCCCACGCAACCGTGCCGATGGTTGAAAACTCTCAAAGTCCACGTGCGTGCGCGCGAGCGCGCAATAACCTGTTTTTTTGGGATAATTGCCTTCAATTTTTTACTCTTGTAAAATCCGTTTTCGGGGGCTCTGTAGGACCATTTTTTAAGCTTTTTGAGCGGTTTTTCGTGGTTTTTCCTTCATTCCTAACCCATTCGCTATTGTTTACGGAATAAAACCATTTTTTGAAAACCGGCCGGGTTCTGGTGCGCAAACATTACAAAACTAGCCGGGGCTCCACGGGTTAACCAATAAAGAGGGTAATCTTATTCTTGCTAAATAATTGACTCACACAAAACCTGTAGAGCGAGACTGATATAAAAGCATGGTCATTTAATAGTTAGTAGATAATTTTGCTATGTGAGTTAGTGAGACAAAAGGCAGAACTGCCTGTGACGAGTGCCTTCCCCATAGTTGAAAGAGTGACGGAGCCAAAATCAAGGGATGTTCGAGCCAAAATGCCTGGACACACGGAGTTTAAAGTAATTACAGTCATAGGATGAGGGGAAAATGGATTCAGGGTAGAGCGTTCCAGAGCTCAGCTGTTGAATAGGGGAAACATTGAGAATATCGTTTCACTCTTGGGTTGGAGAGTTGCAAAGAGTAGGGTGGGATTGTGTTGGAAGACGGGTTCTACGTAGTCTTCGTAGAGGAGGTGGTATACATTGAAAGAGGGTTAGGAACACTGATTATTGTAATATCGGTAGAATAGCGAGAGAGAAGCAACTTTGCGACGAAGAGAGAGAGATCGCAGAGAGTCAGGGAGTGGACACGAGTTAATGAGACAAAAGGTTTTCTTCTCTACTTTGTCAAGAAATGCTGTGTGAGAGGATCTTCCCCACACATGTGAACAACACTCAATACATGGACGCACTGTGCCTCTGTACAGAGCAAGAAACTGTGCTGGGGTAAAGAACCCCCGGAGACGATTGAGCATACCCAGCTTCTGGAAAGCTGTTTTAGCAAGGGTGGTAATATGATCCTTCCAAGTGAGATCAGGAGAAAAGGAGACACCGAGAATACTGAGAGAAGATAATCGTTTTCTGAAATCGTTGAATGTGGATAATATGAAACATTTATTTTAATTTACTGATGAAGCTATCTTAACCCTCTCACTTTCTTGACGCAATGTTGAGCCTATTAGGGATACTTTAAAGCCTTTGTTACCATCAGGGGTGTTTAGAAACCTTTAGTTTAGTTACTTCAATCTTTGCAGTTGTCTTTGAGTTAGCTGTGGGCAGAAAACTAATTTTGGAGAGGTAATTATAAGAGTGAGAGAACTCTATTTATTATTGCTAATCTAGCAACCTCTGCATCATAAAAACGTGACAGGGTTAAATGAACGAACATCGTAGTCGGCGCTTTTTAAGAGAGAGAGAGAGAGAGAGAGAGTGAATAATATCCTCTAATCACAGACTGCTAGGTAGATAATTGTATCTCCGTAACTATTTGGTTTATCGTAATTCTGAAGTAACCGCTGGAATCCTCATAAAATTCCGCTTCCATATATGTATGCAAATAAAACTATTTGTGATCAACAAATTTAGCTAGCGCGAGTTGGAAATAAGGTATTTCGATTGTTATGTTATAATACTTGTTATGGAGTGCCCAAATGTGTTTGTTTTGTAAATATTCTATGTTTTTATTTGCTTATCTTCAAGTTCAATCAATAGCAAAGCCGATGGTAGCTCATTTATCGAAATACAAGGAAGTGTTGGTAGATAAAAACGTCAAAAAATCAAATTATTGCCGGGCGCGAAATTGGCTTATTAAGTTTTAATTTTAAAAAAGGCCTCCAGTCATTAACAGGCTTGCAACACTGCTCTCTCTCTCTCTCTCTCCTAATCCTGCCATGGACATTAGTTCCAGGGAAGTATTTCCCTTTCCAATGTTCCCTTACCCACTCTAAACCACTGTTTGGACACTTGATCCTCAGTGTTTTGGAGGACAAGCAGCCTAGAAGGGTCACTAGATCTATTGTTGCTTGATTTCCTTTATACACTTTTGTACTCTCTCTGTGAGGTCTTTCCTCATTTGAAAACAAATAGACACAGACAGACACAGTGTGAGAGAGAGAGAGAGAGAGAGAGAGAGAGAGAGAGAGAGAGAGAGAGAGGCAGACTCACCTTCTATGGTGTCGATCAAAAATTAAAAAAGTGCAACGATTGCATAACAATGTTTGCATGCCGGGACTGACTCCCTCTCTCTCTCTCTCTCTCTCTCTCTCTCTCTCTCTCTCTCTCTCTCTCACACACACTGTGTCTGTCTGTCTGTCTGTCTCTCTCTCTCTCTCTCTCTCTCTCTCTCTCTCTCTCTCTGAGTCAAAACAAATTTAGCTGACGTCTTGCCCATAATCAGCAGCAATAAGCGCGCTCACGCTGTCCTGTTAAAGAAATCGAGTTGTCAATTATTTGTCCACGACATCTGTCACCCACAAAAATTTAGGAGAGAAGATGTGTCTGTCTCTCTCTCTCTCTCTCTGAGTCAAAGATTTTTTAGCTAATGTCTTCCCCATAATCAGCAGCAATGAGCGCGCTCACGCTGTCCTGTTAAAGAAATCGAGTTGATAATTATTTTTCCATGACATCTTTCACCCACAAAAATTTAGGAGAGAACAAATTCAGGAGAGACTACCTGGCCGGGCTGCTCCACCTAGAGAGAGACTACCTGGCCGGGCTGCTCCACCTAGAGAGAGACTACCTGGCCGGGCTGCTCCACCTAGAGAGAGACTACCTGGCCGGGCTGCTCCACCTAGAGAGACTACCTGGCCGGGCTGCTCCACCTAGAGAGAGACTACCTGGCCGGGCTGCTCCACTAGAGAGAGACTACCTGGCCTGCTCCACCTAGAGAGAGACTACCTGGCCGGGCTGCTCCACCTAGAGAGAGACTACCTGGCCGGGCTGCTCCACCTAGAGAGAGACTACCTGGCCGCACCCTGCACCGTCTAGAGCAGGGGTGGGGAACGTTCGGCCCGGGGGCCTGATCAGGACCTCGGGATCATTTGATCAGGCCCGCAAGGCAATATATAGGTATTCTGAAATGTGCTAATTTGCTTGCAATTTAATATGTATTAAAACCAAAATTAGTCTTTGTGTATGTTTAAATCGAAAAGTACAGACTCCTTGAATTTATAGTCACAATATCATAGAATTTATACAAATATAAGATAATTAAACAAATAATTATAAACCCCTTGACGGTTGATGCACTTTAATTGGCAGTTTATTCTGGCTATCATGATTAGACAATTGTATTCAGCTTATAAATGATCTGTGGGTAACGACTATCTCATTTAACGTTTTGACTTTCACCCACAAAAATTTAGGAGATATTTTTTTTAGGAGAGACTACCTGGCCGGGCTGCTCCACCTAGAGAGAGACTACCTGGCCGCACGCTGCACCGTCTAGAGCTCCTCTTCTCCTGTGTGCTCCACCCGAGTCACAGCCACCGCCGCCGTATTCTGTGTGCTTGCTGCGCCGTGTTGCCTGTGTTGGTGCACCTATGCCAGCGCTACCACATACGAGACCGTATTCGGCCCCTCGATTGGGTAATGAAACGATCTTTCACCCACAAAAAATTAGGAGAGAAGAAATTGTAAAAACTAGGACAAATAAAAGAAAAACATAAAAAAATCCATTTTATTTTCAGATTTACATTATACGAAGCATGACCTAGCTATACGACGAATTATAAGTACGAAGCACCACAGTACCAGTTACTCCCATTAATTTTAGGTCACTTGATCCTAAAGTTAAGAAAGTGGAGGATCTGATGGGAGGGGATTGAGAGGTGCTTAGTCGGCTGTTGTCAAAGATACCCAGAGAGACTACCTGGCCGTGCTGCTCCATCCAGAGAGGCGACTACCTGGCCGGGCTGCTCTACCTAGAGAGAGACTACCTGGCCGGGCTGCTCCACCCAGAGAGATTTTTGTGGGATTATTTTTGGTGAGTCGTCTGACTGGGGGTATGACACATTATACGAAGCATGACCTAGGACAGTATACGACGCATTAAACGAAGCATGACCTAGCTATACGACGCATTATACGAAGCGTGACAGCGAGAGAGAGTGTGTATGTCGTCGGAGCACAGCCACCGCCGCCGTATTCTGTGTGCTTGCTGCGCCGTGTTGCCTGTGTTGGTGCACCTGTGCGACGCATTATACGAAGCGTGACAGCGAGAGGGAGAGTGGGTAACTCTCTCTCTCTCACACACTGTGTCTGTCTCTCTCTCTCTCTCTGAGTCAAAACAAATTTAGCTAATAGGAGAGAGACTACCTGGCCGGGCTGCTCCACCCAGAGAGATTTTTGTGGGATAATTTTTGGTGAGTCGTCTGACTGGGGGTACGACACATTATACGAAGCATGACCTAGGACAGCATATGACGCATTAAACGAAGCATGACCTAGCTATACGATGCATTATGCGAAGCGTGACAGCGAGAGGTAGAGTGTGTACGTCGTCGGAGCACAGCCACCGTCGCCGTATTCTGTGTGCTTTCTGCGCCGTGTTGCCTGTGTTGGTGCACCTGTGCGACGCATTATACGAAGCGTGACAGCGAGAGGGAGAGTGGTTAACTCTCTCTCTCTCTCTCTCTGAGTCAAAGATTTTTTAGCTAATAGGAGAGAGACTACCAGGCCGGGCTGCTCCACCCAGAGAGATTTTTGTGGGATTATTTTTGGTGAGTCGTCTGACTGGGGGTACGACACATTATACGAAGCATGACCTAGGACAGTATACGACGCATTAAACGAAGCATGGTCTAGCTATACGACGCATAATACGAAGCGTGACAGCGAGAGGAACAGTGTGTATGTCGTCGGAGCACAGCCACCGCCGCCGTGTTCTGTGTGCTTGCTGCACCGTGTTGCCTGTGTTGGTGCACCTGTGGCAACACAGGCACATACGAGACCGTATTCGGCCCCTCGATTGGGTTATGAAACGATCTTTCACCCACAAAAATTTAGGAGAGAAAAAATTGTAAAAACTAGGACAAATAAAAGAAACACATGAAAAATTCAATTTTATTTTCCGATTTACATTGTACGAAGCATGACCTAGCTATACGACGAATTACAAGTACGAAGGACCACAGTACCAGTTACTCCCATTAATTTTAGGTCACTTGATCCTAAAGTTAAGAAAGTGGAGGATCTGATGGGAGGGGATTGAGAGGTGCTTAGTCGGCTGTTGTCAAAGATACCCAGAGAGAGACTACCTGGCCGGGCTGCTCCACCCAGAGAGGCGACTACCTGGCCGGGCTGCTCCACCTAGAGAGAGACTACCTGGCCGGGCTGCTGCGGCGTCGCCGCTGTACGGGTCCCTGTCGTGATTTTAGCACACATATCTTTAGGCGATCTTCTGCTATATGACTTGAGTTGGCGGTGAACCTTTTTTCTTCGGGAGGGCCTAAATTTGTGTGTGAAAAATTTAAAGAAATCGAGTTGTCAATTATTTTTCCACGACATCTTTCACCCACAAAAATTTAGGAGAGAAAAGAAGATGTGTCTGTCTCTCTCTCTCTCTCTGAGTCAAAGATATTTTAGCTAACGTCTTGCCCATAATCAGCAGCAATGAGCGCGCTCACGCTGTCCTGTTAAAGAAATCGATTTGTCAATTATTTTGCCACGACATCTTTCACCCACAAAAATTTAGGAGAGAAATTGTTTAGGAGAGACTACCTGGCCGGGCTGCTCCACCCAGAGAGATTTTTGTTTGATTATTTTTGGTGAGTCGTCTGACTGGGGGTACGACACATTATACGAAGCACGACCTAGGACAGTATACGATGCATTAAAAGAAGCATGACCTAGCTATACGATGCATTATACGAAGTGTGACAGCGAGAGGGAGAGGTGTAACTCTCTCTCTCTCTCACACACTGTGTCTGTCTCTCTCTCTCTCTCTCTCTGAGTCAAAGATTTTTTAGCTAACGTCTTGCCCATAATCAGCAGCAATGAGCGCGCTCACGCTGTCCTGTTAAAGAAATCGAGTTGTCAATTATTTTGCCACGACATCTTTCACCCACAAAAATTTAGGAGAGAAGATATTTTTGGTGAGTCGTCTGACTGGGGTACCGTATTCTGTGTGCTTGCTGCGCCGTGTTGCTTGTGTTGGTGCACCTGTGCCAGCGCTACCACATACGAGACCGTATTCGGCCCCTCGATTGGGTTATGAAACGATCTTTCACCCACAAAAATTTAGGAGACAAGACATTTTTGGTGAGTCATCTGACTGGGATACGACACATTATACGAAGCATGACCTAGGACAGTATACGACGCATTAAACGAAGCATGACCTAGCTATACGACGCATTATACAAAGCGTGACAGCGAGAGAGAGAGTGTGTACGTCGTCGGAGCACAGCCACCGCCGCCGTATTCTGTGTGCTTGCTGCGCCGTGTTGCTTGTGTTGGTGCACCTGTGCCAGCGCTACCACATACGAGACCGTATTCGGCCCCTCGATTGGGTTATGAAAGGATTTTTCACCCACAAAAATTTAGGAGAGAAGAAATTGTAAAAACTAGGACAAATAAAGGAAAAACATGAAAAATTCAATTTTATTTTCCGATTTACATTATACGTAGCATGACCTAGCTATACGACGAATTATAAGTACGAAGCACTACAGTACCAGTTACCCCCATTAATTTTAGGTCACTTGATCCTAAAGTTAAGAAAGTGGAGGATCTGATGGGAGGGGATTGAGAGGTGCTTAGTCGGCTGTTGTCAAAGGTACCCAGAGAGAGACTACCTGGCCGGGCTGCTCCACCCAGAGAGGCGACTACCTGGCCGGGCTGCTCCACCTAGAAACTACCTGACCGGGCTGCTGCGGCGACTCACCCACAAAAATTTAGGAGAGAAAATTTTTAGGAGAGACAATTTTTAGGAGAGACTACCTGGCCGGGCTGCTCCACCCAGAGAGATTTTTGTTTGATTATTTTTGGTGAGTCGTCTGACTGGGGGTACGACCCATTATACGAAGCATGACCTAGGACAGTATATGACGCATTAAACGAAGCATGACCTAGCTATACGACGCATTATACGAAGCGTGACAGCGAGAGGGAGAGTGTGTAACTCTCTCTCTCTCTCAGACACTGTGTCTGTCTCTCTCTCTCTCTCCCAGAGTCAAAGATTTTTTAGCTAACATCTTGCCCATAATCAGCAGCTATGAGCGCGCTCACGCTGTCCTGTTAAAGATATCGAGTTGTCAATTATTTTTCCACGACATCTTTCACCCACAAAAATTTAGGAGAGAAGATATTTTTTGTGAGTCGTCTGACTGGGGTACAGTATTCTGTGTGCTTGCTGCGCCGTGTTGCCAGCGCCGTGTGCCAGCGCTACCACATACGAGACCGTATTCGGCCCCTCGATTGGGTTATGAAACGATCTTTCACCCACAAAAATTTAGGAGAAGAAATTGTAAAAACTAGGACAAATTAAAGAAAAACATGAAAAATTCCATTTTATTTTCCGATTTACATTATACGAAGCATGACCTAGCTATACGACGAATTATAAGTACGAAGCACCACAGTACCAGTTACTCCCATTAATTTTAGGTCACTTGATCCTAAAGTTAAGAAAGTGGAGGATCTGATGGGAGGGGATTGAGAGGTGCTTAGTTGGCTGTTGTCAAAGATACCCAGAGAGGCGACAACTTGGCCGGGCTGCTCCACCTAGAGAGAGACTACCTGGCCTGGCTGCTGTGGCGTCGCCGCTGTACGGGTCCCTGTCGTGATTTTAACACGCATATCTTTAGGCGATCTTCTGCTGTCCAATGTGAGTTGGTGGATTTGGGAGCGATCGGAAATACTTCGATCCGAGAGCTACGACCACCCTAGTCAGACGACTCACTAAAAATAAATTCTGCTATACGACTTGAGTTGGCGGTGAACCTTTTTTCTTCGGGAGGGTCTAAATTTGTGTGTGTGAAAAATTTAAAGAAATCTGTTGTCAATTATTTTTCCACAACATCTTTCACCCACAAAAATTTAGGAGAGAAAAGAAGATCTGTCTGTCTCTCTCTCTCTCTCTCTCTGAGTCAAAGATTTTTTAGCTAACCTCTTGCCCATAATCAGCAGCAATGAGCGCGCTCACGCTGTCCTGTTAACACTTCCTACCCGGTCTGCCTTAGGTAAGGACAGCTCGAAAGAAGGGCCGCTACCCGGTATGCCTTACCTAAGGCAGCAGGTTAATAGCCTAATTAAGCTTGGTCTGAGCGCCGTGCGTACGACGTATGTCAACAAACCCAAGCGTTGCGTCACCGCACCTCCGAAAACAAGAAGGAGAAGACTCTTCAATGTTATTGTTCTGACGTCAGACGAAATTAGTGTCTGAAAAGCCCCCATATTGGCAACATCTCTGCAATATTGGCTCCACTGAAATCGTCATCACAACTGAACCAGTTGACTTACAGAGCTCTACTCAATGCCAAAATACAGATTGAAAACCGCACTACGATTATAGATGAGTGGGAAAGTTCTAGCAGTGAAAATAATCATAAATACGGTAGCCTAGGCCTAGACGTTTTTCAGCCATTTCGCCCGGGTAGGGGCGACCGTCATTGGGTAAGACAGCCCGGGTAGGAAGGGTTAAAGAAATCTAGTTGTCAATTATTTTGCCACGACATCTTTCACCCACAAAAATTTAGGAGAGAAGATATTTTTGGTGAGTCGTCTGACTGGGGTACCGTATTCCACGATGGCCAACCTGAGGTTTTGCATCCATCTAATATTTTGAGTGTGAATATTTTTCTTGTGTGTGAAAAAATAATGCATTTTTATTCTGTAATATAATAAACACAACACACAATAATTCTCCCTACCAACAATTCCTTTGAGACCTCTGGTGGACGCTTCTGAACTAGCGCCAGAGCTACGACTGTAGACATCACTATACCCAACACCTAGGATATGCACAGTTTATCTCAATTTGTGTGTGATTCTACAAGTTTTATTATACAGTATATGATATATGATAAGGGAAAGTCCATATGCAGCTGATACTGACTACAAACATATAGACCTGTATAGACAGGTGGGATGCTTGCCCACGGCGACCAAAAAGACCCTCTGCCAAGCGCTTGTTCAATGTCATTTTGACTATTCTGTGTCATCCTGGTACTCTGCATCATCTAAATCAGCACAGCACAAACTTCAGGTCACTTAAAATAAAATGGTTAGGTTCATGCTGAACCTAGGACCCAGATCACATGTTGGACAGGAACAACTTCACTAGGTATGCTCAATGTCTCTGACAGGGCCAAACAAATCAGGCTCACTAATGCCTTCAAAATTTTCTATGACAGAGCTCCAGAGTATCTAAAGAATGATTTTGTTAAAGCAAATGAGAGGAGTGGACATAATACAAGAAACAGGATGTTTAATTTTAAGGTCCCGAGAATCCAAGGACAGGGTAAGCAAACATTCTTCTTCACTGCCATCAAAGACTGGAACGACCTACCCCAGTCAGTCCGTGAAAAGAGAACACTGTATTCCTTCAGACGTAGCCTGAAGGAACACCTGAACTGGACTGCTGCGAGAAGGGAGCACCAAGCTTATGTCTACTACTAAATACGACATAAGAGATAGACAAACCAAACTGAAATTATTACTGATTACGGATTACTGATATTTACTATAGGATGTAAGGTATCTTAAAATAACCCCCTAGAAATACTTTCTCTAAAGTATCTATTTCTTTATCCTCCCCATTTTCCCAGCTAACCTAATCCCACAAGGACCCCAATGGAAATACGCCTAACGGCCTTATTGGGCTATCCTTTGTTGGAATTATGCAAGGCTGGTACATGTCATATATATTTGTAACATACTATGTGGTACCAACTCTGTAAATTGCTAACTGAATAAATATTATTATTATTATTATTATTATTATTATAATCTGATTAATTATCATAACAAAATTGGCGGGAAAATACCTGCTGACTTTGTATTGTAAATATACATTATTTATGAATATGGGTGTTTTTATAATATATAAAACAAATAAAACAAAAGTATGCATAGACCAAAGGATGTATCAGCTACAGAAATTTCGATTAACTGCATATATTATAGAATTGTTGAAGGAGAAGGAGGGTGGATAGCTCTGCGATGTCGCCCATTTCCCACAAGGCGTCACGGTAAACCTTGCGTTCAGCGCCTCTATCGGCCACTGTAGGCATTTTTTGGTAGGGAGAATTGTATTTTTTGTCCATTTTACCGGCGAGTGGTGCCGGCGATTCTCCCGCCACTGGCGGGTTTTTAAGTATTCCGTACTCAGAGTACGATTTTTTGATAGAGGCAATCATAGTTGATTTCCAGTTGTGAAAATTTGAACATGCTCACCGAGGCTATGCTTTGTATATTGCGTCGTTTACCGAGGCGATGCTTCGTATTTTGCGTCATTCACCGATGCGATGCTTCGATTGCGTCGTTAAACGAGGCCATGCTTCGTATATTACATCGATAAATGTTGAAAAATAGCGACAAAATTAGCTTTCTTGGAAAAGCATGTGACTTTTCACACAAAAATGTAGGCGATCTTCCGCTGTCCAACGTGAGTTGGTGGGCTTTGGGAGCGATCGGAAATACTTCGATTCGAGAGCTCCGACAACCCCAGGCAGACGACTCACCAAAAATAAATTCTGCTATTCAACTTGAGTCGGCGGTGAACCTTTTTTCCGGAGGGTCTAAATTTGTGCGTGTGAAACATTTCGTCGTGGACAAATTACAAACAATCTTTTTTCGAGAAAAAGCTAAATTTTTCGAAGAGCGACTCTCCATCATTTCTCGATGACGGCTGAGGAAATGTTCGAGGGCATTTCACAGGAAAATGTACCTCCCCCAATGCTTCGTAAAGTGTGTTGGTCACCTAATCAATGCTTCGTACAGTACGTCGTTACACCTAGGCCATGCTTCGTATAGTACATCATACACCTAGGTCATGCTTCGTATAGTACGTCATACACCTAGGCCATGCTTCGTATAGTACGTCATACACCTAGGCCATGCTTCGTATAGTACGTCATACACCTAGGCCATGCTTCGTATAGTACGTCATACACCTAGGTCATGCTTCGTATAGTAGTCATTTTGCAACTGGCCTGTCAGGAATATTAATATTAGGGAGCATTGTGAATAGAGACTTCAATTATTGGCTCTCCATGTGTGGAAAATGTTATATATAATTTTTTGTTTTCGAGAATGGCAGGGTACCGTCTAGTGCGTCTTCCATTTGGGCATGGTTGTTTCGTTCATCTGGACAGGGTACCGTCCAGGTGCTTCCTTCATAACGGTATTGTCTAGTGCTTCGTTTATGTGTACAGGTTACCGGCTAGTGCTTTGAGCCAATGCTAGTTATTATTAGGGAACATTTCTTGACTCAGGTCAGTCAGTAACTGGCCTTCGGACAGGAAGCATCTACCTAACAACGACGACACACTTTCGAGGTGTTCCAATCGTCCCCCATGGTGAAATTTCTGCCACCAGCTCCCTCTATTGCGATTACGGCCGTCGAACACAGTTTTGTTGTAAGTATACTGCATATTCGCATTCCGTCGTACTATGTTCGAGGGCATCTCACCGGGAAAATGTACCTCCCCAAGTACTTCGTAAAGTGTGTTGCGTTTGAACCTGCTCATAGGAGTGTTTAAAACATGAATCCTATCCTATATTTCAAAATATGAAATATGGCTAAACAATGAAAAATGGTGCGTAATTCGAAAAGTACTCGATGGATTTTTAGGATTTTTTACACAGTGGTGGACATTAACACTTTGTGGCGTGCCTGGCCTATCCTCTCCGGCCTACATAGGAGGAAGTTAGCCGCACTCTCCACCTCCTGCCTACCCTGTAAAAACCCAGTATAGTAAAACGCTCGCCCATCCTACTAGGCAGCTTGGGCCATAAAGCCTCTATCCGCGGCCAACACAATAATGGTATCGCTCGTTTTTCACCCACATTCACGATATTTCAGAAACTTGCTAAATAACATATTTGTATTCTCATTCTCATACATACTAAATCATAGCTATATTTTCCACTGAACATGATGGCGGTATTTAGAATATTATATCAATAATATTGGATTTTATAGAAATAAATGTATAATGATAGTTTTAGCTTTTATATCAGTTGGTTTTCACCCATAATAATTGTTTATTTTATTTTCACCCAGAATAATTGTTTATTTTATTTTATGTTTTTATTGTGCATATTCGCATTTCGTCGTACTATGCTTTATCTTGCAAAAATCTTGCATCATTTTGCGTTTGAACCTGCTCATAGGAGTGTTTAAAACTTGAATTTTATTTTTCAAAATATGAAATATGGCTAAAAATTGAAAAATGGTGCGTAGTTCGAAAAGTACTCGATGGATTTCTATGATTTTTGGCACAGTGGTGGACATTAACACTTTGTGGCGTGCCTGGCCTACCCTATCCGGCCTACCTAGGAGGAAGTGAGCCGCGCTCTCCACACCACACCTCCTTCTTACTTCTTCATTCGTCTGCCTATCCCTCCATGTAACTCCGCATGCACTTCTTAAGTAATTCATTGCCACTGCTCTCACTCTTGGTCTGAGTCTCTCAACCAACGTCCATGCTTCGCTTCCGTAAGTCAGCGTCGGGATTACGATACTGTCAGGCAAGGACTTCTTCACTTCCATACTGACCACCCTATTTCTCGTTACTGCTTTCAGCGTTCCTACAACCCTCTTCCCCTGTTGTACCCTCTCCCGCACTTCTTCATCCATAGTCCCATCTTTCCTCAACACACTGCCCAGATACTTAAAAGAGTTGACGATATCCATAGCCTGACCGTTCAGCTTCACCTCACACTCTGTGACTTCACCCCTTTCGAAGACCATAACCTTGCTCTTCCCCGCATTTACCTTCAAATTCCGTTTTTCACACACTGCTCCAAACCTGCAACTCCCATTCATTATCACTCATCAGAACTGTATCATCCGCAAACTGCAGTATAGGTAGCTTCCACTCAATTCCCTCCCTTTTCAGCGATACACCAACATCCACTGCTCTTGATAGTATTTCTTTCATGACTCCATCCATATATACACTAAACAACCACGGGGACATCACACACCCCTGTTTCAAACCATCATTCAGGTCAAAGAACTCGCTCTGCTCACTCTCCACACGTACTGCCGCCTTTGCACCCTCATACATGCCCTGCACTGCTTTCAGCCACTTCCCATCTACTCCGTATATTCTAAGTACTTTCCACAAACCTTCTCTATCCACTCTGTCATAGGCCTTCTCCAAGTCCATAAAGGCAACATACACCTTTTGTTTCTTCTCCAGATATTTCTCCACAACAATTCAGGGTAAAAATCTGATCTACACATCCTCTTCCCTTCCGAAAACCTCCCTGCTCGTCGCCTATCCATTTCTCCGTTCTCACTCTCACTCTCTCAATCACTACCCTACTGTATACCTTCCCTACTACGCTTAGAAGACATATTCCTCGGCAGTTACCACACACTCCTCTTTCCTATTTGCCCTTATATAGGGGGACTATTATGCCAGTCTTCCAGTCATCGGGTGCACTCCCCTTCTCCCATGCTAGTTTGCACATTTTCCATACCCGTTCGATCACTATCTCACCACCATATCTTAACATTTCCCCACACACTCCATCTGTTCCTGATGCTTTCCCCAACTTCACTCTTGTCATGGCTTCCCACACTTCTGACCTCCTGATCCCCACCTCCTCCTCCACTACTTCTCTTCTTCTCCCTGCCATACCATATCCAACTATGTTTGCTGGCTCTTCATTCCTTACATTTAGCAACTCATTGAAGTACTCCCTCCATCTTTCGACTCTCTCTTGCTTCTCGGCTAGCATTCTCCCGTTCTTATCTTTCACACCCTTACTGTTTCCCTTGCTACCTTCCCTAACTTTCTTGACTTCTTTCATGAACAGTTTCTTACTCTCCCTCCATTTTACACTCAGATACCTTCCAAATTCCTCATCTACTCTTCTCTTACTTTCCTTCACTACTCTCTTCATCACCCTCTTACTCTCCACGTACCTCGCTCATTTCTGTCTCTCGAAATCTTCATTCCCTCTACTACCCAACCACTCTCTATATGCTTCCTTCTTTTCTTCCACAGCTATCTTTATCTTCTTCTGTCCACCATGCTGTACCTTTCACTCCCCTCCCTCTTCTCCTCACGCCACACCCCTCCTCACATGCTGCACAGATCTCATCCTTAAACACCTTGCTCATCTCTTCCACTTCCGCCATAACTTCCAGGTCGAACCCACCTAGTCGTCTTTCTACTGCTCTCCTGTACTCTTCCCTGATTTCCTCCTCCTGTAACCTCTCCACCCTCCTCACCATTCCACCTTCCTATCGCCTCCCTCCAGCTCTCCTCACCCACTTCTTTTGTATCCTAACCTTAGCTATTACTACATAATGATCCAACAGACCCCATCCAATACCCGTATATGCCCTAGCATCCATCACAGATTTCTTCATTCGTTCATCGACACATACATAATCAATCAATGACTTTCATTCCACCACTGTCTTATCCTTCATGATCACCCGTTTCCACGTGTACCTGTGGATCATTCTGTGTCGAAAGAAGGTGTTGGCTATCCACAGCCTCCTCCCCACACATACGTCCACAAGTGCACTACCATTCCCATTCACCTCTGATGGTACCCCCCACCCTCCCACCACTCCCTCAACTTTCCTATCACCCACCTTACCATTCATATACCCAATCAGAAATATTCTTTCGTTCTTGTCAAACTTCTCCAGGCACGCCTCCGCATTCATCCAGAACTCCTCTTTCTTGCTTTCAAGTTGATCCTCTGTCGGGGCATACACACACACACACAATCACCCACGTTTGTATTCCTAATTTCATTCTCACCCACACAATCCTTGAACCCACAGACCCATACTCTCTTACACATTCCTTCCATGTGTAATACTTGCGATGTGTTGTATGTTTATGTTCCTAATAATTGTACAGTAATCTAGTATTTCAAAGAATTTTCCTTTCCTACTCAGAACTAACAGAAGAGAGGATTGATGAATTAAAAAAGCTGGTACTTCAAAGTCTACATGACCGAATAAATGCGACGAAGCACCTCTCTCTACAGCATAGACAACAGCTGAACAAGGAGATCGATCGTGTCTGCAAAACTAAGACTTTACGGACTATTAACCGTTGATACGACCACGAAATAGAAAAGAAAACAACTGAACTAGATGAACTGAAGAAAAAGAAAGACCGAGAAAAAAATACTACACTCTTGCAGTGGCAGTGTGCAAGAAAGCTTCTAAATGCAAACAAAGGCCGAAATCGTAAATATCCCAGAGTGATCTGCAAGACAACAAAGACACCTGACAGACCATGCCCAGTCGCCGGTTGCTACAGCGAATCAGTCAACCTACGGAAGCACATGGGCATTTGCCACTCGTATCTAACTAACGACGACAGAGAGAATGTTTTAGCTGCAGCGAGTAGGTTCTCTAGGAAAAGGTCCCTGCCACCAAGAAATGCAAAAAAAAAAAAAAACCTATATGATTGTCCCTTCTGCTCAAAATCAGTTAAACGGATCGATATGCACTTACGAAATGTTCACAAAAAAAACAAAGACTCCATGGAATACCAGGAACTCCTCAGACACGTACGTAAGGTTTGCTTTCCATAATTCAATTATGTTCTTAATAATAGGCCAAACATTAAAGCAATAAAAGCAATTCACTTTAAAGTAAAGAAACATTGTAATGCATTTGTAAATAATTATATGCCAACTAAAACAGTACAACTTTTATTGTATATATTTTGAATCATTAATTAAACATATTTCACATGAACATTGAACTATTTTGCAGAAAAAAGCAACGTCACCTGCCCCGAAGTTGAGGATGTACCCATAGTAGCTGGCACCATAGCTATCACCGAGAATGACCACGTCAAAAAATTTCTTTAAGGAGTACGAGGATTACCTAGAGGACACCCAACCGATGAAAACAGTGACAGTCAAGAAAAAAAGCCGTCTTCTAAGAGATGCACTCTTTGGGCCACGCGGAACAGAGGAGGAATTTGCGAGAAATCCCTTTGGGGAGCTTAAGATAATTCAGCTCACCCGGGAAGCTGTCATGACTGAGGATCAATAATGGCACGCTCTGAAACCCTCTCCGCGAGCACACTTAGAATGATGACAGACTCCTGTCTGCATGCTCTCAATTTTCTCAAAGAAACAGAGAATCAACAATTCCAAGTAACAGAAACTCTCCTAGGCAGGCGAGCTGTCGCCAAAGCAAAAAGTAAGTATAATGTAAATAATGTTATCGAATAATTATTTGAATGTTTCATATTTTCGTTTTATATATTTGTAAAAGTGATTCCACGAGTTGTACAACTAGTTATTGTGTTATGTCCTATTTCCTTCCACAGAATACTTTGGCACGGAAGAGGTAGGACAGAAAGAACACCGTAAACAGCAAAATGAGGCCGCGATTTTGGCAATGGAAGATGTACATTTCCTGGAAACTAATGATGCTGTTGAAATTCCCATAAACAATGCGGCATCATTAATCCACGATGGACCTGCACCAGCAAAGCCACTTATAAAACAAGATTTTGTCAGCTTGCGAGATGCACTGATTATGAGACTGTCCGTTCGATGCCTACGAAGAAATCAGGAGTTTACTGAATTTACAATCGGCGAATACGAGGGAAGATCAACAGAAGTCGAAGATGGCAGAAATGTAACTTGCATACAGGTAGCACGACACAAAACGGGGTCCAAAGACCCCTGCATCTTATACTTAGGCAATACAGAGGCAGCTGCTCTTGAGGCATACATGAAATATTCCGCCCAATAGTTGCCACATGTGTAAGGCCAAAATGTAAGATTTTTGTGAATCGGCAAGGCAACAACACCGATGGCCAATGTTGCTCTCAACTCTCAATAGAAAATGTAGGGAAAATCATTGCCAAGATGGGACTGAGGGCAGGTATTGTTGGGAGAGTGGGCAGCCGGAAGCTACGACATGCACAGATCACAGCTGCCCTCAAAGATGAGGATACGCTTGCCAACAGACAAGCCCTTGCAACCTTGGCCTGCCACAGCATGATAACATGCAGAAATTACTACGACTTCACAAATCGCAGGACTACTGGAAACAGAGTTGTAAACAGTCTGAAGGATCTACGTTGTGATGCAGCATCAGGGTAGGTGTTAATGAGGCTTACATAAAAGTTACAATTTTATTATTTTTGTTTAGCAAAATGTACAAATGCTTCATTAAAATGGGGTCAGAGAAGTGAGAGACACACGGTAATATAATTTTGCCAGTTGGTAAACATGCCAGAGGGATATTGCATTCAAATTCCAACCTTCCTCAAAGGTCATTTGCCCGCTAAAGGATTAAATTTGTTTCAGAGGAAATATAGTGAGAATACTAACAGCCGGCATTTTTATAATCTTTCAGGAAACAGCATGGCTTGCCATTAATGGAACTGGGAGAGGATGCCAGAAAGTCACGCCCTTCAAAGCTTTCACAGGATGTAAGTGCGGCCTGTCCTCTTCCCGCTCCTTCAGGATACGTTCCACCCAGGTAAGTGCACACAATTTGAAGAAAAAAATCAAAGTATTTCGTGTATTTAGGGAATTATCGTATACTAATAAATCATGCTACAATTAACTTTATATTTGCCCTAAAACAATTGATGTATATTTTTTGCCCCACACTTTTCAGGCGACAGTCAACTAATGTACCCTTGGATGATGGGACTCTGTCAGTTCCAGACTGTGGATCTCTGTCCGCAGTGCTGATAGGATCCATTAGTGAGGTGATTACAATTCAGGAGGAGACTACAAGTCAGGAGGACCATACACCATCTGCATCAAAACACGGATCTTCAGTTCTAGCCTGTGGATCTCGGTCCGCAGTGCTGCAAGGATCCTTTAGCGAAGTGAAAACACTTCCGGAGGACAATGTGTAAGTTTATTACTTACATTTAATTGAAATATATGTAATTACAATAATATTATTAAATATTATTGCAGTGTGAATAATACTTTGATACAGAAACTTTACATTTGTATTATTTTTATTTAGCAAAATGTACAAATAATTACTCGAATTGGGGTCTGAGAGGTGAGAGACACAAGGTAATATAATTTTGCCAGTTAATCCACATGCCAGGGGGTTATTGCATTAAAAATCCTACCTTACCTCATATATCCCTGTAAGGCCATTTGCCAGATAAAGGGTTAAATTTGTTTCAGGAGAAATATAGTGAGAATACTAACAGTAGGCATCTCTATCTTCTTTCAGGAAAAAGCATGGCTTGCCATTAATGGAGCTGGTGGAGGACGCTAGAATGTCACGCCCTTCAAAGCCTTCACAGGAGTGTAAGTGTGGCCTGTCCTCTCGCCGGTCCTTCAGAATACGTTCCTCCCAGGTAAGTACACAACATTTGATCAAAATATCCTAGTTTTTCGTGTATTTAGGGAATTATTATATACTAATAAATCATGCTACAATTAACTTTATATTTGCATTATAACAACTTATGTATATTTTTTTGCCCCACACTTTTCAGGCTACAGTTAAGTAATGTACCCTTGGATGATGGGACTCGGTCAGTTCCTGACTGTGGCTCTCTGTCCGCAGTGCTACAAGGATCCGGTAGCGAGGTGACTACAATTCAGGAGTACCGTACGTCATCTGCATCAAAACACGGATCTTCAGTTCCAGGCTGTGGATCTCGGTCTGCAGTGCTGCACGGATCCGTTAGCGAGGTGACAACACTTCAGGAGGACAATGTGTAAGTTATATTACTTTACTTAAATTTAATTGAAATCTATATAATTGCAATACTATTATTAAATATTATTATAGTGTGATTAATATTTGGAAATAATAATAATAATAATAATAATAATAATAATAATACTAATAATAATAATAATAATAATAATAATAATAATAATAATAATAATAATAATAATAAATAATACTAATACTAATAATAATATTAATAATAATAATTACTATTATAAAATATACTGGGCAACTTTATATATACTGTATGTATATATTGTTTTTTACTCCTCAGGTATGAATCAACCTTGTCAGTTTCGGTCTGTGGATCAAGGTCTGCGGTTCTCCAGGGGTCCATTAGTGAGGCAACGACTCTTATGGATGAGCAAGGGCCTTTTTCGCCAGTTACACCAACCATCATAGAAAGTGCAGAATCACAGATGCAGATGAACCAAGCAGCCCTGGAGGGGTTGATCAGTGAAGCATCGACAAGTACCATCGTCAAGAAGACTTCAAAATTGATAAATCATGGATCTGTCAACATTTTCAAAATGCCATCATTGCCAATTCAAACGATTCCGACTATATATGAGGATGTGAAGCATTTAATGGGTAAATTCCCCCGAAAAGGTATAGGGAGACGGGAAATTGATTGGAATGTAATGAAACTCTACCTAGAAAGAAAGAAATTGATTTATGTTAGATTCAATACGAATGAAATACAACGACAGTACAAATCAAGTCGGGAGGCGAACAAAAATAAACAAAACTATTAAATTTGGTGTTGCGACACGGCAAACCAAACACAAATATTAGTATTTCATGGGGTAACGGGTAAATGGCCTTACAAGGATGTTTGAAGTAAGGTTGGCAAAATTGTCTCACCTCTCCGACCCTATTTTAATTAATTATTTGTACATTTTTGCCAAATAAGAATAATAAAATTAATAATAAAATTGTACTACTCTATATTTCTTGTTTTTGTAACTTTCCACATAGATGTATTTATTTATAGGAAAAAACACAGACGATCCAGTATTTCACTCTAAAAAAATATTGTTAAAATATTTCACACCACAGCAAAGTCTCTTTTTTGAATAGCTGAATATTTTTAGGGTTAAATTTGGAGTCCTCTGCCGAAGGTCGTTAGGAGGCCTCTCGAATAGAAATCTATCCGATCGCCACGAAGGCTGACATCGAGAAATGTTCGTGAGTGTCTCCCCCCCCAAAAAAAAAAAAAAAATCACCTCTCTCCAAAAACAATATTGTTCAATTGTTCAAATTTTTCACAACTGGAAAACAATTATTGTTCAAATATTTCATAAGTTAATCCCCCAAAATTCACCTCTCTCGAAAAAATATTGTTCAGATTTTTCACAACAGGAAACAAATATTGTTCAAATTTTTCATAAGAGGTTAATTTTTCGGGGAGATACTCTCGAACATTTCTCGACGTCGCTTTTGTGGCAATCTGATATATTTCGTTTCGAGGGTCCTCCAATGACCCTCGGCATTCTAGAAAATATTCAGAAACACCTCGGCAGACAACTCTCATTTGTTTTTATTAAAATAAACAAAATATAGAACTATATTTTATCCCTTTAGAGAGCAAATGGTCTTACAGGGATATTTGAGGTAAGGTTGGAATTTGAATACAATAACCCTTTGGTATGTGGACCAACTGGCAAAATTGTATTACCATGTGCATCCGACCATATTCGACCCTATATCAATTAATTATTTGTACATTTTGCCTAATAAGAATAATAAAATTGTACTACGCGAGTCCTTGTTTTTGTAACTTTCCACATAGATGTACTTATTTATAGGAAAATCCACAGACGATGCAGTATTCGGTATTACGAAACGAGATAGGGTACCACATCGAGAAAAATTGGAGAGTGGTTCTCCGAAATATTTACCTCTCTGGGAAAAAATATTGTTAACACTTTTTCACATCACAGCGAAGTCTCGTTTTTGAATAGCGGAATATGTTTTGTGGGTTAATTAGAGTCCTCTGCCTAGGGTTGTTGGGAGGCCTCTCGAATAGAAAGCTATCCGATCGCCACGAAGGCCTACATCGAGAAATGTTCGAGAGTCTCACCCCCAACAATTTAGCTTTAGTGCCAATCTGGAAAAAACTGGGCTGTTTTAGGTATAGGGATGCTCAGTGGATCACTCTTTCCGGAGTTAAAGTCTCGGGGAACACTATCTACAATGTTCCCTAATATAAGTATTATGGACAAGCCAGTTGCAAGATGATGTTTCCTAAGGAATTATCCTATCCATAAAACAGGCAGAAATAGAGCAAGCTTTACCAAAACTTTGCAATGGGATTATAATTTGATTCTGATTTCTAATATGCATTCAAAAGATGGATAGCTCAAATATTTTAATGACAATGCCCAAATCAAGCAAAAATATCCCGTCCGTACTCCTTACGGACTGACCTGAGTCAGGTAATATTCCCTAAACATCTCTAACATTGGTTCACAGCCAACTGCTGAAGCGGTGGGAGATAATGTTCATTCCATTCATCCTTATTATCATATCGTCCTGACATCCCACCACCAGCTGGTATATATATGTGGGACCCATGCTCCAGTTCCATAGCCCAAATAGCTAGCTTTTTAACACATACTTTGAAGAAGAGACGTCTATTTTCCACAGTGTCTCTTTCTAAACCTTTTGCGAAATGTATATCATTCGATGATTCCACATGATACTGACCAACTTCATTATGTTCAATGGGGCCACCAATCCCAAACTGAGTAACGAGTGTAACTAGTTTAGGTGAACCACTGTAAGGGACCCTCACTCGGGGCATGATGTCTCCGGGAGACTTTCTATCATCGCTTACGGCTCTGGATAGATTGCGCCTCTCTCTCTGTACTCATCAGCATAGGGGTATAGAGCTGCTAAATCATAGGCGAGCCCGAATGAATCACACCCAATAGCGTTCACTCCAAAAACAATAACCGAGGCAGGTGAATTACACAGATCATCGCACACCAACCCCTCAAGATTAAGGAGCGGCCAATTGTCCATCTACAATATCGCTCCGCCTGGACTAGAATACACAACATATACACAACACCGCTCCCCCACCCCAACCCAGTCTCTCAAACAACTTATAACCCGTGCTTCGCTCATACAGGGCTGCCCCCACATTCAGTGAGGGAGGGAGGGAGAAGACACGTCGAAATATGTCGCTCTGACTGTGTAACTTTGGGTCTTCTTCCTGACCGCTCCTGCGGAAGAATTCTGGGTCTGACATATGGTTTAGCCAGTTGACAAAAATATAGCCGGTTAGGAAATAAAAACAACTATTACATAATATTTGTTGTATTGAAAATCATTAATTGTTTACACATTTTTGTTTTTTTCCACCTGGAAGCCTCTCTGTAATGTCAGCGACGACGTTGTCGAATCTGGGAAGAGTTTCTGGGCTACATTGGACTCTTTATATTGAAATATCATCTTCGACGATGCTGGTCATTGTTCCTCTCAGAGCAACGAATGCAGACCTCGCAGGTAGACCAATCTTTCGGTAACTTGAGTGAGAGGAAACAATGACCAGCGTCGTTGTCATGCGACAGACATCGATAAATCTTGGAGAAATGTGCGATGGCGTACCTCACCGAAAATCTTTTCTCTCTCCAAAATCTCTCTCTCCAAAAAAATATTGTTCACATTTTTCACACCACGCAGGTACACCAATCCATAGAGTACATATGACCTGGAGGCGAAAGCGTGAATTAATGGGACCAAGGATAGTCAATATAATGTCTTTGTGGGGACCCTTCCCTCCCATTGTCCTTTGTGATCGTGCTGCCATCTCTCGAACGCGCGGATCCCTATTTACAGATTTGTGGCATCTTCTTTCGCCTCTAGATCATATGTACTCTATGGACCAATCTCTGGGCAGAGATGCTCTACGGCGTACTATACGAAGCATGATCTAGGTGTAAACGACACACTATATGAATCATTGGGGGAGGTAAATTTGCCTGTGAGACGCCCTCGAACATTTCCTCAGCCGTCATCGAAAAATGATGGAGAGTCGCACTTCGAAAAATTTATCTTTCACGAAAAAACATAAGTTCATGTATTTTCACACAAACATTTAGGCGATCTTCTGCTGTCCAACGTGAGTTGGTGGGCTTTGGGAGCGATCGGAAATACTTCGATTCGAGAGCTCCGAATTTGGTATTGATAAATACGTTCAATGTAATGAAATTACATTGAACAACCCCAACCCCACAACCCGACAACCCCAGGCAGACGACTCACCAACAATAAAATCTGCTATTCGACTTGAGTTGGCGGTGAACCTTTTTTTGGGCGGGCGAGGGTCTAAATTTTTGTGTGTGAAACCATTTGTAGACAAATTACGAACAATTTCTTTTTCTCGAGAAAGCTAAATTGTTCGAAGAGTGACTCTCCATCATTTCTCGATGACGGCTGAGGCAATGTTCAAAGGCGTTTCACAGGAAAATGTACCTCCCCCAATTCTTCGTTTAGTGTGTCGGTCACCTAATCAATGCTTCGTATATTACGTCGTATACACCTAGGTCAAGCTTTGTATGTGAAAAAGTTTCCACAAATACTCTTGCAAATGGCCTGTCCGTAATACTAATTGCTGCAGTATGGCGGAACCCTTACTTGGAGTACCAGAGGTTAGAGACTTCTTAGGGAACGTCATCCTGCAACTGGCCTGTCCGTAATGTGAATAGAGACTTAAATTATTGGCTCTCCATGTGCGGAAAATTCTGTATATCATTTTTTTCGAGAATGGCAGGGTACCGTCTAGTGCGTCTAGGTATTCCACTCGTCCACCATGGTGAAATTTCCGCCGCCGGCTCTCTCTCTCTCTCTCTCTCTCTCTCTCTCTCTCTCGCGATTACGGCCGCCGAACAGAGTTTTGTTGTAAGTATATACTGTATATTCGCATTTGGTCGTACTATGCTTTATCTTGCATATAGAAGAGTATAGATCTTGTATCATGTCGCGCTTGAACCTGCTCATAGGAGTGTATACAATCTGAATCCTATATTTCAAAATATGAAATATAACTTACATTTCTAAAAAGTGAAAAATGGTGCATAAATATATCTAAACTATTGTCTAAATAGTGGATAGTTAATCCATCACACCTTCTTGTTTTCATTCGTTACCGAGTTCTGTAATATTTCATGCGATTACCTAATAATTATAGGTAACACTTATAGGTTGTGTTAGTTTGCTTAGGTGAGGTCAGGGGAATTGCAGAACTTCTAGATTATTAACCGGCGACTACAACGGCCCCTGAACAACCAAAACATGATTCCGCTGGCACAAACTTTAACCCGGCGACTACAACGCCCCTTCAAGTAGTAATCCAAACTCCACTCTGCACCCCCAAACGAATCTGACATTTCAAAACACATACAAACACGTCTCCACCACTCTCGTTATGTTAGGTAAGGGGAGTTGCAGAACTTGTAGACTACAAGTAGGGTATTGTAACATTGACCATACATTGTTCACATTATTAATTACCTCACCTACCGTAATTTCATTCTCTACACACAATCACTGGGTGAATACAATGTCTTGTGGGAAATTGTACTTATAAGGTTAATACTAGGTCTATTTATAATGTTTGACCGAGAAAAGTTAACTACCCGTATACTGAATAGTATACTTTCACGTGAGAAGTATTACAGGGAATGTTCCGATTCGCGGCGAGAACCTTTAAGACGGTGAACATTTTGTCGGACAGGGCAAATCGGCCGGGACTGGTTTGGAGTCACTGGGAGTCTAACAGGAATCACTAGGATATCGCTAGAATCACTAGGAGTCATCGATTTTCACCGCGAATAAGCCCAGGAATCGGAATTTTCAGCTACTCCTAGTGATTCTAGCTCGCATTCCTGACTGTGTGAAGTACCCTAAATTCGAAAAGTACTCGAAGGATTTTTATGATTTTTGCACAGTGATACATTAACACTTTGGCGTGCCTGGCCTACCCTCTCCCGCCTACATAGGAAGTGAGCCGCGCTCTCCACCTCCCACCTACTATGTAAAAACCGCACAGTATAGTAAAAACGCTCGTCCGCCCTACTAAGCTAGTACTCCAGCTTGGGCCAAAAAGCTTCTAGCCGCGGCCAACATAATAATGTTATCGCTCCTTTTCACCCACAAATATCACCCCAACAGCATTGAAATACACTTCACAAGATAGAGGGAAATCTATACAACAATATTTATCATGTCGCGCTTGAACCTGCTCATAGGAGTGTATAAAACCTGAATCCTATATTTCAAAATATGAAATATATATAACTTACATTTCTAATCTAAAAAGTGAAAAATGGTGCGTAACTCGAAACATAATCGATGGATTTTTATGATATTTGCACAGTGGTACATTAACACTTTGGCGTGCCTGGCCTACCCTCTCCCGCCTACATAGGAAGTGAGCCGTGCTCTCCACCTCCCACCTACCCTGTAAAAACCGCACAGTATAGTAAAACGCTCGCCCGCCCTACTAGGCTAGTACTCCAGCTTGGGCCGAAAAGCTTCTAGCCGCGGCCAACTTAATAATGTTATCGCTCCTTTTTACCCACACATATCACCCCAACTGCATTGAAATACACTTCACAAGATAGAGGTAATCTATACAACAATATTTTTTCAATCAACCCAAAAATAGTGTATCTACTGTATAATGGTTATATCGTATACAATTAGTATTCGTAAATATTTCTGATGCAAACTGTGGTATATTTCTATATCAACAACAAAATAGTGAATCTATAATGGTTGTCGTATACAATTAGTATTCGTAAATATTTCTGCTGCGAATTGTGGTATGTGTCACTTTTCTTCACAATATTTCCGAAACCGGCTAAATAACATATTTGTATTATCATACATACTAAACCATAGCCATATTTTCCGCTTAACATGATGGCAATGTTAAGAATATTTTTTCATCAATATTGGATTTTATAGAAGTAATGTATAACGATAGTTTTAGCTTTTATATCAGTGATGAAACGGGAAAAAAGACCAGCTCCAAGATTAATCATAGACGACAACTGAACACTGAGATCGAACGTGTCCGCAATATTAAGACTTTACGGACTGTTGATCATTTCTATGACCAACAAATACAAACGAAAAAAGCTGAACTAGATGAACTGAAGAAAGAGAAAGGCCGAGAAAAGAATACTGTACTCCTGCAGTGGCAGTGTACAAGAAAGCTTCTAAATGAAAACAAAGGCCCAAATCGTAAATAGTCCAAAGCGATCAGCAAGACAACAAATAGACCTGGCAGACCATGCCCAGTCGCCGGTTACTACAGGGAATCAGCCAACCTACGGAAGCACATGGCCGTTTGCCACTCGTACCTAACTAACGACGATAGAGAGAATGTTTTGGCTGCAGCAAGTAGGTTCTCTAAGAAAAGGCCCCTGCCACCAACAAATGCAAAGACGACAAACCTATATGATTGTCCCTTTAGAGATGCCCTCTTTGGGTCACGCGGAACAGAGTAGGAAATTGCGAGAAATACCTTTGGGGAGGGGGGCTTAAGATAATTCAACTCACCCGAGAAGCTGTAATGACCGGAGGACCCTTAACCCCTTCTGTACCGGCGACGGCTTTTTAAGTTTTTCTAGCTATATTTATACGAATTTCTGTAGTTTAAGAAGGTTCTGTGGTATTAAAAAGGGTTTAGTGATAGTTCCAAGCCTGTCAATTGCTGGAGGCACTTTTTAAACTGAAGAAAATCGTCTAATAATAGCCAAAATAAAGTTAAAAGGACGTCGCCGGTACAGAAGGGGTTAATGGCACGCTCTGAAACCCTCTCCGCGAGCACACTCAGAATTATAACTGACTCCTGTACGCATGCTCTCAACTTTCTCAAAGAAATAGAGAATCGACAATTCCAAGTAACAGAAAATCTCCTAGGCCCGGTCAGGCGAGCTGTCGCCAAAGCAAAAAGTAAGTATAATGCTATCGATTAATTATTTGAATGTTTCATATTTTCGTGTTTATATTTGTAAAACTGATGATTGCACGTGTTGAACAACTAATTATTATGTTCTCTGATCGACATTATTGCATGGGGTTCTGTCATATATTCATCCACTGAATACTTTGGCATGGAAGAGGTGGGACAGAGAGAACACCGTAAACATCAAAATGAGGCTGAGCTGTTAGCCATGGAAGATGTGCATACCCTGAAAACTAATGACGCTATTGAAATTCCTATAAACAATGCTGCATCATTAATCCACGATGGACGTGCACCAGCAAAGCAACGTATGCAGAAGACTATGTCGAAACGGGAAAAAAGACCAGCTCCAAGATTAATTGTAAGTATCATTTATTACATTTTCTCATGAAAATATGATCTCAATGACAATATTGCTCAATAGTATTTGAACGAATGAAAACATTTTCACATTTTCAGGCACGAAGAAGAGGAAGAAGATGAAGCAGCGATGCATAGTGGTATAAATAAGACGGAACACATCCAACCAAGCTGGAAAAAAGACAAATAAATCCGACACCCCGTTGTCTCATGGTCTCGAGGAAGAGGCACTGCAGATGACGTGCTACTTGAAAAAACTGGTGAGCTGGTATCTTTATTTTTTCTTAAATTTCCCCTTGTGTTATACTTGCGATGTGTTATATGTTTATGTTCCTGATAATTGTATTGTAATCCAGCATTTCAAAGAATTTTCTTTCTTTCACAGAACTAACAGAAGAGAGGGTTGATACCTTAAAAAGGCTTATACTTCAAAGTCTACATAACCGAATAAATGCCACAGAATACTTTGGCATGGAAGAGGTGGGACAGAGAGAACACCGTAAACAGCAAAATGAGGCTGAGCGGTTAGCCATGGAAGATGTGCATTCCCTGGAAACTAATGACGCTATTGAAATTCCCATAAACATTGCTGCATCATTAATCCACGATGGACGTGCACCAGCAAAGCAACGTATACAGAAAGACTATGTCGAAACGGGAAAAAAGACCAGCTCCAAGATTAATTGTAAGTATCGTATAAATAGGATAGAATATGACTCTTTTGTGATCCCGTATGTCTCTGTGACGTCACGGACGTTCCTGCAGCCCGGCGTAGGACGAGTAGATCGTATATTATAAGATTGTAAATAAGTTAAGTTATAAAAGGCCTAATATGCTATTAAGCAATTTTGCTATGGTCTTATGTAGTATATATGAATTTATCGTATATATTAATATAATTTATCGTATAGAGCAACCTAGATGCGGTACGATAATTTGGGCTCCTGGCGTTTGCCAAGGCAGAAAGGTGTGCCTCTGAGGAAGAGAGAGCAGAGCCTTCACGAACACCGACCAGTTAACATCTATTTTCCGCCCTCAGTTGATCGCGCTTTTGTGCCTCTAATCACAATACACTGACAGCAATACAAACAGCTACACCATCACGACGCTCTCATCGACGCCATGACTGACTGACAGATAAGCATAATATTCATGTCCATTCCATGTAATCATTTATTCTTTCTTTCACTTGACTCGAGTCTCGGGACCGAAGTCTCGTTCCCCGTTGTCCGCCATATTGGGTAAACGTTCTCCCTTGCCTCATTGCCACGTGGAACTATTGGTGAGTTAATTCCTGGCTAATATTAACCCTTATAACCTTACCCTATATATCAATTTATTATGTGAGACCTTTGGATATCAATTAGCTTGTTTCAGATTGAATTCAATTTAGATATGGAGTAGTTTTAATTAAGATTGATTTTATTTTATTCATTATAGCTTAGTAATATTTAACTTCCATTGATAGTTTACCACATTGGTGCCCAGACCCGGGAATTAGCTACCAGTAAGGGATTTTTAGGCAATGAGCAAGGGATTAGCCCAGGGATGCAGGAGCAAGGACCCCGGAGGGGTGGGGCTTGGTTATTTTCCTGTATCTCCGGCGCCGGTACCTCAGAGAATTGCAATAGTAGGGCATTCGTATGCCACTAGGCTAAGGGCAGCCGACAGAGGAGCTGAGTCGTATCGGGCGTCGGAGGGGGATAGGACATTCAGGCTGTCCTACTGGAGCCACCGTTGACACCCTGAAAGCCTCCCCACAGTGGGGGCAGGTGGTCCGTTATAGGCCACACATCATCTTTTTGTTCCTGGGTGGCAACGATATACGCCCCGATACCATGCCCCACGAGTTAGCCAACGCCATCAAAGAGGTGGCGCTGGATCTGGAGTGTTAGTCCGGGGGGAGCTGCAAGATTGTGGCAATAGAGAGCCGGACTAGGGTCCGAGGTTTGTCAGCGGAGGAATATCACGCTATTAAGAACTCTGTTAACTGCGCCCTGAGGTGTCGGCTGGTAGAAACGCGGCACCGCTTTGTGTCAATCACTCTCAGCACCCGGGACCTCGACCAGGATGGCGTCCACCTCGATTTGGATACAAATCAAGTCCTGTATAATAAAATTGTAGGGCTAACAAAGCGTTGTTAGAGGAGAGGGTCAGAGGAGAGGGACGCCGGGGTGATATCGGTGCACCTGCCTAAGTCCTGCATCCCACCCATCATCTTTCCCCAATAATATTCTTTTCAATTTCAGACTTCCTGTGACATATGACCTGACCTAAAAAAAATCTTGTTCAATATGACCCTTTAGTAGGTATTGCTTTTTTTTTTTTTTTCTCCATAACATCGAAGTCCGCCAGTCGGCGTCTCTTAACTAGACTACTTTTTTGCCGTTGTTTTTGTAACATTTAGATACATAGCCTATAGGCTTACATGCACAATGAGTAAACAGGAAGAGACACCGTCGGGTGGGGTGCTGATCAAGGCCCCTAAAAATCAAAGGGCGGGACTTCGGGGAGTATTAAATAGGCTAATTGTAGACGTCAACACTTTCATCACTACTGCTGACCTCGAGGAATTGGAAGCTAGATTAGACAACGTCCAGGCTACCCACGGTCGTATTATGGCTCTGAGTGAGGTGATTGTGGCAGGCATGACAGAGGAGGAAGAGATAGTTACAGAGTGTGATAATCGCGCCCTCTATGATGAACCTGTCCTTAGAGCGAAGCACATATTACAGCGTGCTGTCGCAAGTAAGAAGGGAGGCGAGAATGAGGCCCATAGAAGGGCTGACCCAAAACACACTGTACACCTCCCAAAGCTCAATCTTCCTACATTTGGGGGCAAATTGACTGAGTGGTTAGCTTTTTGGGACGTATTTCGGTCTACAGTTCATGAATCTTCTTTAGATAATGTCCACAAGTTTCACTACCTGAAGGGACAAATGGAAGGAGAGGCCTTACATTTGATAGAGGGTTTTGGGGTAGTGGGTGATAGTTATCTTGAGGCAGTACAATTATTAACCCTTAATTAGCGGCTCACCACATAAGTCGTATTTAATAAAGCTGGACTATGTGGCGGCGCTCGACATAGGTCGAGTGGCGATTTCAGCACGTAATGTTGCTGAGAGAGAGAGACAAGTGGTGGCAGGAGAGTAGCGAGCGTATGACTGCTCCAGACCACCGCGGCGAACATACTGACACGAATCCCAGCTCCCTCCTCCCTCTCTCACTCGCTATATAAGGAATTGTATCGGGAAAGTGGCTAATTACATGCTTTTTGCACTCGCGTTGCACGGTTATTGCAAGAAAACTAGCCATCATAAAAGGATCGTTATGGTGTCATTCGAAAGCTCTGTTTATGCCCTTTCAGGGATAGATACTTGTTTTACGTTCTGGGTCTTATTTAGGCATGAAAATGATCACGTAAACAGCCCTATTTTGGCTAAAAACACCCCGCTGGGCGGTACATATAAATAAACCGCATTGGCCGCTCTTAAGGTGTTAAAGTCCACATATGGGGATCAAGAGCAGTTGAAGATGGCCCATGTCATTGCCTTGTTAAAGCTCGCAGAACCAAAGTATAAGGTTGAGGAGTTAGCAAATTTTAGGACAAATATGGAGTGCCGTACTCGATCGCTAGACACCCTAGAGCTCACTACACATGAAATGATAGTCATTATCTTACGTCAGAAACTTCCTATGGCAATACTTTACAAGGTTAGATCATTTGATCTGGGGCAGTTCAAAACTCAGTTCAGTAAAGAAATCAATAATCTACAGTTGAACAAAGGGAGTACAAAGGAGTACAAAGGAAATCAAGCAACAACATATCTAGTGACCCTTCTAGGTTGCTTGTCCTCCAAAACACTTAGGGTCAAGTGTCCAAACAGTGGTTTAGAGTGGGTAAGGGAACATTGGAAAGGGAATTACTGCCCTGGAACTAATGTCTGTGGCAGGATTAGGAAGTTAGTAGAGGACAGATGGGTTAGTAACTGAGGGGGGGGATAAAATAAAGTTATTCATTTACAAACGCAGTCAGTCGCGGGTTTGATGAGAGATATTTGTCTAGGCGGAGTTTAAAGGAATCAACGGTGATGCAGTCTATAACGTTTCGGGGAAGCCCATTCCACAAGTTGACAACTCGATTGAAGAAGAAATTCTTAGATTCGTGCGAGTTAAAAGATTTACCAATAATTTTGCAACCGTTTCCCCGCGTGTAATTAGATTGGTCGATAGTGAAGTACTTACTACAGTTCATATTGTCGATGCCTTTGATGATTTTGAACACTTGTATTAAGTCACCTCTTAATCTGCGCTGGGTTAAAGGAAATTTAATTCTCTAAGACGCTCTTCGTATGGTTTGTTCTTTAGGCTAGGTATCATTTTGGTAACTCTACGTTGAACTCGTTCTAGCTTGTTTATATCTTTTTGGTAATAAGGGCACCAGGATTGAACGCAGTATTCCAGAAGAGGGCGGACTAAGGAATTGTAAGGGTTAGGATAACTTCTTTGGATTTATGCTCAAATGACCTGCCTATAAAGCCAATTATTTTGTTTGCCTTCTTAACAACTTCTGAACATTGTTGACTCGGTTTTAGGTTACTCGATATTGTTACTCCCAGATCGGTTTCTCTGTTTACATTCTTAAGCTGAGTGCCATTCATCGAATAGTTTGCTTTCTCATTAGATATCCCCGAATGTATGTGTCGGGAGGGAGTGAGAAAGTGGAGAAGAGGGGAACAGTAAACATGACGGTGGGGACTAAAGAAAAGAAAGAGGGTACGTATAAGAAACCTGCTCAGATTCTATGTAAGCTATGTAACAACAAACATAAATGGAGTTTCTGTGTAAAATACCCAACAAATGAGACAAAACTAGCACAGGCGAAAAGATTGAAGCTATGTGTAGGTTGTCTAAGTAAGGAACATGGTAAGCAGGGACAATGTACTGCTACATACTTAAGGCCCTGTCGCCACTGCAAAGGACATCACTTTGATAAGTTGTGTCCTACAGCAGATAAAGCCAAAGACGTCAAAACAGAGGGTACTACAACTTTGACACTAGAGGTAGCACGCAAGACACCACTATATTGCACAATACAGATTCCATGGAAGGTAAAGACAGTAACAAAGTATGTCGGGTACTTCTAGATCAAGGGTCTCAACGTTCCTTTATAAAGAGGTTCGTCTTAGTGGGACTGAAGCACCGAATCGTAGGGGCTGAGACTCTTCGATTGCAGTGCTTCACAGGGGTTACTGACAAACAAGACTACGAGATAGCGGAGATTTCATATTTCTACCGTAAAAACCGGTACTTTATGACATGTATCGTAGTAGACACCCTACCAGAATATGTATCTGTAGGAGTGAAGAAGGTGGAACACGCATTACGTAGCAAAGGGGTTAACTTGTCAGATCCCATGGGAAATCAGAATGAGGTGCATGTTCTACTTGGTGTGGATCATTATTATGATGTAGTATCCCCTGGATTTAAAAAGATGTGTGGTGTAATTTCAATCCCCACTAAATTTGGATATTGCATGAGCGGAAAGGTGCATACTACACAGTCAAAGGTCCTGGTCGACACGGTCTCGATATATAGAGTCAATGTAACCGCGGCAGAGGAGTTGGGAAGGGAGGATGCCCAACCTAGTGACCCTAAGATGGCGGCCGAGTTCGACCTGGAACAACTGTGGAGATTGGATCACATAGGCATTAATCCTATGGAGACTGATTATGAATCGGAAGTTGCGGTACAAAGGTTTGACGAGTCTGTGAGCTACTGTGCCTCAGAAAAGCAATATAATGTTAGTTACCCTGGAAGAACAGTGAGATAAGCCTGCCTACCAACTATGGTTTGGCATTAGGTCGCTTGCGCGCATTGCAGCGGAAATTGTCTAACGAACCGAGCACGCGCCAGGCGTATGACGATGTATTTCGGAGTTATGAAGATAGGGGCTTTATTGAGAGAGTCGATGTCAAGGAACCAATTAAGAAGGGTAGGGTTCACTATCTGGCCCATCATAGGGTAAGAAAAGACCGCGTCACCACACCAATACGGGTGGTGTATGACTGCTCTGCCCATCAAGGTCAACAACCCAGTCTAAGTGACTGCCTGTTGACAGGTCCGTCCATGGTGTCGGACCTGTCCCAGCATCTATTGCGGTTTAGGCTGGGGAAGTACGCCTATACCAGTGACATCGAGAAAGCATTCTTGATGGTCAAGCTAAAGGAGGAAGATAGAGATGTTACCCGCTTTCTTTGGTTCAGCGACATTAGCGACTCTGAATGTCCGGTCATAATATACCGTTTTCGGGTTGTACTCTATGGGGCCACGTGTTCACAGTTTTTGTTAAATGCCACAATCAAAAAACATCTAGCTGATGCTCATGAGGACACAAGTAAACTATCTCGCGGATTATATATAGACAATTTGCAGGGTTCTAGCGATAGTCAGGATGATTTGTTATATACATACTGGCAAGCACGCAGATTGTTTACAGATGCACATTTATTTCTCCGCGAGTGGGTTAATAATAGTGAAGATCTTCAGAGTTTGATACAGGTGGACGGTACCAGGAAAAGTCCAGAAATTTGGGGATGATCTGGCAACCTAAACATGACATACTAACTTTTCAAACAAGGTCTTTTGCTCGGCAGACAGGAGCGCACACAAAAAGAAGTCTGTTGAGCAAAGTTGCGCAATTTTTTTAGCATTACCCGTTACCATAAGAGCTAGGATTCTAATGCAGGAAGTTTGGAGACGTAAAATAGGATGGGATGACAGTTTGCCCGAGGACCTGAATGACCAAGGGACATTGTTGTTGAATGAGTATGCCATCCTATGTACTAAACCTATACCTCGTAAAGTGGCGGCGTTCGGTGACGTTACGTTACACACGTTTGCGATGCTAGCGCCACGGCATACGGGGTAGCCATATATGTCGTTACTTCATTTGGGGCACATTTAGTTACAGCCCGGGCCAAGGTAGCCCCGGTTAAAAAGGTAACTATCCCTAAAATGGAATTGACTGCCATGCTGCTCTTAGCACGTCTGGTGCAACATGTACGCGCAGCATACGAGAGCGAATTAAATATTGAAATCGTTCACGTTTGGTGCGATAGTCAGATCGGACTCAACTGGATACATAGCAAGAAGTCTCTGCCAGTTTATGTGCGGAATAGGGTAGATGAGATTAGAGCCCTTTTGCCAGACGTTGCTTATCATTATGTAAATACAAAAGAAAACCCTAGTGATCTCATAACTAGGGGTATAACGGCTAGCCAATTAGTGAAGTCCGAATTGTAGTGGCATGGTCCAAAGTGGCTGCTCAATGAAAGTGAATGGACGATTTGGCATGCTGTTGGTGAGGGACTTCTGCCACTGGAAACAGTGGCAGTTACAGCCCAACCAAATGAGCCACCGGGTCCTATCATAGAGTGGGCAAGATTCGGTGACTATAATAAACTAGTCAGAGTTGTAGCTTGGGTATTGCGATATGTATCCAATATCAAGCTTAAAGTAACGGGCCAACTCTGCAACAGGGGTCACAACATTGATGCTCGTGAATTTAAAGCAGCTGATGTAACTTTAATCAAATGGGTTCAAGTAGAAACCTTTTCCAATGAATAAGAATCCTTGCAAAGCTCGAATAAGACATTAATGCCTAATATAGTGAGTCAACTAAGGTTGCACCTACACACTGACCTCATCAGGTGTGAGGGTCGCCTGAAGTGGTCGGGTGTAACAGACGGCACAAACCGCCCTATTCTTATGCCAACAAGACATCACTTTACTGATCTATTGATCATACGTGCACATAGGGAAGTAAAACACTACGGGGTATATCATATTATATCAAATTAACATTTCACATGGTGGATACCCAGAGTTCGACAAGTAGCTCGACGCGAAGTAAGAAAGTGTGTAATATGCCAGAGACTAAAAGGTAAACCATATGCAACTGGACCAGCTCCACCTCTACCTGAATGCCGTGTAAAGCACGTAGAACCTTTCCAAGCTGTAGGGTTAGATTACACAGGGGCATTGAAGACGAGAGAGCATGAGAAGGTTTATATATTATTGTTTACCTGTGCAACGTCTCGAGCAGTACACCTAGAACTATGTGATAATATGTCTAGCGAAGAATTTTTGCTGGCGTTTAGACGGTTTTTTGCCCGTCGTTCATTCCCTCAACTCATTCTTAGCGACAATGCTCCTACTTATGTCCAAGCATCAAAATATCTAAAGGATATGAGTAGTGATCCTACTATCATCACTTTTTTGGGAGAGAAGAAGTGCGAATGGAGGTTCATTCCAGTTAAGGCACCTTGGTTTGGTGGAATGTGGGAACGGTGTGTCGGCATAGTAAAGTCAGGACTCAGAGCGGTAGTAGGACGTGCTCTATTAAAGAAGAGTGAGTTGATGACAGTCCTCACAGAGATAGAGGCAGTCGTGAACGATCGTCCGCTTACATATGTGTACACCGACCTGCAAGAACCACTACCATTAATGCCAGCTCACTTGCTATATGGAAATCCATTTACTGCGTTTCCATCTGATTTCCAATCTATAGTAGAGTTAGAGGATCCCTCGTTGTACTCTGAGGTAGCGGTGTATAAGAGATACCAGTATATATCGGGGATAATAGATTTTGTTTAGAAAACGGTGGATTAATGAATATCTGCTAGCATTGAGGGAAAGGAGTGTTACTCCCTCTGGTAGACCAACGGCACCTACTGTTGGTGAAGTTGTGTTAATTAAAGAAGATAGTCCTCGTTTATACTGGAAATTGGGCCGCGTGTTAGAGGTATACAAGGGGGCAGACTCTGTAGAGCGGGTGGTGCTATTAAAGACAGCCACTGGAACAACTGTTCGTCCCATCGCACGTTTGTACGCTTTGGAGCTTGATTCCGCATTGCAATCTGATGCTCCACCTGTTATTGCTGGGTCCGAGGATTCTCAAAGGAACGACTCACCTTTTACTGATGGTGATCATTCTCGGACCGGGACGCGTCCCAGACGCGCTGCTGTTGGCACCGTCGACATGTGGCGGCAGAAGAAAGCCTCTGGGCAACTTTATGTTTAAGGTGGGGTTCAGGTATTTTTTTGTGGGGGGAGTGTATCGTATAAATACGATAGAATATGACTCTTTTGTGATCCCGTATGTCTCTGTGACGTCACGGACGTTCCTGCAGCCCGGCGTAGGATGAGTAGATCGTATATTATAAGATTGTAAATAAGTTAAGTTATAAAAGGCCTAATATGCTATTAAGCAATTTTGCTATGGTCTTATGTAGTATATATGAATTTATCGTATATATTAATATAATTTATCGTATAGAGCAACCTAGATGCGGTACGATAATTTGGGCTCCTGGCGTTTGCCAAGGCAGAAAGGTGTGCCTCTGAGGAAGAGAGAGCAGAGCCATCACGAACACCGACCAGTTAACATCTATTTTCCGCCCTCAGTTTATCGCGCTTTTGTGCCTCTAATCACAATACACTGACAGCAATACAAACAGCTACACCATCACGACGCTCTCATCGACGCCATGACTGACTGACAGATAAGCATAATATTCATGTCCATTCCCATGTAATCATTTATTCTTTCTTTCACTTGACTCGAGTCTCGGGATCGAAGTCTCGTTCCCCGTTGTCCGCCATATAGGGTAAACGTTCTCCCTTGCCTCATTGCCACGTGGAACTATTGGTGAGTTAATTCCTGGCTAATATTAACCCTTATAACCTTACCCTATTTATAAATTTATTATGTGAGACCTTTGGATATAAATTAGATTGTTTCAGATTGAATTCAATTTAGATATGGAGTAGTTTTAATTTAGATTGATTTTATTTGATTCATTATAGATTAGTAATATTTAACTTCCATTGATAGTTTACCGCAGTAAGTATCATTTATTACATTTTCTTATGAAAATATGATCTCAATGACAATATTGCTCAATAGTATTAGAACGAATGAAAACATTTTCACATTTTCAGGCACGAAGAAGAGGAAGAAGATGAAGCAGGGATGCATAGTGGTATAAATGAGACGGAACACATCCAACCACGCTGGGAAAAAAGACAAATAAATCCGACACCCCGTTGTCTCATGTTCTTTAGGAAGAGGCACAAGAGCGTTCTGTATCTCTTATATCTCATGATCTAGATGAACAAGAAGACGACCCACTAGCAGATGACGTGCTACTTGAAACAACTGGTGAGCTGGTATCTTTATTTTTTCTTAAATTTCCCCTTGTGTTATACTTGCAATGTGTTATATGTTTATGTTCCTAATAATTGTATTGTAATCTAGCATTTCAAAGAATTGTCTTTCTTTTGTGACCTCTACCAGCGTTGGCAGAATCGCTTCTCGTTAGCCACTAGCGCTCGCCAGGGACATCGAAATGGGCTACAGTTATCAGAGAATGTTGTTCTTTCTTTCCTAGTACTCACATTGCCACAGACAGTCCAGTGGTGGTCTTTATTTTCGTCTGTGACAACGGGAAGTATTTTATATCATTAATAGAATATAAGATGCATTGTGTAGAGTTTAGGAGAGAGAGAGAGAGAGGCGAGAGCGTGGTGGTAATATGTGCGTGTGTATGTATGTGCTGCCTCGCTCGGAGGAGTTTACCCGCTCGCGCGGGCTTTCCCTCGCCTTTGATTGGCTGGTGGATCCTGGCACGTCATAGGGGCCTGCTGCCTTGTGACATCTCGGCCCGTGATTGGCCGACCATCGTGCCCTTGCTGGCTCCTGTGTAACTAACCTCCTCCATGAGGGTTCCCAGGAGCTGCCCTCCTCAGGACAGGCTTGGCGCACATGCTTCTAACATCCCTTTGCATACTCTCTCCCGATCACCCCCTTTACCACTGTCTCTCTCTCTGACCTTCTTCCTTTCCATTACTTCTCGTCTTTATTCAATTACTTGTCCCCTTGGGTTCTGCATACGGTTTCCATAGCCGGCCCATTGTATTGCATGCGCCGTCCTCTGAGATATTTACATGTACTTAGAATAGGTTTGAGGGTTCTTAGTTAGTATAGGTTAAGAACTCTGTGTGTCTCCATTATTGATTTAGTGTTTCTGCTCTTTTATTTAATGCTAGACTGGGATAAGGTTACTGTAGTCGTTGTCTCCGATGTGTGTACGGTTTGCTTATACCTACACGACTTCGACCGGTCCTGTGGTAGCCTGGGTTGTCTTTTCGGCTGCGTCATTTGCGAGTGTAGCATTGTGTTGACTGAGGGCTTTGGCCTGTTCCAGTTCCACACTTTGCTTGTCTTTTGAGGGTCGCCAGGATAGAACCAGATACTTGTGATCTGGATCTATCAAGAGAGCACCCCAGTCAATTAACGTAACTTAAAGGATGCAGTCTTAAGGACATCGCTAGGCTACGAGCCTGTCTTGCTCAACCCCAGTTCCTTACCTAGAGTGTCCCAGCTAGACATTATTAATTGAGTAGACACTTGTTAGTATTTAATATAAGCTCTTTGATATGTACGCATTATTATTCACAGCATTTATTAGTCTAGGTTGTTGCTGAGCCGCACAACCATAGCAGACTGTTTCGTTGATGAGGAAGTACTTCTTTTAGTGTCGAGCATTACTACCGTTGCGCATTTATTGTATTCTCGTGTCAGTTAACATTATATGTCCTATCTTTTAGTGTATTCCATTTACACGTGTGGTGTCCTGCCTCCTGCCTTTACATAGTTTAAGATACGAGCATCTTATGAGCATCAGATTTTCTTCAGAAGTTTCCAGGTCTATCCTGTAGGACTATACTTCACTTTCTTTCAGATAGGAGTGAAGAGTTTATTGTTGTTTAGAGTAACTGCATTGAAGCATCTTTTTATTGTATTAAATCTTGCAGTGATTTAATTGATCTTTTCATAGATTCCTTTTTATGCATTTTAACATAACTTGCATTTTGTTTGTTATCAGGCTATACCAGTGTGGGTTAGCCTGAAGTAGAGTACATTTACGCCCAGTTAAGGATACCCCGCTATCGCAGATTAACTCTGGAGGGTATAGGTGTTTTTGTTCGCCGGCATATAAGTTGGAGGGTTTGGATCTAGCGTACCGTTGTTGCATAGTGCCCTATTACTAGTCCAATCATTAAGTGCCCTTGTTTTATGCTTAGCCCCGGTCATAACACTTTCACAGAACTAACAGAAGGGAGGGTTGATGACTTAAAAAGGCTTATACTTCAAAGTCTACATAACCGAATATATGCGACGAAGCACCTCTCTAAACATCATAGATGATAACTGAACAATGAGATCGAACGTGTCCGCAATATTAAGACTTTACGGACTGTTGATAATATCTATGGCCAACAAATAAAAAATAAAAAAGATGAATTTGATGAACTGGAGAAAGAGAAAGACCGAGAATAGAATATTATACTCCTGCAGTGGCAGTGTGCAAGAAAGCTTCTAAATGGAAACAAAGGCCCAAATCGTAAATAGCCCAAAGCGATCAGCAAGACAACAAAGAGACCAGGCAGGCCATGCCCAGTCGCCGGTTACTACAGCGAATCAGCCAACCTACGGAAGCACATGGCCGTTTGCCACTCGTACCTAACTAACGACGATAGAGAGAATGTTTTAGCTGCAGCGAGTAGGTTCTCTAAGAAAAGGCCCCTGCCACCAACAAATGCAAAGGAAACAAACCTATATGATTGTTCCTTCTGCCCAAAATCAATTAAACGGATCGATATGCACTTAAGAAAAACAAAGACTCCATGGGATACCAGGAACTCCTCAGACACGTACGTAAGGTTTGCTTTCCATAATTCAATTATTTTCTTAATAATAGGTAAAAAACATTAAAGAAATAAAAACAATTCACTTTAAAGTAAAGAAACATTGTAATGCATTTGTAATTAATTATATGCAAACTAAAACAGTACAACTTTTATTGTAAATATTTTGAATCATTAATTAGACATTTCTCACATGAATATTGAAGTATTTTCCAGAAAAAAAACAAAAAACGTCACCTGCCAAAGTTGAGGATGTGTACCCATAGTAGCTGGCACCATGCCCGATGTTGCCACTAGAAATTTGTCCTAAATTTTTTTCTTCTGTTCTTTCACAGCAGTCGCCATGGCCCGGCGAGGACTCTCCCAGGATGACATCTCTTCGATGTTGGACGAATTTGAGGACGCCTCTAGTGATTCTGACAACAATTGCGACAACAAAGCTGAACATGACGACATCGAGGACGAGCTTATAGGTATAGAGCCCACCCAAATTGTCGCTCCATCGCCACCCATGCCAACCCTGGTGCCGACGCCAGACACGGATGCCCCCACACCTCCTCGTGCTACCACACCTCCTCGTGCTAGCACTTCGTCATCACCACGTACCACCAGGAGTACTTTGGCGTCATTACGACGTGACTTCTCTTCTAGGGGCAGGGAGGAGCGACAGGAAAGGCAGGCAGTCACGGCTGCCATACAACCCTTCACCCACCCAAAGAAGACAGGACTACCACGGCAACGTAGAAGGCCTCCCTCCAATTACGACAGGACCGACGATGAAGAGAGTGTGGATGACCTGCCACCCTCCACACCTGCGCGTATCGGTGGACCGCACGCACCTGCCACACCTGTCACACCTTCCGCACCTGCCACACCTGCCGCAACTCCCAGGGGCACTACCCGATCACCTGACGAAGCTGCAAGAAGTCTGTGTGTGGTCACCACCAGCTCAAGACCTGCATGGTATGCAACTCTTGAAGGTAAGAAACTACATCTTTTTTATTAATTTTTATTGGGTTTCTACCGGTATGTATCAAAGTAAATAATATTACAAAATAAGGGTCATAATTGTCAACAAAATTTCATTGAAAAGTCGGCCCTCTCAATGTAACGTCAAATAATATTTAATTTGGCATTTTTCGTTTGCCCTTTTTTTGTATTACTTTTATGTGTTTTTGGATATTATTTATATGCTGATTTGGTTCATAGGGTGCATATGTATGTTCATAGTGAGTTTTAGGCATATTCATTGAGAAGTACTTGATTTATGAATTTTTTCCCAGGATTTTTGCCCCCAAAAAGTCGTCCCTCTCAAAGTTCAATCAACATAACGTTACAGTATCGCTATCTATTAGTTCCTATTCCAATTTGTGAGCGTTACATGTCTTCTAGTATTTTTTTTATAATTGTATGTAAAAGTTATTCCATATGTTGTACAACTATTTATTGTGTTCTGTCATATTTTCTTCCACAGAATACCTTGGCACGGATGAGGTGGGACAGAGAGAACACTGTAAACATCAAAATGAGGCCGAGATGTTGCCAATGGAGGATGCGCATATCCTGGAAACTAATGATGCTATTGAAATTCCCATAAACAATGCTGGCATCATTAATCCACGATGGCCGTGCACCAGCAAACCAACATATGAAGAAAGAATAGGTCAACCTGAGAGATGCACTGATTGTGAAATTGTCCGTTCGATGCCTACGAAGAAATCAGGAGTTTACTGAATTTACAATCAGTGCATACGAGGGAAGAACAACAGGCGTCGAAGATGGTAGAGTAGCACGACACAAAACGGGGGCCAAAGACCCCTGCATCTTCTACTTGGCAATACAGAGGCAGCTGCTCTTGAGGCGTACATGAAATATTATCGCCCAGTAGTTGCCACATGTGTAAGGCCAAAATGTAAGATGTTTGTGAATCGGGAGGGCAACAACACCGATGGCCAATGTTGCTCTCACCTCTCAGTAGAGAATGTAGGGAAAATCATTGCCGAGATGGGACTGAGGGCAGGCATTGTTGGGGAGTGGGCAGCCGGAAGCTACGACATGAACAGATCACAGCTGCCCTCAGAGATGAGGATACACCTGCCAACAGACAAGCCCTTGCAACCTTGGCCTGCCACAGCATGATAACATCCAGAAAAAAACTACTACTTCACCAATCACAGGACTACTGGAGAACGAGTTGTAAACATTCTAAAGGATCTACGTTGTGATGCAGCATCAGGGTAGGTGTTAATGAGGCATACAAGAAAGTTACAATTTTATTATTTTTATTTGGCAAAATGTACAAAGCTATATATCTATTGCCTGACACCACAATCCCCGAAGGGGTGGCCACGAACGAACCGCCCCCACGCACCTCTATCCTCAGTCAGTCGACGCCCCTCCCCCCAACCAGCACTGCCTTCGTTCATATTCTTCCTCACTCCATCCTTCCACCTCTCTTTCGGTCTACTTCTCCCTCTCTGTCCCACCACCTAGCTCTCGTACACCCTCTTAGTCATTCTCTCGCTTTCTGACAACAATTGCGACAACGAAGCTGAACATGACGACATCGAGGACGAGCTTATAGATATAGAGCCCACCCACATTGTCGGTCCGTCGCCACCTACGCCAACCCTGGTGCCGGCGCCAGACACGGATGCCCCCACACCTCCTCGTGCTAGCACTTCGTCATCACCACGTACCACCAGGAGTACTTTGGCGTCATTCCGACGTGACTTCTCTTTTAGGGGCAGGGAGGAGCGAGAGGAAAGGCAGGCAGTCACGGCTGCCATATAACCCTTCACCCACACAAAGAAGGCAGGACTACCACGGCAACGTAGAAGGCCTCCCTCCAATTACGACAGTACCGACGATGAAGAGAGTGTGGATGACCTGCCACCCTCCACACCTGCTCGTATCGGTGGACCGCACGCACCTGCCACACCTGTCACACCTGCCACACCTGCCGCAACTCCCAGGGGCACTACCCGATCACCTGACGAAGCTGCAAGAAGTCTGTGTGTGGTCACCACCAGCTCAAGACCTGCATGGTATGCAACTCTTGAAGGTAAGAAACTACATATTATTTTGTATTCATTTTTATTGGGTTTCTAAGTATCAAAGTAAATAATATTACAAAATAAGGGTCATAATTGTCAACAAAATCTCATTGAAAAGTCGGCCCTCTAACTCCCATTCATTATCACTTATCGGAACTGTATCATCCGCAAACAGCAGTATAGGTAGCTTCCACTCAATTCCTTCCCGTGATATTATTTCTTTCAAGACTCCATCCATATATACAGTAAACAATCACGGGGACATCACACACCCCTGTTTCAAACCAACATTCAGGTCAAAGAACTCGCTCTGCTCACTCTCCACACGTACTGCCGCCTTTGCACCCTCATACATGCTCTTCACTGCTTTCAGCCACTTGCCATCTACTCCGTATATGCTAAGTACTTTCCACAAACCTTCTCTATCCACTCTGTCATAGGCCTTCTCCAAGTCCATAAAGGCAACATACACCTTTTGTTTCTTCCCCAGATATTTCTCCACAACACAATTCGGGGTAAAAATCTGATCTACACATCCTCCTCCCTTCCGAAAACCTCCCTGCTCGTTGCCTATCCATTTCTCCGTTCTCACTCTCACTCTCTCAATCACTACCCTACTGTATACCTTCCCTACTACGCTTAGAAGACATATTCCTCGGCGGTTACCCCACACTCCTCTTTCCCCTTTGCCCTTATATAGGGGGACTATTATGCCAGTCTTCCAGTCATCGGGTGCACTCCCCTTCTCCCATGCTAGTTTGCACATTGTCCATACCCCTTCGATCACTATCTCACCACCATAACTAAACATTTCCCCACACACTCCATCTGTTCCTGGTGCTTTCCCCAACTTCACTCTTGGCATGGCTTCCCACACTTCTGATCTCCTGATCCCCACCATCCCCTCCCCTACTTCTCTTCTTCTCCCTCCCATACCATATCCAACTATGTTTGCTGGCTCTTCATTCCTTACATTTAGCAACTCATTGAAGTACTCCCTCCATCTTTCGACTCTCTCTTGCTTCTCGGCTAGCATTCTCCCATTCTTATCTTTCACACCCTTACTTTTCCCCCTGCTACCTTCCCTAACTTTCTTGACTTCTTTCCTGAACAGTTTCTTAATCTCCCTCCATTTTACACTCCGATTCCTTCCAAATTCCTCATCTACTCTCCTCTTACTTTCCTTCACTACTCTCTTCACCACCCTCTTACTCTCCACGTATCTGGCTCATTTCTGTCTCTCGAAATCTTCATTCCCTCTACTACCCAACCACCCTCTATATGTTTGCTTCTTTTCTTCCACAGCTATCTTTACTTCTTCTGTCCACCATGCTGTACCTTTCACTCCCCTCCCTCTTCTACTCAATCCAAACCCCTCCTCACATGCTGCACAGATCTCATCCCTAAGCACCTTGCTCATCTCCTCCACTTCCTCCATAACTTCCAGGTCGAACCCACTTAGTCGTCTTTCTACTGCTCTCCTGTACTCTTCCCTGATTTCCTCCTCCTGTAACCCCTCCACCCTCCTCACCATTCCACCTTCCTCTCGCCTCCCTCCAGCTCTCCTCACCCACTTCTTTTATATCCTAACCTTAGCTACTACTACATAATGATCCGACAGACCCCCTCCAATACCCCTATACGGCCTAGCCTCCATCACAGATTTCTTCATTCGTTCATCGACACATACATAATCAATCAATGACTTTCTTTCCACCACTGTCTTATCCTTCTTGAATTTGAAAATAAACATTTTTTTTTTTGGTGTATTTAGGGAATTATTGTACTGTATAATAATAAATCATGCTACAATTAACTTTATATATGCATTAAAAAAAAACTTATGTATATTTTTTTCCCCACACTTTTCAGGTGACAGTCAACTAATGTACCCTTGGATGATGGGACTCGGTCAGTTCCAGGACTGTGGATCTCGGTCATGGATGAGCAAGGGCCTTCTTCGCCAGTTACACTAACCATCATAAAAGTGCAGGATCACAATTGAATATTGAGGTGAACCAAGCAGCCCTGGAGGGGTCAATCAGTGAAGCATCGACAAGTTCCATCGTCAAGAAGAAGTTAAAAATTTATAGAATCTGTCAACATTTTAAAAATGAAGTCTATCTATCTATCTTTAGCATGACGCCGCGATTCCCGAAGGAGTGGCCACAAACGAACCGCCCCATGCACCTCTGTCCCCAGTCAGGCGACGCCTCTCCCCCCAACCAGCACCGCCTTCGTTCATATACTTCCTCACTCCATCCTTTCACCTCTCTTTCGGTTTACCTCTCCCTCTCTGTCCCTCCACCTCGCTCTCGTACACCCTCTTAGTCATTCTCTCGTTTTCCAACCGTTCCACATGGCCAAACCATCTCAAGTTGTTCCTTTTCACACTTTCCAGCACATACTACCTTCACACCACACCTCCTTCTTACGTCCTCATTCGTCTGTCTATCCCTCCATGTAACTCCGCACGCACTTCTTAAGTAATTCATTTCCACTGCTCTCACTCTTGGTCTGAGTCTCTCAACCAACGTCCATGCTTCGCTTCCGTAAGTCAGTGTTGGAATTACCACACTGTCATGTAAGGATTTCTTCACTTCCATACTGACCACCCTATTTCTTGTTACTGCTTTCAGCGTTCCTACAACCCTCTTCCCCTGTTGTACCCTCTTCCGCACTTCTTCATCCATAGTCCCATCTTTACTCAACACACTGCCCAGATACTTAAAAGAGTTGACGATCTCCATAGCCTGACCGTTCAGCTTCACCTCACACTCTGTGACTTCACCCCTTTCGAAGACCATAACCTTGCTCTTCCCCGCATTTACCTTCAAATTCCATTTTTTGCACACTGTTCCAAACTCATTTACCAGACCCTGCAACTCCCATTCATTATCACTCATCAGAACAGTATCATCCGCAATCAGCAGTATAGGTAGCTTCCACTCAATTCCCTTCCTTTTCAGCGATACACCAACATCCACTGCTCTTGATATTATTTCTTTCATGACTCCATCCATATATACAGTGAACAACCACAGGGACATCACACACCCCTGTTTCAAACCAACATTCAGGTCAAAGAACTCGCTCTGCTCACTTTCCACACATACTGCCGCCTTTGCACCCTCATACATGCTCTTCACTGCTTTCAGCAACTTGCCATCTACTCCGTATAATCTAAGTACTTTCCACAAACCTTCTCTATCCACTCTGTCATAGGCCTTCTCCAAGTCCATAAAGGCAACATACACCTTTTGTTTCTTCTCCAAATATTTCTCCACAACACAATTCAGGGTAAAAATCTGATCTACACATCCTCTTCCCTTCCTGAAACCTCCCTGCTCGTCGCCTATCTATTTCTCCGTTCTCACTCTCACTCTCTCAATCACTACCCTACTGTATACCTTCTCTACTACGCTTAGAAGACATATTCCTCGGTGGTTACCACACACTCCTCTTTCCCCTTTGCCCTTATATAGGGGGGCTATTATGCCAGTCTTCCAGTCATCGGGTGCACTCCCCTTCTCCCATGCTAGTTTGCACATTTTCCATACCCCTTCAATCACTATCTCACCAACATAACTCAACATTTCCCCACACACTCCATCTGTTCCTGGTGCTTTCCCCAACTTCACTCTTGGCATGGCTTCCCACACTTCTGACCTCCTGATCACCACCTCCTCCTCCCCTACTTCTCTTCTTCTCCCTCCCATACCATATCCAACTATGTTTGCTGGCTCTTCATTCCTTACATTTAGCAACTCATTGAAGTACTCCCTCCATCTTTCGACTCTCTCTTGCTTCTCGGATAGCGTTCTCCCATTCTTATTTTTCACACCCTTACTGTTTCCCTTGCTACCTTCCCTAACTTTCTTGACTTCTGGTGATGGGCTGGTCTATCAGAGTGAGAGTTGAGCATTCTCTGCCATACCCATAGCTTACTCTGACTGTTCCTTTTACTTAGATATTTTCTAGATCTCAAGTGACGGCGTCCCTTCCGTGGATTGACCTCCCAATCTACCAAGATTGGAAGCCAAAGCGTCACATTTTTCCCTTGCCCCTTAACTTTCTCTTCATAATTGCCGAGGGGCACAGGGCCCTGGGTGGGGCTTTGAATTCCCGGGCATTTCCGCACCCTCCTCAGCTCCCAGCCCTTAAACACCTTGCTCATCTCCTCCAATTCCTCCATAACTTCCAGGTCGAACCCACCTAGTCGTCTTTCTACTGCTCGCCTGTACTCTTCCCTGATTTCCTCCTCCTTTAACCTCTCCACCCTCCTCACCATTCCACCTTCCTCTCGCCTCCCTCCAGCTCTCCTCACCCACTTCTTTTGTATCCTAACCTTAGCTACTACTACATAATGATCAGACAGACCCCCTCCAATACCCCTATACACCCTAGCAATCATTGCCGATTCAAAATATTCCCACTATATATGATGATGCAAGGCATTTATCGGGTTTCTTCCCCCGAAAAGGTACAGGGGGACGGGTATTTGATCGAAATGTAATGAAACTCTACCTAACAAGAAAGAAATCGGTTTATGGTAAATGCACAATTGCTGAAATACAACGACAGTACTAATCAAGTCGGGAGGAGAACAAAAATAAACAAAACAATTACATTTGGTGTTGGAACCCAGCAAACCAAACTCAAATATTAGTATTTAATGGGGTAGCGGGCAATTTGTTTGAGGTAAGGTTGGAATTTGAATGCAGTAACACTTTTCACCTCTCCGACCCTATTTCAATTAATTATTTGTACATTTTGCCAAACAAGAATAATAAAAATAATAATAAAATTGTACTACACGATTCTTTTTTATATGAAACCACATCCTATCCAGTATTTCACTTGCCGGAGTTGAAGTCTCTATTCACAATGTTCCTTAATATAAGTATTATGGACAAGCCAGTTGCAAGATGATGTTTCCTACGGGATTATCCTATCCATAAAACAGGCAGAAATAGAGCAAGCTTTACCAAAACTTTGCAATGGGATTAGAATTTGATTCTGATATCAAATACGCATTCAAAAAATGGATAGCTCAAATATTTTAAGGACTATGCCCAAATCAAGCAAAACTATCCCGTCCGTACTCCTTACGGACTGACCTGAGCCAGCTAATATTCCCTTAACATCTCTAACATTGGCTCCTCAAATATTTTAATGACACTCCTCAAATATTTTAATGACACTGCTCAAATATTTTAATGAAAATGCCCAAATCAAGCAAAACTATCCCGTCTGTACTGCATATTTTATTATATCCTTTTTGGGAGTTATATATTGGTTGTTGCTATGTAGCCACCTACAGTATATCCTCCACTTTCTTAACTTTAGGATCAAGTCACCTAAAATTAATGGGAGTTACTGGTACTGTGATGCTTCGTATAATTCGTCGTATAGCTAGGTCATGCTTCGTATAATGTAAATCGGAAAATAACATGGAATTTTTCATGTTTTTCTTTTATTTGTCCTAGTTTTTACAATTGTATCGACAAATTTTGCTTTCTCGAAAAAAGATTGCGTGTAATTTTTCAACATCTTTCACTCACAAAAATTTAGACCGTCCTGAAATAAGGTTCACCACCAACTCAAATTCCACCAACTCACGTTGGACAGCAGAAGATCGCCTAAAGATGTGTGTTAAAATCATGACAGGGGCCCGTACAGCGGCGACGCCGCAGCAGCCCGGCCAGGTAGTCTCTCTCTAGGAGAGAGAGAAACAGACAGACATAGACAGACACAGTGTGTGTGTGTGTGTGTGAGAGAGAGAGAGAGAGAGAGAATACTCTCTCCCTCTCTCTCTCACGGGGGAGGTAAATTTTCCTGTGAGACGCCCTCGAACATTTCCTCAGCCGTCATCGAGAAATGATGGGGAGTCACTCTTCGAATAAATTAGCTTTCTCGACAAAAGATTGTTTGCAATTTTTCCACAAAATTTTTCACACACAAATTTAGACCCTCCCGAAGAAAAAAGGTTCACCGCCAACTCAAGTCGTATAGCAGAATTTATTTTTGGTGAGTCGTCTGACTGGGGTGGTCGGAGCTCTCGGATCGAAGTATTTCCGATCGCTCCCAATTCCACCAACTCACGTTGGACAGCAGAAGATCGCCTAAAGATTTGTGTGTTAAAATCACGACAGGGACCCACAAAAATGTTAGCACTGGTACAAAATGTCTAACATTTTTGTGGGATTATTTGTCCATCTCATTTCATAACCCATTCGAGGGGCCGAATACTGGCTCATATGTGGTAGCGCTGGCACAGGGGCACCAACACAGACATCACGGCGCAGCAAGCACACAGAATACGGCGGCGGTGGCTGTGACTCGTATGTGGGCAGGAAACACAAGGCAGAAGGGCGGAGCACACAGACGAAGCGGAGGGCTCATACCGTTAGATGATAGACAGAGACGAAAGAGTTTGCCTAGGCACGGAACCACAGTTTTTGAGAACAACTGGAGGAACACCGTCCGGACCGTACGCCTTATTAGAATTAATTATTATGTTCCCTCCACCAACCGACTTTACTCCGAAACTCAATTAATGAAATCAACAAATACATGTGGCAGTCCAGGGATTCGAACCTAGGATGCTCACACCGAAATTCAGTGCATTTATCCATTGCGCTACGAAGACAGTTAAAGAATGGTGGACAAGCCTACGATTTATTATGCAGTTTCGAATCCTGCATATCAATCTAAGCATGTACAGTCTACGACAGAACTGCTGTCATGGCCTGAGTCAATGTATTAGTTCACTTATCTTTTAATAGATGGCCCTTTAATCGCTTCTAATAAAAGGGGGCGGGGTTAATATAGAGGTTGGAAGGAGGAGGAGTCAAACGTGTGTGTGTGTGTGTGTGTGTGTTCTAGAACAGCACGCAGAATAAGTTTATTTTAACATAACACACAGGCTATATTATGAGATTAGCTCATGCTGGATCACAAATAAGTAACACACATCAGGTGTTGCGTTATTTATGGAATTTAATATACAGACAATCAAGTTTATATCTTTCGCACTTCCCATTCCCCCTCCTCCCCCTCTCCCTTTCACCCCAACTCTCTTTCTTCACCCGCTTTCTCTCCCCTCCCTCCCACCTCTCTCTCTCTCTCTCTCTCTCTCTCTCTCTCTCTCTCTCTCTCTCTCTCTCTCTCTCTCTAAACGTAAATGATACCCTCTAAAATACGCAGATTAATACTATGAGATTGTTTTGAATTTACATCTATATTATTATATCAGTTCGTGTGTCTGTTTGTCTGTGCGTTCTTAATAGGTGGCCGCAGTTTTGGACCTGGGGAGCTGAAACTTTGCATGTGGGTGTCAATTGACCTGGGTCAGGTCATAGAGGGGGCGAGGCCACGATCGGAAGTCGTTTCGAGGCCGAAATTGATTTTTTGTTTTAAATTGAAAAAAATGGCCGTTTGCGGCAGAAGGAGGCCTCCGATCGAAAAGGTGTATGGAACGAAAGTTGTTCGCAGCCCCCCAAAATGGGGGTACAGATGAGGTCAGATCCAAAATCGGAAGTCATTTAGCGGCCGAAATCGAGGTTGCCGTTTAATGAGGCGCAGGGAGGTCGAGGCCGGTGATTAAGGTAGTAGTAGTATTGTGATGATTGTGGTAGTAGTGATTGATGATGGTGATTATGGTAGTAGTAGTGATGGGGATTATGGTGGTACAGTATTATTACCCGGGCAATGCTGGGTACCCCTGCTAGTATACATAATAAATGTTAGGGATGACAAAATAACAAACATATATTGATTAGGAATAGGATAACTAGCGAGGCAGCGAACAACACCTATTGCTCGCTGCCTCGCTAGTTATCCTATTATTACATAAACTACGATTCCCGAAGAACACGTCTATATTTGTTTGTATATATATTAAGTGTTACAATAACACTTAGGATTCAAGTTATTTGTGTTGGCTTAAGGAATAAGTTGAACTAGCAGGGGTACCCGGCGTTGCCCGGGTAATAATACTGTACCACCATAATCACCATCACTACTACCACCACTACTACTACCATAATCACCATCATCAATCACTACTACCACAATCATCACAATACTACTACTACCATAATCACCGGCCTCGACCTCCCTGTGCCTCATTAAACGGCGACCTCGATTTCGGGCGCTAAATTACCTCCGATTTGGGATCTGACTTCATCCGTACCCCCATTTTGGGGTGCTGCGAATAACTTTCGTTCCATATACCTTTTCGATCAGAGGCCTCCTTCTGTCCCAAACGGCCTTTTTTCATATTTTTTCTCGAAACGACCTCCGATCGTGGCCTCGCCCCCTCTATGACCTGACCCAGGTTAATTGACACCCACATGCAAAGTTTCAGCTCCCCAGGTCCAAAACTGCGGCCGCCTATTAAGAACGCACAGACAAACAAACACACAAACTGATTTAATAATATAGATATATATACAGTAGGCTTTATATATATATACAGTATATATAGATAGATAGAATGTGTGTATACTGTATGTGTTTACTTCAATACTATTTTATGAGGTTATAATAGACATACGAGGTTATATCGTAGGTTACATGAAGGGTATATTATATCTACTGGTCACTCCCTCACTGCGTCACATCCTGTTACTGACAACGGATATGGAGACAAGTTGTCCTAACTACTAACTGGGTTATATGATATTGATTTAACCTCTTTCTGGTGTCTAGAATCAGTTTCGTTATTCAGTTAACATTTATGGAATCGTGTGTTTGTACTCAGTTATCGTTTTCTATTATTGTATTGGTTCGAATTGCCATTTCAATCAGATGGCACCAATATGTATTTGTATAGCTACCTTCACATTATAGTCCATTCATTATAGGTGGGCCAGAAATCAAGACCAATAACCTCTGTAGCTCAAAAAGGGCTTGAGCAAATGGGCTGTAAATTGCCACAACTATTCCCTGACTGACCCTTCCTAAACGGTAGAAATATTAGTTCGATTACTTTAGTGGTTTACGAGTTATAGAGGTTAGTGGTCAAGATTTTAGGCCTACTTACAATGAATGTATTATAGTAAGAGAGAGAGAGAGCGAGGGGGGTGGTGGCATGTCAAAGGTAATGGTTATTTACGAGAGTCACGTTTTCCTGAATACACTATAGTTATTGTCCTATGAAACTATAATATTACAACAAGTACACTGTGTAAGTGAATCACGGGAGCTCCAGGGTTTTATTATCACACATATATATCCGTTTCCTCTACACTCACAAACACCCACGCTTTAGTAGCTTATACGAGTTCTCCAAGTCGGCCGATCGTCTTTACATCCAAATGATAAATAAAACACAAGGTCATTATTTATCATATGGTTAAAATCAGCAAAGATTATCAGGTTTCAGATTTATAATAATGTATGCGAGAACGCCACTATCTAATTTTATCTATATTACTAGCAGGGGTACCCGGCGTTGCCCGGGTACTACCAACACTACTACTACCATAATCACCATCATCAATCACTACTACCACAATCATCACAATACTACTACTACCATAGTCACCGGCCTCGACCTCCCTGTGCCTCATTAAACGGCGACCTCGATTTCGGCAGCTAAATTACCTCTAATTTTGGATCTGACCTCATCCGTACCCTCATTTTGGGGGGCTGCGAACAACTTTCGTTCCATACACCTTTTCGATTGGAGGCCTCCTTCTGCCCCAAACGGCCATTTTTTTCATTTTTGTTTTCAATTTCGGCCTCGAAACGACCTCCGATCGTGGCCTCGCCCCCTCTATGACCTGACCCAGGTCAATTGACACCCACATGCAAAGTTTCAGCTCCCCAGGTCCAAAACTGCGACCGCCTATTAAGAACGCACAGACAAACAAACAGACACACGAACTGATTTAATAATTCTACTAGCAGGGGTACCCGGCGTTGCCCGGGTAATAATACTGTACCACCATAGTCACCATCACTACTACCACCACTACTACTACCATAATCACCATCATCAATCACTACTACCACAATCATCACAATACTACTACTACCATAATCACCGGCCTCGACCTCCCTGCGCCTCATTAAACGGCGACCTCGATTTCGGTCGCTAAATGACCTCCGATTTTGGATCTGACCTCATCCGTACCACCATGTTGGGGGGCTGCGAACAACTTTCGTTCCATACACCTCTTCGATCGGAGGCCTCCTTCTGCCCCAAACGGATTTTTTTTAATTTATTTTTTTATTTTTTATTTTTTTCAATTTCGGCCTCGAAACGACCTCCGATCATGGCCTCGCCCCCTCTATGACCTGACCCAGGTCAATTGACACCCACATGCAAAGTTTCAGCTCCCCAGGTCCAAAACTGCGGCCGCCTATATAGAACGCACAGACAAACAGACAAACAGACACACAAACTGATTTAATAGTATAGATAATACATATACATAATACATACATTTTGTGGGGAGATTGTAGGCACCAATCGATCAGGGCTAGACCCAGGTGAGGTTATAGGCATGTGATAAAGAGTCACTGGAACTCCTGTTTCATTTGCTTGGCCTCTCTTACTGATTTTCTTTGTGCCTCATTTACACTGAGAGCAATCCAGCTAGCTCTCACAAACACCTCCTCCTCCTATCCACTTCACTACACTAAACATGCACACCACACTTCATTCCTCCACACCAAAATTTAAAAAAACTAAAATTATGAATTCTAGCCCAGCCTCGGAGTCCCCAGGGGGGGGGGACCATAAATGCCCCCACACCCAACCGACCATCCCCTGACGACCCCACACAATTACCTGGACCTCGGCCTGTTACTCTTTCTATTAATTTCTGCAACATTCGCGGACTTTCCTCTAACTTTCACTCTGTTGAGCACCATCTCTCCTCCTACAAACCTGATCTTCTCTTCCTCACCGAAACTCAGGTGTCTGTAGCAACATCCAGCAGCCCCTTCTCTGTATCCTCCTACTTTCTCCATCCTAGTTTCAAAGCCAAAGGCGGATGTTGTGCATATGTGCACAACAAACTCACTTGCTCTCGTGTTCCCGATTTCGACTCCTCTGAATTCTCAACTTTATGGCTCAAACTTTCCTGTCATTCTCTTACTAAATATTTCTGTGCTGTCTATCTTTCCCCTAACTCTACCAACTTTCCCAAATTCTTTGACTATCTAAACTCTACAGTGGAACACATTCTATCCATTTCTCCTTTCTCAGAAATCTCCATCTTAGGAGATTTCAACGTTCACCACCGCCAATGGCTCTCCTCTCACACTACTGATCCACCTGGTGAACAAACCTACGTCTTTTCTATCATAAATGACCTAGAGCAGTTAGTTCAGCAACCCACCCGTATCCCGGATCGCATCAGAGATCGGCCCAACATTCTTGACTTGTTTCTAACTTCTAACCCTTCTTCTTATACTGTCAAATCTTTTCTCTCCTCTGGGCTCCTCCGACCATAAACTTATCTCTGTCACCTGTCCTATCTCTCCAGTACGGCCACCCAATCCTCCTAGCCGGCGGCGCTTGTGGCACTTTGGCGCTGCCGACTGGGAGGCTCTCCGGCAGTACTTCTTTGATTTCCCATGGAATGATTTCTGCTTCCGTGGCCGGGGACCCTCGGAGAGTGCTGAACGCATTACCGAGGTAATCTTATCGGGCATGGAAGCATACATTCCATTCTCCTTCTCTCAGACTAATGCTAACAAATCTTGGTTTACTCACACCTGTTCTACTGCTGTCCGCAATAAGGAGGAAGCATTCAAACCGTACCGTCGCCTTAAAACTCAAGACTCTCATTCTTCCTATGTTTCTGCCCGGAATCAAGCCAAAACTGTTCTTCGACTTGCCAAACACTCTTTCATCAATAATAAATGCACTGAACTATCCAACTCTAGCTCTTCCCAAGCTTTCTGGCATCTAGCCAAAAACCTCTCCAACAATTTCTCTTCCTCGTCTTTCCCTCCCCTTTCCCACTCTGATGGCACAACCATCACTTCTTCCTCTGACAAAGCTAAACCCTTCGCTCAAACTTTTGCTAGAAACTCCACCTTGGATGATTCCGGTGCTATTCCTCCCTCTCCGCCCTCCTCTCTCTTACTTATGCCTAATATCCTAATATCTTCTAAAGATGTACTTTCTACCCTCTCTGGGCTTAACACTAATAAGGTGTATGGTCCGGACGGTGTTCCTCCTGTTGTTCTCAAAAACTGTGCTTCCGTGCTGACTCCTTCCCTAGGCAAACTCTTTCGTCTCTGTCTATCCTCTAATGTCTTCCCTTCATGCTGGAAGTTTGCTCACATTCAACCTGTCCCAAAGAAGGGTGACCGCTCTCAACCCTCCAACTATCGTCCAATTGCTCTCATCTCTTGTCGTTCTAAAGTTTTTGAAACTATTCTTGCTTCCAAATTTCTTAAGCATTTCTCTTCTCATAATCTGCTCTCAGATCGCCAGTATGGCTTCCTTAAGGGTCGCTCTACTGGTGATCTTCTTTCATATCTTACTAACTCTTGGTCATCCTCCTTTCGGGACTTCGGTGAGACTTTTTCTATTGCACTAGACATATCGAAAGCCTTCGATAGAGTCTGGCATAAATCTTTAATTTCTAAACTACCCTCCTTCGGTTTCTATCCCTCCATCTGTGCCTTTGTCTCTAATTTCCTTTCCGGCCGTTCCATAGCCGCGGTTGTGGACGGCCATTGTTCACTTCCTCACCCTATAAACTCCGGTGTTCCTCAGGGCTCTGTCCTATCTCCTATTCTCTTTCTAATTTTTATAAATGATCTCCTTAACTGTACCTTAATTCCCATCCATTCATATGCAGACGACTCAACCTTACACTACTCCATTAGTTTTTCAGAACGCCCCAGCCAGCAATTCCTCAACGACAAACGTAATGAAGCCATAGAACTCTTAAATTCTGATCTAAATACTATTTCCAATTGGGGCAGAGAAAACCTTGTTAACTTTAATGCTTCCAAAACCCAATTTCTCCATCTATCTACCCGTCAGGATCTCCCAGCGGACTATCCCTTATTCTTCAACAATACAAAAATCAACCCTTCATCTTCTCTCAATATTCTTGGTGTCTCTTTTTCTTCTGCTCTCATTTGGAAGGACCATATTACCAGTCTTGCTAAGGCAGCCTCCCAGAAGCTCGGTGTGCTCAACCGCCTTAGGGGGTTCTTTTCCCCTGCACAGCTTCTTGCTCTGTACAGGGGCATAGTGCGCCCTTGTATTGAGTATTGTTCACATGTGTGGGGAGGTTCCTCTCACACCGCTCTCCTAGACAAAATTGAAAGGAAGGCCTTTCGTATCATTAACTCCCGTCCACTCACCAACTCTCTGCAGTCTCTCTCTCTCCGCCGCAATGTTGCATCTCTCTCGCTATTCTATCGCTACTCTAATAATCAGTTTTCCTCAGAGCTATCCCAGTGCATACCACCTCCTTTACGTAGGGCACGTGGTACCCGTCTTGCAACTCAATCCCACCCCTACTCTGTGCAACTCTCCAACCCAAGAGTGAAACGTTACTCTCAAACTTTCTTCTACTCAACAGCTGAGCTCTGGAACTCTCTCCCAGAATCAGTCTTTCCCTCTTCCTATGACTTAAATTGCTTCAAACTCCGTGTGTCCAGGCATTTTGGTTCGAACGTCCCTTGATTTTGGCCCTGTCACTCTTTCAACTATGGGGGAGGCACTCGCTATAGGCAGTAATGCCTTTTGCCTCCCTCAATCACATAGAAAACAAAACAAAATATATATATACTTATGACCTCCACAATTTGTAATGCTAAGGGAGACGGCGCTTCAACCTCTCTCCTCTATCCATCACATGCACCAACTCATCCGCACCAACACTAACACAGGATGCAAAACACACACACACACTCACACCCGATAACATAAAACGCACATCACACAAATGATCACATACAACGTAATGGGCACATATCACTCACACATGATAACATAAAACGCACACACACACATACACACACACACACTGGTCCAGGCAAACTAAAAAAGGTATTAGCATTATTGAGGAAATGTTGCTGTCTTCAGTGCGTGCCATAGCCATCCTGAGCCTTACAACGCATACAGACTAATAACACACATAACAAAGCCACTACAACAACTTCGTCTCTCTCCAAATCCCCTTCTCACCTCGCTACATTCTTCAGAAAATAGGAAAAGTAGAAAGTAGCTACGAGGTGCCGTTGTAAAGGCTTATCCTTTAATACCTTCACCTGACCTGACCCCATCCGGGGTTTAGGTGGTCCACAAGGGTGTGTGACATGAACCCAATAGAAAATTTGTGGGCCATCATGTCATGGAGTGGAATGTGGTCCAGGTTAGGAGAGGAAAGGGCGGGAGGAGTGGGATGGGGGGGGGGGGGAGGGGGGGGATCCGTCGCCGCCCTAATATAAGTTGGGAAATGTTTATATCAACGAGAATACAGGAGGTAGTTGATGCAGCTTGTGGGTGGAGATCATATTGATTGAATAAATATAAATTGTAAATGTTTACATTTAAGATCCCTTTATATATATTATATAATGTGTATGTGTTTCCAATGTTCACCGTAACATAGTGATGGTGAAATAATACATATTAAATTAAATTCAAGGTAATATACACAGAGCTATAGTATATTTTTACTTATGTTTGGAGGATAATTTAAACAATTAGAAGTAAAAATATAAAAGCCTAAATAATTTATATCAACTTTAAAACAACATAACCAGATTGCTTTGATTATCGTTAAATGTTCAATTCGATGACTTACTTTATAGTAAATCATTACAATGGGTAGCGCCGAACTGTTTACTGATAATGGGAAGCCACAGTAATTAAGCTAGTAATTAAGAATCCACTGAGAAAAGTACAATGCAATAATCATAGCGTGTGTCATATTACATGTTAGGGTAGATTATGCATTGGTCAACCACAGTGCTGTGAATAGTGGTATGGAAGAAAAACAGATTTACTCTAATGTCAAAAAAAAATGTTATTACAAAGAAACACGTTTCGGCTCATCTAAAGTGTTTTCTCTAACTGACCCGATATTATTTTGTCTTTATGATATATATATTTGGTTATAATTTGGTCCAAGCTAGATTACAATGTGACCCAACTTGTCTTGATGCGTGGATTGTAACATCCTGTTTCAATTACTTGTATATTTATAGCGGCTCGCTTGGTGTAGTGACTAGCGTCTCGGACTTCCACCCAGAAGGCCCGGGTTCGCGCCCACGCTCGGCGCATTAAAGATTTTTCACAAGCACTGAGTCGTTACCATCCCTCATGAGCAAAGGGATGGGGTAGTAGTACAGGACCCCAATGGAAATACGCCTAATCGGCCTTATTGAGCTATCCTTAGCTAGCTTAGCATGCGCTAGCTTTAAGAACTATTATTATTATTATTATTATACGATTGTTCACACTAACCAGGACTCCAAGGTTGGCAACTTTGAGTGTTCTGCAACGGAGCATATATATTTACTTTCTATAACATATTGTATAAGGTAAAGAATAGAATACGAGTTAATAATTGAGAATCAGAAAAGGTAAAAAGAACAGTATTATTAAAACACCAAAGTAATTTTTATGGACAGCTTTGACCACGATGATGAGGAAAACTATATATTCGGTTAGGAGAGAGAAGGGGGAGAGAAAAAGACAGAAGGGGGGAGATAGGCGAAGGCAGCAGAGAGAAGGGGAGGAGGGGGGATGGGAAGTTCGAAGGATAGCAACTTAATTGTCTGTATATTAAATTCCATAAATAACGCAACACCTGATGTGTGTTACTTATTTGTGATCCGGCATGGCCTAATCTAATAATATAGCCTGTGTTATGTTCAAATAAACTTATTCTGCGTGCTGTTCTAGAACACACAAACACACGTACGTTTGACTCCTCCTCCTTCCAACCTCTATATTAACCCCGCCCCCTTTTATTAGAAGCGATTAAAGGGCCATCTATTAAAAGATAAGTGAACTAACACATTGCCTCAGGCCATGACAACAAGTTCTGTCGTAGACTGTACACCCATTCCAACTGCGCTATCATAGGCTATGGATAGATGAATGGAAGGAGTAATTAATGGGGCCTTAACCCTAAGGAAGGCCTCTCTATAAATTACCCCTGAACCTGAATGAATTATTATGTTCCCTCGAAGTTTCGAATCCTGCATATCAATCTAAGCATGTACAGTACAGTTGTGGACAGATGAAACAGATACAGCTTTGGTCTGTCCAAGACTTCAATAGAGGGCAGCGCAATTAGTGTCCATAAATTATCTGGTAACAGTGATGGTGTGGGGGTAGTAGGTGAAGGTATGGGGTGGAAGGAGGGAGGCGAGGGAGGGGGAAGGAGGGTACAGAGGTGAGAGGGGGAACTAGCGGCGAGGTGGTAGCAGGTGGGGGTGGAGGGAAGTGGTTGGCCAAATACTTTACTGTGAAAGAATAATACATTTTGTGTTTTGATCATTATGTGGAATCATGAATGCGTAATATTGGAGTCGTGAGGTGTGTGTAACAATAAACGCGCTACAGGCTGCTAACCTGCTATTGCTCTCTCTCTCTATCTCTCTCCATATACAATATATATGTGACATATAGGCATTCAAATATATGATATCTTATATCTATAATGTAGTACTACTATATTTGTGTTCTCTGCTTAGAGCGCCTACTGAGTTGTGATATCGATAATTTGGTATTGTTCAAACATGGGAGCGTCAGAAACAACTGAACTACGTGTTATTTACCTAACAAAGGGAAATATAGTAATTGTTAATATATGTCAGTTGGTGAGTCAGTCAAACTTCAAATATTATAGTTAGTGTTTCAGCATAATGGTGAGTGGATAGGTCATAGTAGTAACGAAAGTATGCAATGCATATATGGTGTATATAATACGGTATCAATAACACGCCAATTAAAGTGTCTTCCAAGTGTACCGGAGGTGTTATCAGTGTGGGCATTGTCACGGGTATATAATCGCTTTTCATTATACACCTCCATAAAAATGTAAACAATATTTCTTAATATATTTAGTTACAAACCGACTTTACAATAGCATTATTGGTAACTCTAGATTTTATACATCCTTATTAACCAATAAAAAGGGTAATCTTATTCTTGCTAAATAATTGACTTACACAAAACCTGTAGAGCGAGACTGATATAAAAGCATGGTCATTTAATAGTTAGTAGATCATTTTGCTATGTGAGTTAGTGAGACAAAAGGCTGAACTACCTGTGACGAGTGCCTTCCCATAGTTGAAAGAGTGACGGAGCCAAAATCAAGGAATGTTCGAGCCAAAATGCCTGGACAAACGGAGTTTAAAGATTACAGTCATAGGATGAGGGGAAAATGGATTCAGGGTAGAGCGTTCCAGAGCTCAGCTGTTCAATAGGGGAAAGATTGGGAATATCGTTTCACTCTTGGCTTGGAGAGTTGCAAAGAGTAGGGTGGGATTGTGTTGGAAGACGGGTTCTACGTACTCTTCGTAGAGGAGGTGGTATACATTGAAAGAGGGTTAGGAACACTGATTATTGTAATATCGGTAGAATAGCGAGATAGATGCAACTTTGCGACGAAGAGAGAGAGATCGCAGAGAGTCAGGGAGTGGACACGAGTTAATGAGACGAAAGGTTTTCTTTTCTACTTTGTCAAAAAATGCTGTGTGAGAGGATCTTCCCCACACATGTGAACAACACTCAATACATGGACGCACTGTGCCTCTGTACAGAGCAAGACTCTGTGCCAGGGTAAAGAACCCCCGGAGACGATTGAGCATACCCAGCTTCTGGAAAGCTGTTTTAGCAAGGGTGGTAATATGATCCTTCCAAGTGAGATCAGGAGAAAAGGAGACACCGAGAATACTGAGAGAAGATAATAGTTTTCTGAAATCGTTAAATGTGGATAATATGAAGAATTTATTTTAATTTACAGATGAAGCTATCTTAACCCTCTCACTTTCTTGACGCAATTTTGAGCCTATTAGGGATACTTTAAAGCCTTTGTTACCATCAGGGGTGTTTAGAAACCTTTAGTTTAGTTACTTCAATCTTTGCAGTTGTCTTTGAGTTAGCTGTGGGCAGAAAACTAATTTTGGAGAGGTAATTATAAGAGTGAGAGAACTCTATTTATTGTTGCTAATCTGGCAACCTCTGCGTCATAAAAACGTGAAATGGTTAAATGAACGAACCTCGTAGTCGGCGCTTTTTAAGAGAGAGAGAGAGAGAGAGTGAATAATATCCTCTAATCACAGATTGCTAGGTAGATAATTGTATCTCCGTAACTATTTGGTTTATCTTAATTCTGAAGTAACCGATGGAATCCTCATAAAATTCCGCTTCCATATATGTATGCAAATAAAACTATTTGTGGTCAAAATTTTGAGCTAGCGCGAGTTGGAAATAAGGTATTTCGATTGTTATGTTATAATACTTGTTATGGAGTGCCCAAATGTGTTTGTTTTGTAATTATTTTATGTTTTTATTTGCTTATCTTCAAGTTCAATCAATAGCAAAGCCGATGGTAGCTCATTTATCGAAATACAAGGATGTGTTGGTAGATAAAAACGTCAAAAAATCAAATTATTGCCGGGCGCGAAATTGGCTTATTAAGTTTTAAGTTTAAAAAAGGCCTCCAGTCATTAATAGGCTTGCAACACTGCTCTCTCTCTCTCTCTCACACTCTCTCTCCTAATCCTGCCATGGACATTAGTTCCAGGGCAGTATTTCCCTTTCCAATGTTCCCTTACCCACTCTAAACCACTGTTTGGACACTTGATCCTCAGTTTATTGGAGGACAAGCAAGATCTATTGTTGCTTGATTTCCTTTGTACTCCTTTGTACTCTCTCTGTGAGGTCTTTCCTAATTTGAAAACAAATAGACACAGACAGACACAGTGTGTGTGTGTGTGAGAGAGAGAGAGAGAGAGAGAGAGAGAGAGACAGAGAGAGAGAGAGAGAGAGAGAGGCAGACTCACCTTCTATGGTGTCAATCAAAAATTAAAAAAGTGCAACGATTGCATAACAATGTTTGCATGCCGGGACTGACTCCCTCTCTCACTCTCTCTCTCTCTCGCACACACACTGTGTCTGTCTGTCTGTCTCTCTCTCTCTCTCTCTCTCTCTCTCTCTCTCTCTCTCTCTCTCTCTCTTACTCTCTCTCTCTCTCTCTCAAAGATTTTTTAGCTAACGTCTTGCCCATAATCAGCAGCAATGAGCGCGCTCACGCTGTCCTGTTAAAGAAATCGAGTTGTCAATTATTTGTCCTGGACATCTTTCACCCACACAAATTTAGGAGAGAAGATATTTTTGGTGAGTCGTCTGACTGGGGTACCGTATTCTGTGTGCTTGCTGCGCCGTGTTGCCTGTGTTGGTGCACCTGTGCCAGCGCTACCACATACGAGACCGTATTCGGCCCCTCGATTGGGTTATGAAACGATCTTTAACCCACAAAAATTTAGGAGAGAAGACATTGTAAAAACTAGGACAAACAAAAGAAAACCATGACAAATTCAATTTTATTTTCCGATTTACATTATACGAAGCATGACCTAGCTATACAAACGAATTATAAATGGAATGGAAACTTTTATTCCTCATCAAAAGTACAGTAAAATATCTAATTCACCTAAATGGTTTGACCATAATTGTGCTAGAGTAACTGAACAAAAAGCAATAGCCTACAATGCATACACAAGATCAAAAACACATGAAGCCTTTAATTACTTTAGAAACATCAGAAATCATGCCAAAACTGTATTAAACTTAACTAAATCAAACTTTCTCCACAAGCAGGCAAATAAACTTCTAAATAATCCAAATGATAACAAATATTTTGGTCTACTCTTAACTCATTCAAATCCAACTTCACTACTGCTTCATCCATTCCACCATTAAAATCTCCGACTGGCAATCTTGTAAGTGACCCAAGAGGTAAAGCTAACCTTCTTGCGGATATTTTCTCCACCAACTCAACCTTAGATGAAATAAGTCAAGATGTCCCTGTACTTAATTTTAATTCACCTGAAATTCCCTCACTTAAGATCCACACCAGACATGTCAAAACTATTTTGCAGAATCTCTCAGTATCTCTCCTGGTCCAGATGAAATTCCTCCAATAGTACTTAAGAATTGCTCCTTGGTGCTCGCTCCTGTATTGGCAAAATGTTTCCGTCTGTGTCCTCATACCTCATGCTTCCCAGTACCCTGGAAAGAAGCAAACATTCATCCAGTTCCTAAAAAAGGTGCCTCTTCAGATCCATCAAACTACAGACCAATAGCTATAACTTCCACTCTTGGTAAAGTCTTTGAAATTATATTAAATAATCACATAATTAAGCATCTTGAGAATAATAAATTAATCAGTGATAGGCAATATGGTTTTAGACGATGTCGATCAACTGCAGACATTCTTTGCCTTCTTACGCATCAAATCAACCAAGCTATAGACCAACATGGTGAAACACATACAATAGCACTGGATATATCAAAGGCATATGATAGAGTCTGGCATCAATCCTTATTGTCGAAGATGTCACACTACGGCCTTGCATCATTAGTTCTACTAATTTCTTCTTATCTTCATAACAGAAAAATATGTGTAATGGTAGATGGCCTTATTCTCAATTTCACTCAATAAATGCTGGTGTTCCCCAGGGATCAGTTTTGGCCCCAATTCTGTTCCTCATTCATATCAATGATCTCATATCTACCACTCATAATCCAATACATTCCTACGCAGATGACTCAACACTCCACAGTTCCTTCACATTTACCAATTCTTTCACCCAACCCGATCTTATAAATTCAAAAATAAACACTGCAATTTCTCTGAACCAGGACCTTTCTAGAATTAATGGATGGGGACAAAAGAATCTAGTTTCCTTTAATGCACAGAAAACCAAGTACATTCAATTTTCGAACCGACAGAATCTCACTGACTCCCATATATTTTTTAATGATGTAAATATTCCCACTTCCCCTAGTATTGACATTCTCGGTGTAACATTAACTACTAACTTGAGCTGGACACATTATGTTAGAAGCATTGCTAAGAATGCCTCTAAAAAACTGGGACTCCTGTACAGAGTTCGAGAATTCTTCAATGACCAGAAGTTGGCCGTAATATATAAAAGTCATGTGCGTTCTCAGATGGATTACTGTTCACCTCTGTGGGGTGGAAGTGGAGTGGTTGCATTGAGGCAGTTGGACAAAATTAAAAAAAAAGCTATTAGATTAATCAATAACCCTGCAATCACACAGGACCTTCCTACATTATCCATACGAAGAAACGTTGCATCCCTTGCATTATTCTACAGATATTTTCACAACAATTGTTCCGAGGAACTTGCTTCAATTGTGCCGCCTCTCCACATCTTTCCCCGTAGAACTAGGGCAGCTGAGAGCGGCCATGAATTTACACTTTCTCCTCCACAATGCAGAACTTCTGCTTATCAGAATTCATTTATCCCCAGAGCTACTACTCTTTGGAATTCACTTCCCTCGAATTGCTTTCCACAAACTTACAATTTACAAATGTTTAAATCCAGTTGTTACAAACATTTTATGAATGGAGGATGCCTTTAGGCACATGGACCTTTTTGTTTTATATGTGTTTTTCCTTCCTCCGTTCATTGTCTCTTAAAAAAAAAAAAAAAAAAAAAAAGTACGAAGCACCACAGTACCAGTTACTCCCATTAATTCTAGGTCACTTGATCCTAAAGTTAAGAAAGTGGAGGATCTGATGGGAAGGGATTGAGAGGTGCTTAGTCGGCTGTTGTCAAAGATACCCAGAGAGAGAGACTACCTGGCCGGGCTGCTCCACCCAGAGAGGCGACTACCTGCCCGGGCTGCTCCACCTAGAGAGAGACTACCTGGCCGGGCTGCTGCGGCGTCGCCGCTGTACGGTTCCCTGTCGTGATTTTAACACACAAATCTTTAGGCGATCTTCTGTTCACCCACAAAAATTTAGGAGAGAACAAATTTAGGAGGGAACATTTTTAGGAGAGACTACCTGGCCGGGCTGCTCCACCCAGAGAGGCGACTATCTGGCCGGGCTGCTCCATCTAGAGAGAGACTACCTGGCCGGGCTGCTGCGGCATCACCGCTGTACGGTTCCCTGTCGTGATTTTAACACACAAATCTTTAGGCGATCTTCTGTTCACCCACAAAAATTTAGGAGAGAACAAATTTAGGAGAGAACATTTTTAGGAGAGACTACCTGGCCGGGCTTCTACACCCAGAGATATTTTGGTGGGATTATTTTTGGTGAGTCATCTGACTGGGGGTACGACACATTATACGAAGCATAACCTAGGACAGTATACGACGCATGACCTAGCTATACGACGCATTATATGAAGCGTGACAGCGAGAGGGAGAGTGTGTAACTCTCTCTCTCTCTCACACACTGTGTCTGTCTCTCTCTCTCTCTCTATGAGTTAAAGATTTTTTTCACCCACAAAAATTTAGGAGAGACAAAAATTAGGAGAGAAATTTTTTAGGAGAGACTACCTGGCCGGGCTACTCCACCCAGAGAGATTTTTGTGGGATTATTTTTGGCGAGTCGTCTGACTGGGGGTACGACACATTATACGAACCATGACCTAGGACAGTATACAACGCATGACCTAGCTATACGACGCATTATACGAAGCGTGACAGCGAGAGGGAGAGTGTGTAACTCTCTCTCTCTCTCTCACACACTGTGTCTGTCTCTCTCTCTCTCTCTCTGAGTCAAAGATTGTTTAGCTAACGTCTTGCCCATAATCAGCAGCAATGAGCGCGCTCACGCTGTCCTGTTAAAGAAATCGAGTTGTCAATTATTTGTCCACGACAACTTTCACCCACAAAAATTTAGGAGAGAAGATATTTTTGGTGAGTCGTCTGACTGGGGTACCGTATTCTGTGTTACTCAGTTACTCAGTTACTTGTTCGTCAAGGGGAATCCACGCAATGCGAGCTAAGCTCATTATTATTGCGCCTCCTTAACTGGGAATGTATTGCGTGAAATGCATGTTAAGTGTTTTATGTACTGTTGGAATGGCTGTGGATGTGTGTGTAGTCTGTAGTTTAGCCAATTGGCGACATCGGAAACGAAGGCTTAGGGTGGATCTGTATGGTACCATTCTCACTATAGACGGTACCGTCTCGCCCGAAGGCTTAGGTAGCCATCAGCTTAGGTGAACCATATGATACCCATCTCGCCTTGTACCATTTTTGCCAACCCCAGGTGGGACGTCACGACGTCGTCCACTTATTCCAGGTACCTATTTACAGCTAGGTGAACTGAGGCTAACACATGAAAGGAGACAAGCCCAATTTGTCTCCGGCCGGCCGGGGATTGAACCCCCGACCCCTCGTGTGTGAGACGAGAGCTCTACCTACTAGGCTACGGGCTGTGTGTGCTTGCTGCGCCGTGTTGCCTGTGTTGGTGCACCTGTGCCAGCGCTACCACATACAAGACCGTATTCGGCCCCTCGATTGGGTTATGAAACGATCTTTCACCCACAAAAATTTAGGAGAGAAGACATTGTAAAAACTAGGACAAATAAAAGAAAAACATGAAAAATTCCATTTTATTTTCCGATTTACATTATACGAAACATGACCTAGGTATACGACAAATTATAAGTACGAAGCACCACAGTACCAGTTACTCCCATTAATTCTAGGTCACTTGATCCTAAAGTTAAGAAATTGGAGGATCTGATGGGAGGGGATTGAGAGGTGCTTAGTCGGCTGTTGTCAAAGATACCCAGTGAGAGACTACCTGGCCGGGCTGCTCCACCCAGAGACGCGACTATTTGGCCGGGCTGCACCACCTAGAGAGAGACTACCTGGCCGGGCTGCTGTGGCGTCACTGCTGTACGGTTCCCTGTCGTGATTTTAAAACACAAATCTTTAGGCGATCTTCTGTTCACCCACAAAAATTTAGGAGAGAACAAATTTAGGAGATAATTTTTTTAGGAGAGACTACCTGGCCGGGCTGCTCCACCCAGAGAGATTTTGGTAGGATTATTTTTGATGAGTCGTCTGACTGGGGGTACGACACATTATACGAAGCATGACCTAGGACAGTATACGACACTTTAAACGAAGCATGACCTAGCTATACGACGCATTATACGAAGCGTGACAGCGAGAGGGAGAGTGTGTAACTCTCTCTCTCTCTCAGACACTGTGTCTGTCTGTCTCTCTCTCTCTTTGAGTCAAAGATTTTTTTCACCCACAAAAATTTAGGAGAGAAAAAAATTAGGAGAGAACATTTTTAGGAGAGACTACCTGGCCGGGCTGCTCCACCCAGAGAGATTTTTGTGGGATTATTTTTGGTGAGTCGTCTGACGGGGGGTACGACTCATTATACGAAGCATGACCTAGGACAGTATACGACGCATGACCTAGCTATACGACGCATTATACGAAGCGTGACAGCGAGAAGGAGAGTGTGTAACTCTCTCTCTCTCTCTCTCTCTCACTCACTGTGTCTGTCTCTCTCTCTCTCTCTCTCAGTCAAAGATTTTTTCGCTAACGTCTTGCCCATAATCAGCAGCAATGAGCGCGCTCACGCTGTCCTGTTAAAGAAATCGAGTTGTCAATTATTTGTCCACGACATCTTTCACCCACAAAAATTTAGGAGAGAAGATATTTTTGGTGAGTCGTCTGACTGGGGTACCGTATTCTGTGTGCTTGCTGCGCCGTGTTGCCTGTGTTGGTGCACCTGTGCCAGCGCTACCACATACGAGACAGTATTCGGCCCCTCGAGTGGGTTATGAAACGATCTTTCACCCACAAAAATTTAGGAGAGAAGACATTGTAAAAACTAGGACAAATAAAAGAAAAACATGAAAAATTCAATTTTATTTTCCGATTTACATTATACGAAGCATGACCTAGCTATACGACGAATTATAAGTACGAAGCACCACAGTACCAGTTACTCCCATTAATTCTAGGTCACTTGATCCTAACGTTAAGAAATTGGAGGATCTGATGGGAGGGGATTGAGAGGTGCTTATTCGGCTGTTGTCAAAGATACCCAGAGAGAGACTACCTGGCCGGGCTGCTCCACCCAGAGAGGCGACTACCTGGCCGGGCTGCTCCACCTAGAGAGAGACTACCTGGCCGGGCTGCTGCGGCGTCGCCGCTGTACGGTTCCCTGTCGTGATTTTAACACACAAATCTTTAGGCGATCTTCTGTTCACCCACAAAAATTTAGGAGAGAAAACATTTAGGAGGGAATTTTTTTAGGAGAGACTACCTGGCCGGGCTGCTCCACCCAGAGAGATTTTGGTGGGATTATTTTTGGTGAGTCGTCTGACTGGGGGTACGACACATTATACGAAGCATGACCTTGGACAGTATACGATGCATGACCTAGCTATTCGACGCATTATACGAAGCGTGACAGCAAGAGGGAGAGTGTGTAACTCTCTCTCTCTCTCACACACTGTGTCTGTCTCTCTCTCTCTCGCTCTCTGAGTCAAAGATTTTTTAGCTCACGTCTTGCCCATAATCAGCAGCAATGAGCGCGCTCACGCTGTCCTGTTAAAGAAATCGAGTTGTCAATTATTTTTCCACGACATCTTTCACCCACAAAAATTTAGGAGAGAAGATATTTTTGGTGAGTCGTCTGACTGGGGGTACCGTATTCTGTGTGCTTGCTGCGCCGTGGTGCCCGTGTTGGTGCACCTGTGCCAGCGCTACCACATACGAGACCGTATTCGGCCCCTCGATTGGGGTATGAAACGATCTTTCCCCACAAAAATTTAGGAGAGAAGAAATTGTAACAACTAGGACAAATAAAAGAAAAACATGATTTTTTTTTTTTTCCGATTTACATTATACGAAGCATGACCTAGCTATACGACGAATTATAAGTACGAAGCACCACAGTACCAGTTACTCCCATTAATTTTAGGTCACTTGATCCTAAAGTTAAGAAAGAGGAGGATCTGATGGGAGGGGATTGAGAGGTGCTTAGTCGGCTGTTGTCAAAGATACCCAGTGAGAGACTACCTGGCCGGGCTGCTCCACCCAGAGAGGCGACTACCTGGCCGGGCTTCTCCACCTATAGAGAGAGACTACCTGGCCGGGCTGCTGCGGCGTCGCCACTGTACGGTTCTGTTTCGACCGGCACAACGAAATAAACAAGGGCACTTAATATTGGACTACAAGATAGGCTAGATCTGCAACAACAGTACGCTAATTCCAAACCCTCGAACTATTAAGCCGGTGAACAAAACACTTAAACCCTCCAGGGTTAATCTACTGGATAACGGGGTATCAATTAACTGGGTTATGTGTACTTCTACAAAGGCTTTCCGGTGACGGCAAAGCCTACTCACAACAAGAGTAATTACGTTAATAAAAAGCTCTCAAGTAATAACAATGCTTAAATAAACTATGACAAGATTTAATAAAAGATTATATGCTTACGTTATCTTTAGTGTGAGTCTGGACTCAACACTAAAACTCTTCAATGCTCTATGAAAACACTTGAAGTCTAGTCCTACAGCAAACAGATATGGAATCTTCTGAAAACGTCTGATGCTCTAAGATGCTCGTCGAATATAGAACAGGAGTAATGCAGGGGGCAGGACAACAAAGCGTGTATCTTGAATACACCAAAAAGTAGGATACATATATATGGAAACAAGAGAGTGCAACAACTCTGTGACAGCACTAACAACAGCAACTCAAAAATATTATTTCCTTAGCCAAAGTAACAGCCATACTGGGTTGTGCACTATGCAGCAACCTAGGCTAAAACAATACGTGAATAATTGCTAAAGCATACGCGGTTAAAGTTAATAAACAAAATGCTGTCTTTCTTACTAATAAAGTCTAGCAGCAGCATAAAGGTACAGGGAGCCCAGGCAGAGCTCAAGCATGCTCGCAGCCTACTGTCTCCCCTGAACAGATTTCCCTTATCTTACGTTAAGTGACTAGGAGGCTCTCTTGGTAAGTCCAGATCTCAAGTATCTGGTCTTATCCTGGCGCTCCTCAAAGGTCAACAAAATGAGTTCGCAAGTATGCAAGCAAGAGTATACTGCTAAGCTCGCAAAGGAAAATATGCACAAGGGTGTACTACAGGCTACCTAGCTCCGTCGAAGTCGTACAGGCTCTGACTTGCCATATACATAACACAGACAACGACCAAAGATACCCTCCACTGTCTAGCATTAAATAGTAATAAAGAACAACCAAATAATTAGAAGCACCCAACAATATGAATCCATGTGACTATGATTCTAATAACCTCTAAAGCTAGTGCAAAACATATATGTGAGAACAGGCGCTGGTAATACGACTGGCCGACTATGGAAGTCGTATGCGAGAACCAGAAGGGATGGGTAGTTGAATAAAGATAAGAAGTATTGGAAAGAAATAGTTCAGAGAGAGGCAAAGCAGTAAAGGGGGTTAGATGTGAGACAGAATGTGAGGGACTTGTAGGACCGAGCGCGCGATGCCATGTTCTGAGGAGAGGGAAGGAGAGAAGTACTGAGTCTGGCCACCAGATGGCTCTGCGACCAATCACAGGCCGCTACGTCACATGATAAGCAGACGTCATATGCCACGCCAGGCCCGCCGTCCAATAGCGAGCGGGTGGGCCCACTGAGCGAGGAATGCACACGTACATACGCACACACACTGCCTCCTCGCTCGCCCCTCAGACTCTCTCTCTCTCTCTCACGCGCTGCATGTTATAATCACTACTATGGATATAAAATACTTCTAAGTGTCACAGACAAGAAAAAAGGCAAACACTGATCTGTCTGTGACAACATAAATACTAAGAAAGAAAGAATATCATTCTACGATTATTATAGCCCATTTCACTGCCGTGGCGAGTGCTAGCGAGTCACGAGTACATTCTGGCAAGCTGGCCAGCGCAACAGTTCCCTGTCGTGATTTTAACACACAAATCTTTAGGCGATCTTCTGTTCACCCACAAAAATTTAGGAGAGAAAAAATTTAGGAGAATTTATTTTTAGGAGAGACTACCTGCTCCACCCAGAGAGATTGTTGTGGGATTATTTTTGGTGAGTCGTCTGACTGGGGGTACGACACGTTATACGAAGCATGACCTAGGACAGTATACGACGCTTTAAACGAAGCATGACCTAGCTATATGACGCATTATACGAAGCGTGACAGCGAGAGGGAGAGTGTGTAACTCTCTCTCTCTCTCTCACACACTGTGTCTGTCTCTCTCTCTCTCTCGCTCTCCGAGTCAAAACAAATTTAGCTTACGTCTTGCCCATAATCAGCAGCAATGAGCACGCTCACGCTGTCCTGTTAAAGAAATCGAGTTGTCAATTATTTTTCCACGACATCTTTCACCCACAAAAATTTAGGAGAGAAGATATTTTTGGCGAGTCGTCTGACTGTGGGTACCGTATTCTGTGTGCTTGCTGCGGCGTGTTGCCCGTGTTGGTGCACCTGTGCCAGCACTACCACATACGAGACCGTATTCGGCCCCTCGATTGTGGTATGAAACGATCTTTCCCCCACAAAAATTTAGGAGAGAAGAAATTGTAACAACTAGGACAAATAAAAGAAAAACATGAAAAATTCCATTTTATTTTCCGATTTACATTATACGAAGCATGACCTAGCTACACGACGAATTATAAGTACGAAGCACCACAGTACCAGTTACTCCCATTAATTTTAGGTCACTTGATCCTAAAGTTAAGAAAGAGGAGGATCTGATGGGAGGGGATTGAGAGGTGCTAAGTCGGCTGTTGTCAAAGATACCCAGAGAGAGACTACCTGGCCGGGCTGCTCCACCCAGAGAGGCGACTACCTGGCCGGGCTGCTCCACCTAGAGAGAGACTACCTGGCCGGGCTGCTGCGGCGTCGCCACTGTACGGTTCCCTGTCGTGATTTTAACACACAAATCTTTAGGCGATCTTCTGTTCACCCACAAAAATTTAGGAGAGAAAACATTTAGGAGATAATTTTTTTAGGAGAGACTACCTGGCCGGGCTGCTCCACCCAGAGAGATTTTTGTGGGATTATTTTTGGTGAGTCGTCTGACTGGGGGTACGACACGTTATACGAAGCATGACCTAGGACAGTATACGACGCTTTAAACGAAGCATGACCTAGCTATACGACGCATTATACGAAGCGTGACAGTGAGAGGGAGAGTGTGTAACTCTCTCTCTCTCTCACACACTGTGTCTGTCTCTCTCTCTCTCTCTCTCTCTGAGTCAAAGATTTTTTTCACCCACAAAAATTTAGGAGAGAAAAAAAATAGGAGAGAACATTTTTAGGAGAGACTACCTGGCCGGGCTGCTCCACCCAGAGAGATTTTTGTGGGATTATTTTTGGTGAGTCATCTGACTGGGGGTACGACATTTTATACGAAGCATGACCTAGGACAGTATACTACGCATGACCTAGCTATACGACGCATTATACGAAGCATGACAGCGAGAGGGAGAGTGTGTAACTCTCTCTCTCTCTCTCTCTCACACACTGTGTCTGTCTCTCTCTCTCTCTCTGAGTCAAAGATTTGTTAGCTAACGTCTTGCCCATAATCAGCAGGTATGAGCGCGCTCACGCTGTCCTGTTAAAGAAATCGAGTTGTCAATTATTTTTCCACGACAACTTTCACCCACAAATATTTAGGAGAAGATATTTTTGGTGAGTCGTCTGACTGGGGTACCGTATTCTGTGTGCTTGCTACACCGTGTTGCCTGTGTTTTTGCACCTGTGCCAGCGCTACCACATTCGAGACCGTATTCGGCCCCTCGATTGGGTTTAGAAACGATCTTTCACCCACAAAAATTTAGGAGAGAAGTCATTGTAAAAACTAGGACAAATAAAAGAAAAACATGAAAAATTACATTTTATTTTCCGATTTACATTATACGAAGCAAGACCTAGCTATACGACGAATTCAAAGTACGAAGCACCACAGTACCAGTTACTTCCATTAATTCTAGGTCACTTGATCCTAAAGTTAAGAAAGTGGAGGATCTGATGGGAGGGAATTGAGAGGTGCTTAGTCGGCTGTTGTCAAAGATACCCAGAGAGAGACTACCTGGCCGGGCAGCTCCTCCCAGAGAGGTGACTACCTGGCCTGCTCCACCCAGAGAGGCGACTACCTGGCCGGGCTGCTCCACCTAGAGAGAGACTACCTGGCCGGGCTGCTGCGGTGTCGCCGCTGTACGGGTCCCTGTCGTGATTTTAACACACAAATCTTTAGGCGATCTTCTACTGTCCAACGTGAGTTGGTGGAATTGGGAGCGATCGGAAATACTTCGATCCGAGAGCTACGACCACCCCAGTCAGACGACTCACCAAAAATAAATTCTGCTATACGACTTGACTTGGCGGTGAACCTTTTTTCTTCAGGAGGGTCTAAATTTGTGTGTGTGAAAAATTTAAAGAAATCGAGATGTAAATTATTTTGCCACGACATCTTTCACCCACAAAAATTTAGGAGAGAAAAAATTTAGGAGAGAATCATTTTAGGAGAGACTACCTGGCCGGGCTGCTCCACCCAAGAGAGATTTTTGTGGGATAATTTTTGGTGAGTCGTCTGACTGGGGGTACGACACATTATACGAAGCATGACCTAGGACAGTATACGACGCATTAAACGAAGCATGACCTAGCTATACGACGCATTATACGAAGCGTGACAGCGAGATGAGGATCTGATGGGAGGGGATTGAGAGGTGCTTAGTCGGCTGTTGTCAAAGATACCCAGAGAGAGACTACCTGGCCGGGCTGCTCCACCCAGAGAGGCGATCACCTGGCCGGGCTGCTCCACCCAGAGAGGCGACTACCTGGCCGGGCTGCTCCACCTAGAGAGAGATTACATGGCCGGGCTGCTGCGGCGTCGCCGCTGTACGGGTCCCTGTCGTGATTTTAACACACAAATCTTCAGGAGATCTTCTGGTGGCCAACGTGAGTTGGTGGAATTGTGAGCGATCGGAAATACTTCGATCCGAGAGCTACGACCACCCCAGTCAGACGACTCACCAAAATTAAATTCTGCTATACGACTTGAGTTGGCGGTGAACCTTTTTTCTTCGGGAGGGTCTAAATTTGTGTGTGTGAAATATTTATAGAAATCGAGTTGTCAATTATTTTGCCACGACATCTTTCACCCACAAAAATTTAGGAGAATATTTTTTTTAGGAGAGACTACCTGGCCGGGCTGCTCCACCCAGAGAGATTTTTGTGGGCTTATTTTTGGTGAGTCGTCTGACTGGGGGTACGACACATTATACGAAGCATGACCTAGGACAGTATACGACGCATTAAACGAAGTATGACCTAGCTATACGACGCATTATACGAAGAGTGACAGCGAGAGGAGGATCTGATGGGAGGGGATTGAGAGGTGCTTAGTCGGCTGTTGTCAAAGATACCCAGAGAGAGACTACCTGGCCGGGCTGCTCCACCCAGAGAGGCGACTACCTGGCCGGGCTGCTCCACCCAGAGAGGCAACTACCTGGCCGGGCTGCTCTACCTAGAGAGAGACTACCTGGCCGGGCTGCTGCGGCGTCGCCGCTGTACGGGTCCCTGTCGTGATTTTAACACACAAATCTTTAGGCGATCTTCTGCTGTCCAACGTGAGTTGGTGGAATTGGGAGCGATCGGAAATACTTCGATCCGAGAGCTACGACCACCCCAGTCAGACGACTCACCAAAAATATATTCTGCTCTACGACTTGAGTTGGCGGTGAACCTTTTTACTTCGGGAGGGTCTAAATTTGTGTGTGTGAAAAATATAAAGAAATCGAGATGTCAATTATTTGGCCACGACATCTTTCACCCACAAAAATTTAGGAGAGAAAATTTTTAGGAGAGAAACATTTTAGGAGAGACTACCTGGCCGGGTTGATCCACCCAGATAGATTTTTGTGGGATTATTTTTGGTGAGTCGTCTGACTGGGGGTACGACACATTATACGAAGCATGACCTAGGACAGTATACGACGCATTAAACGAAGCATGACCTAGCTATACGACGCATTATACGAAGCGTGACACCGAGAGGAGGATCTGATGGGAGAGGATTGAGAGGTGCTTAGTCGGCTGTTGTCAAAGATACCCAGAGAGAGACTACCTGGCCGGGCTGCTCCACCCAGAGAGGCGACTACCTGGCCAGGCTGCTCCACCCAGAGAGGCGAGTACTTGGCCTGGCTGCTCCACCTAGAGAGAGACTACCTGGCCGGGCTGCTGGGCCGTCCCCGCTGTACGGGTCCCTGTCGTGATTTTAACACACAAATCTTTAGGCGATCTTCTGCTGTCCAACGTGAGTTAGTGGAATTTGAGTTGGGGGTGAATCTTTTTTCAGGAGGGTCTAAATTTTTGTGGGTGAAAGATGTCGTGGAAAAATTACAAGCAATCTTTTTTCGAGAAAGCTACTTAAAATAATATGAGGGCGGTGTACAAATAAAAACTGTTTACAATTTATATTTTATTATATCCGTTTTGGGGGTTATATATTGGTTGTTTGTTATGTAGTCACCTATATCCTCCACATTCTTAACTTTAGGATCGAGTGACCTAAATCTTACAACAAAATTCAGGTTAGTATTAAGGCACGTAAGGCACTATATGAATAGCCTATTCTCTTACTAAGAAATTCAGGTTAGTAAGGCACTATATGACTAGCCTATTCTCTTACTAAGAACGAAGTGGCTACGGGACACGTCTGCTCTTCTGCCTCATGTGTCCTGCCCAGATACGAGTCACAGCCATTGCCGCGCTATACGACTACGGGACACCACAGTGAGGCTGGGCTACGGGACACCACTGGTCATAGGAGCACCCTGCACTGTCTAGAGCTCCGCTTCTCCTGTGTGCTCCGCCCTTCTGCCTCGTGTGTCCTTCCCAGATACGAGTCACAGCCATCGCTGTGCTATACGACGCATTATACGAAGCATGACCTAGGCTATACGACGCATTATACAAAGCATGACCTAGGCTATACGACGCATTATTCGAAGCATGACAGAGAGAGAGTGTGACGCTCACCGCTTCCCCCAGAACCGCATGGCTTACTCGCTAGGACTCGCCGGGGCAGAGAATGTGGCTACAGTCTACCTATCGTTGTGTACTTTCCTTCTCGAGAAAGCTTGTGTTGCAGACAGTTCAGAACTGTTCTTTGTTTTCGTCTGTCACAATCCTTTCTATTTTATTTAGTCAATTGAAAGTATTGTGTTAAGTGGTTGAATGATGGGAAGGCGAGTGGGAGAGGGAGAGAGAGAGAGAAAGGTGGTGTGACTTGGTAGTGAGTGCGGCGCGTGGCTGGCCCCCTTACATAGGCCTCACGGGATTCGTTGCCTCCTGCCTAACACTGCCTACTAGGCGGCTGCTTAGTGGGCGACTGTCGCGCGCCCTCGTGCCATTCCTGCGAACTGGGACTCCAGCCCGGCGGTCCCTGGGAATATCCTTGTCAGATCCTTCCCAGACAGCATACTCTAAACATCTCCCTTGAACTGTTCCACACTCTTGTCTTAGAATCTTTCTCTCCTACTGCCTCTATCATTTCCACTACTTCCTCACCTTTTATTAATATCAATCCCCCTCTGGTTCTCTGCATCCACACCTTGAATTAGTGGCCAGACTGTATTATATGCTGGATCTCACATTTCTTATGTACTAGGTTAAGGTTGAAGATAGTCGTTGTCTTTTTGGGAGATTGTATTGCTCGGACTGTCTCCATCAATCACTAATGTTTCTACAGGGTTAAATAATGCTAGACTAGGGATCAGGTACCTTGCTGTTGGTGTTTTCACTGTGTGTAGGCTACTTTTGAGCTACACGACACTACGGATTCTGTGGGTTACCGGGGTGGATCTTTTGTCTGTGTACCTTGGAGTTCAGACTGTGTAGTGCGTGAGGGCTGCTTGCCTAATCCACCCAACACTGTTCTAACTCTATTTGCTTTTACTTTTGAGGGTCACCAGGAGGATACTCGATACTTGTGATCGAGAATCCTCAAGAGAGCACCCCTTCATATTAACGTAATCAGGCCGCACAGACCCAAGGTCCACACTAGGCTAGGAGCTGCCTTGCTCCACCAGAATTCTGTACCTTTGCGCATCCCAGCTAGACTTTATTAACCCGGGTAGACATTAGCTGGATTAGATCATATAATCTTTTATGCATACCCATTATTTTTACACAAGCATTTTGAGGTCTAGGTTGCTGTAGAGAGACACAACCAGCATAGACCGGTTTTGTTAATAGGAGTACTACTTTTTCGTGGCGAGCATTATTACTGTTGCACCGCTTATAATATTCTTGTGTCCAATAACATTATAGGTCCAGCCTTTTTGTGTATTTAGCCTACACGTGCATTGTCCTGCCTCCTGCTATTTTGTGGTTCCATTTCCGATACGTTCTTCTTAGTAGCATCCGACATTATTCAGAAGATTCCTTGTTCGGTGCTTGAGGACTTTACAACACTTTCTTTCATAAAGGAGTGACAGATATTATTGATTAAAGTAACGTTAAGTAAACCTTCTTGTTTGCATTAGATCACTCTTGTGATTTAATTAAGTTAACTATCTTTTCCTTGTGTACCATAACTAATCAACCATATGTTATAGGTAATAGGCTGTTTCAGAGAACATCAGCCTATAGTAGAAGCACATAGATACTGAGAGTTAAGATACCCCGCTATCGCAGATATAACTCTGGAGGGTATATGTGTTCTTTGTTCGACGGGATTATATATCAGGGGTTGGATCTAGCGTTTCCGTTGTTGCATTTATGCCAGTCTAGTCCAATGTATAAGAGCCACTGATTTATGCGAGACCCGATCGTAACAAATGGCGACCTAGCTCAGGATTTGGTGAACGGACATATAATTGCAGGTTATTGTGCAGATTTTTCTCACAGTTTAGGCAGTGAACATTTGTTGATTTTGTGGAATATTTTTTGAGGACATGCAAGAATTATTTTTTTAGCAAAGTAATATAGCACTTAAGCGGTCTCCGAGAATTTTTTGTTGTGAATATTGTGGTATAAGAGTTTCGGGTACTTCTTTTTTGTGTATCAAAGTGAAAAATCTTCAGTGAGCATCATGTCTTATAGCGGATCAGTGCAGGATGAAGACACAGTACGTGATGTAGAAGCTGAGGAGCAGCAGCATGGGCAGGTTGTTAACTTGGTGAACAGTGAGGAGGATGCAAGGAATTTTTTACAATGGCCTGTTACTTCCGACCGGTTGGTGGGTATGAATTGGTACGGTCTCCAGTGCTTAGCCGCAGCTATCGGTCATGTACGTACTAGTGGCATGACCAAGGATGACCTGATGACGTGTGTGCTGGGTAGGGTGACTGGCGTACGAGGTAGGGCGAGTGCTCAGAGCCCTTTGGCCGAGCCTCCCCTTCACTCGACTCCCAATCCTCCTATTGGAGTACCGACCCTGAGCACGCTTCCGCAGGTGGGTAGTGACTGGCAGGGTGGTTTGCCCCTGGGGGGATCACCGGGTATTTCTAACATCATTGCATCTCCTCCTCCTCCTCAAGGTTTGACCCCGGAGATGCTCTTTCAGCTCGAACTAGCTAAGATAGAAGAGAGAAAAGAGCTAGCTAAGATAGAAGAGAGAAAAAAGCTGGCTAGGATGCAGCAACAGACGAGGGAAGCTGAGCTTAGGACTGAACTAGAATCTACAAGATACTGTGCCGACATGGATTTAGAGAAGTCTCGTGTTGAGACGACGGGACAGCGACTCGGTACTGGAAACCGTGCGCATGATCAGTCTCTGTCGCACCTTCTCAAACTGGTCCCTGTATTTGACGAGTCTGTGTCACAGAGTTTTTCAATAGATTTGAGAAGAAGTGCCGGGAGCATCAGTGGCCTGAAGTTAAGTGGGCGGCCCTTGTGTCTTCTAGACTCATAGCTAAGGGGCTCAAGGCTTACGATGCACTGCCCTTGGAGTCCGGCGTTGTTTATGAGGAGCTCAAGGAGGCTGTCCTGCGGGCATATGAGCTACAACCCGAGACATATAGGTTAAAGTTCCGGGGTGTGACTAAGAGGCGAGACAGTACCCTCTTGGAGCACGCCCGGGACCTGTCCGACGCTATGGGAAACTGGCTCAGATCAGAGAAGACAACTACGTTTGATGAGATGAAACAGTTGATGCTTCTAGAGCAGTTTTATAAGTGTACGGGCGGCGACTTGACTTTAAACCTTAAAGAGAAGAACCCAAGAACTCTCGTAGAAGCAGCAGAGATGGCTGATCTTCGGTTGTCACTAATTCGGGGGTGTGGCTCTGCACAGAGAAACGATGTAGGCGTTAAGGAGCGTTACCCTCCCCCTCCCTGGAATATGGACACACATTAATTTAAAAGCAATGACACCAAGACTGATCACAAACCTAGCACCGCCCCGTTTAAGAAGGGTCAGGGGACTTTTACACCTCAGTATAAGTCCAACGGGAAATTTGAGTGTTATCACTGTCACAAAGAGGGGCACATGGCAAAAGCTTGTCCGAGCAGACCTCCCTCGGCGGCTGTGTCATTGGCTCGCAGCATTGGGGTGTTCCAGAAGTCTTCTGTGTTTGCTGGAGGCATAAGATCAGAGAATGGAGCACCGCCAGTGAAGAAGGATCCGGAAGGCTCGAACCCTGTCCGCGATGCCTTTTGCGACCATAGAGGGCATGGCTGCGTGAAGTGGGGGGGCAAGAAGCACGGGGTACAGCTTTTGCGTGACACAGGTGCCTCTCAGACACTCTTGAAGAATTTCACTGTTAGACCCATAAACGCGGCGCGGGTAGTTGTGGTGCAGGGAGTTAATGCAACTAGGTCATACCCGCTTGTTAGAATGGAGCTTGAAGTTGACGGTGTGACTCGCGAACTGGATGTGGGAATCGTGGAGAAATTGCCTGTTGAGGGCGTCGACCTCCTTCTCGGCAATGACTTTGCGGTGCCTGCTTCTAAGGTTTCACCCTTAGTCGTTGCCGAGGAGCTGGCCGACGTGAGTAGGGAGGAACAGGAGTGGGTTGAGAAGTTACAGGTGCAACCAATGGCGTGTGTTGTAACCAGATCTCTCGCATTCAGGGAGTCACAGCCTAACCAACAGTCTTCAAATAAGCGGAGGAACGGTCACGAGAAGGGGCTGAAAGCTGATACGGTGGAGAGTCTAGTACCAGCAGCGCTTCTCGGGGACTCAGTATTAGCACCGTTATTAGAGTCTGGTGAAGCACCACCACCTGTCACTGAGAGTGTAGAGGCAGGGCTTAAAGAGACTCAGAGGCAGCAACGGCATACACGGAGAGAGCAACGGGATGCAAAGTTCGATGTTGGGGGAGGGCATGAGTTGTTTCGCAAACACTTAGACAGGCTAGCTCCCTCAGATATTCGCAAATTGCAGCAAGAAGACCCGGAGGTTCTAAAGTGTAGTAACGGTGCTGTAGAACTCGAAGAGGACAGGGATGCAAAGTCTGGAGATTTTGTTTTCATTGATGGCATCTTGTATCGGCGATTCCAAGACCCGCAGAGAAGTTGGGAGGGTGGGTCAGGAGTGGTAGACCAGCTGGTCGTACCGAGGGTATGCAGGGATAGCCTACTAAGGTTGGCTCATGATGTACCGCTGGCGGGACACTAAGGTGTCCGTAAGACGGTGGCGGCTTTGGGGAAACTGTTTTGGTGGCCTGGTTTGAGAGCACAAGTGGTGTCATGGGTGGCAATGTGCAGTGTGTGCCAAAAGGTCGGGAAACCTAACCAGTGCATCCCAAAGGCTCCGTTACACCCAATTCCCGTCAGTGGGCCTCCCTTTAGTAAAGTAGTAGTCGACATGGTTGGCCCCCTCCCCCCACAAGTGCCGGAAATAAATATCTCTTGACAGTCATGGACGTAGCAACTCGGTACCCAGACGCATACCCGATGAAAAATGGTTTGGCGAAGACGGTGGTCCGTAACTTGCTATTATACTTCTCCCGGTACGGATACCCGCAGGAGTTACAGTCAGACCAAGGATCGAATTTCACCTCCAACTTGTTCGTTCAGACAATGAAGCAGCACGGGATAGTCACTGTAGTGTCATCTGCTTATCACCCAGAGAGTCAGGGGGTGTTAAAGAGGTGGCATTCCACTCTAAAAAGCATGCTTCGCTGCTATTGTCTTGAGAACGGCAAGGACTGGGATCTTGGCCTGCCGTATGTGTTATTCGCTGCACGAGAGGTACCTGGGGAGAGTTTGGGGTTTAGCCCTAATGAGCTTGTGTTTGGACACCGCGTCAGAGGGCCTCTCCACATGGTAAAGGAGATATGGGAAGGCACCGCTAAACCATGTTCTATGCTTAAGTATGTCCTTGAGAGTAGAGAACGAATGTTGCGTAGTCTGGAGTTGGCTGGCCGCAATCTGGTAGTCTCTCAGGCCCTCATGAAGGACAGGTACGACCACAAGGTGAAACTCAGGGAGTTTCACGTGGGTCAGGAGGTGTTGATACTACTCCCTCTTGTAGGTCACCCCTTATCTGCAAAGTACGCTGGTCCTTATAGGGTAGCAGAGAAGCTCTCGGACTTAGATTACCTGGTGGCCACTCCAGACAGGCGTAAGAGGAATCAGTTATGTCATGTCAACCTGATGAAGGAGTATGTGAGGCGCCCACCTTAGCCTCTCACTGTCCCCGTGATGACTTTCAGTAGTCAAGGTGGAGAAGGAGAATGGGACAGTCATGCGCAGGTGGATGACAACTGGGATTATCATGTTTTTGCAGATCAGTGGGCGGGAAACACGAGACAGGCGGCTCATGAGGCTTTGCAACACCTACTTGAGCAACAGCGTGTGGCTGACGAGCGCCTATTCTGTTTATACCCTACTGTATTTGCGGAACACCCAGGCCTCACTACTCATGAAGTGCATGACGTTGACGTCGGAGACCACCCACCCTTCAAATCAGTGCCCTATAGGGTGCCCCCTATTAAACTTCCGGCCCTCCGGGCGGAGTTGGAGTATATGTTGCAACAGGGACTGATCGAGAAGGGGGCGGTTAAGTGGACATCTCCCGTAACGCTGCAACCTAAGCCGGATGGCAAGGTGCGCATCTGTGTTGATTACCGCAGGCTAAACGGCTTGACTCCCACCAACCCATATCCTCTTCCCCAGGTCGATGACTGTGTAGACAAGATTGGCAGGGCCAAGTTCTTGACCAAGGTGGACCTGGTAAAAGGTTACTGACAGGTGCCTTTGTCCGAACGGGCGAAAGAGGTGTGTGGTTTTGTGGTGGATGGTGCTACATATCGTTGTAATGTCATGCCGTACGGTCTAAAGAACGCACCAGCGACCTTCCAAAGTTTGATGAACGAGTTAGTGGCTGACATTCCGAACTGTACCGTGTACCTGGACGACGTCATTATCTACGATGACGATTTCAAGAGCCACTGTGAACATGTAGAATCCCTATTTAAGAAATTAAGCGAGGCAAACTTGGTGGTCAACCTGGGAAAGTGTGATTTTGTGCGGTCTACCGTGCAGTATCTGGGGTTCATGGTGGGTTTGGGCCAGGTGTGCCCCCCACAGAACAAGATATTGGCTATTAACCACTTCCCCAGGCCGTCCACCAAGAAACAGATCATGAGGTTTTTGGGCATGATTGGTTACTACCGCCGCTTTATAAAGGGCTATTCTACTGTGCTGGCTCCTCTGACGGACCTATTAGCCAAAGATAGAAAGTTTAAGTGGGCGCCTTAGTGTGAAAGGGCTTTTTTGCTAGTAAAACACCTGTTGTGTACTCACCCAATCCTCAGGGCCCCGGACTTTAGCCGACCATTCCAGCTGGCAACTGATGCCAGTGGTGTGGGGGCTGGTGCCGTTCTGATGCAATCAGACGAAGATGGGCTGGAGCACCCAGTCAGTTTCTTCTCAAAAAAGTTCAACTCAGCGCAGAAGAACTATTCAGTAGTTGAGAAGGAACTGCTGGCGATTGTGCTAGCGCTCAGGCACTTTGAGATGTATGCTCCAGCCTATGGACCAGTTGTGGTGATCTACACCGACCATCACCCCCTCAAGTTCCTGAATCAATTCCATAACCGGAATATGAGGCTGACCAGGTGGTCATTAATGTTGCAGGAATAAAACCTAGACATACGCCATATTGCCGGTTCTGAGAATGTGATTGCAGATTGCTTATCGAGGGTGGAAGACCCGAGGTAGATCATCACAAGGGTAGCCTCCTACTTTGGTTTGATTAGTATGTTTACATCTGGTGCTTGTTGGCTCGCGTGTGTAGCCCAGCGTATTGGGTCGTAAAGTAGGAGTTGCTGTGTTGGTATAGAAAAAAATAAAATAAAATAGGCTTGCCCCTGTAGTGCAGCCGCCATAAACATATTAAAATATAAAAAGCCTATAAAAACTCTTTCTTTGATAGTTAAATTTGTTTTTAAGTATGTTATAGCAGAAATTCTGAGTTGTACTCCTCTCAGAAGGATGGGCTAGTGAAGCTCGCTCTTATGAGCATAACTATGTAATTTAATCTATTGTGTTGGGAAGGGTTGTTAATTTTTATAATGTGTTATTTTGATGAGAACTGTGCTTTACATTTCATTGTCGCTGGGTGGCTAGGAGTGGCGAATTTTGTATGGGTTCTGCGTGTCAGATTTAGAGCTCATAGTTGGAGCCTCTTAAAAATCTTGGGTGGGGTGTGACGCTCACCGCATCCCCCAGAACCGCATGGCTTACTCGCTAGGACTCGCCGGGGCAGAGAATGTGGCTACAGTCTACCTATCGTTGTGTACGTTCCTTCTCGAGAAAGCTTGTGTTGCAGACAGTTCAGAACTGTTCTTTGTTTTCGTCTGTCACAATCCTTTCTATTTTATTTAGTCAATTGAAAGTATTGTGTTAAGTGGTTGAATGATGGGAAGGCGAGCGGGAGAGGGAGAGAGAGAGAGAAAGGTGGTGTGACTTGGTAGTGAGTGCGGCGCATGGCTGGCCCCCTTACATAGGCCTCCCGGGATTCGTTGCCTCCTGCCTAACACTGCCTACTAGGCGGCTGCTTACTGGGCGACTGTCGCGCGCCCTCGTGCCATTCCTGCGAACTGGGACTCCAGCCCGGCGGTCCCTGGGAATATCCTTGTCAGATCCTTCCCAGACAGCATACTCTAAACATCTCCCTTGAACTGTTCCACACTCTTGTCTTAGAATCTTTCTCTCCTACTGCCTCTATCATTTCCACTACTTCCTCACCTTTTATTAATATCAATCCCCCTCTGGTTCTCTGCATCCACACCTTGAATTGGTGGCCAGACTGTATTATATGCTGGATCTCAAATTTCTTATGTATTAGGTTAAAGTTGAAGATAGTCGTTGTCTTTTTGGGAGATTGTATTGCTCGGACTGTCTCCATCAATCACTAATGTTTCTACAGGGTTAAATAATGCTAGACTAGGGATCAGGTACCTTGCTGTTGGTGTTTTCATTGTGTGTAGGCTACTTTTGAGCTACACGACACTACGGATTCTGTGGGTTACCTGGGTGGATCTTTTGTCTGTGTACCTTAGAGTTTAGGCTGTGTAGTGCATGAGGGCTGCTTGCCTAATCCACCCAACACTGTTCTAACTCTATTTGCTTTTACTTTTGAGGGTCGCTAGGAGGATACTCGATACTTGTGATCGAGAATCCTCAAGAGAGCAGCCCTTCATATTAACGTAATCAGGCCGCACAGACCCAAGGTCCACACTAGGCTAGGAGCTGCCTTGCTCCACCAGAATTCTGTACCTTTGCGCATCCCAGCTAGACTGTATTAACCCGGGTAGACATTAGCTGGATTAGATCATAATTATACTCTTTTATGCATACCCATTATTTTTACACAAGCATTTTGAGGTCTAGGTTGCTGTAGAGAGACACAACCAGCATAGACCGGTTTTGTTAATAGGAGTACTACTTTTTCGTGGCGAGCATTATTACTGTTGCACCGCTTATAATATTCTTGTGTCCAATAACATTATAGGTCCAGCCTTTTTGTGTATTTAGCCTACACGTGCATTGTCCTGCCTCCTGCTATTTTGTGGTTCCATTTCCGATACGTTCTTCTTAGTAGCATCCGGCATTATTCAGAAGATTCCTTGTTCGGTGCTTGAGGACTTTACAACACTTTCTTTCATAAAGGAGTGACAGATATTATTGATTAAAGTAACGTAAAGTAAACCTTCTTTTTGTTTGCATTAGATCACTCTTGTGAATTAATTAAGTTAACTATCTTTTCCTTGTGTACCATAACTAATCAACCATATTATTATGTTATAGGTAATAGGCCGTTTCAGAGAACATCAGCCTATAGTAGAAGCACATAGATACTGAGAGTTAAGATACCCTCGCTATCGCAGATATAACTCTGGAGGGTATATGTGTTCTTTGTTCGACGGCATTATATATCAGGGGTTGGATCTAGCGTTTCCGTTGTTGCATTTATGCCAGTCTAGTCCAATGTATAAGAGCTACTGATTTATGCGAGACCCGATCGTAACAAGAGAGAGAGAGAGAGTGTGTAACTCGCTCTCTCTGAGTCAAAGATTTTTTAGCTAACATCTTGCCCATAATCAGCAGCAATGAGTGCGCTCACTCTGTCCTGTTAAAGAAATCGAGTTGTCAATTATTTGTCCACGACATCTTTCACCCACAAAAAAGACTACCTGGCCGGGCTGCTCCACCTAGAGAGAGACTACCTGGCCGGGCTGCTAGGGCGTCGCCGCTGTACGGGTCCCTGCCGTGATTTTAACACAAATCTTTAGGCGATCTTCTGCTGTCCAACGTGAGTTGGTGGATTTTGAGTTGGTGGTTAACCTTTTTTCAGGAGGGTCTAAATTTGTATGGGTGAAAGATGTCGTAGAAAAATTACAAGCAATCTTTTTTTGAGAAAGCTACTTAAAATAATATGAGGGCGGTGTACAATTTTTTTTTTTTTAGAATTTATATTTTATTATATCCTTTTTTGGGGTTATATATTGGTTGTTTGCTATGTAGTCACCTATATCCTCCACTTTCTTAACTTTACGATCGAGTGACCTAAATCTTACTAAAAAAATCAGGTTAGTAAGGCACGTAAGGCACTATATGAATAGCCTATTCTCTTAATAAGAAATTCAGGTTAGTAAGGCACTATATGGATAGCCTATTCCCTTACTAAGAACGAAGTGGCTACGGGACACCTCCGCCCTTCTGCCTCGTGTGTCGCCCTTCTGCCTCGTGTGTCCTGCCCAGATGCGAGTCACATCCATCGCCGCGCTATACGACGCATTATACGAAGCATGACAGAGAGAGAGAGAGTGTGTAACTCTCTCTCTCTCTCTCTCTCACACACACATACACACACACACACACACACACACACACACACACATACACACAGCCCGTAGCCTAGTAGGTAGAGCTCTCGTCTCACACACGAGGGCTCGGGGGTTCAATCCCAGGCCGGGCGGAGACAAATTGGGCTTGTCTCCTTTCATGTGTTAGCCTCAGTTCACCTAGCTGTAAATAGGTACCTGGAATAAGTGGACGACGTTGTGACGTCCTATCTGGGGTTGGCTAAAATGGTACAAGGCGAGATGGGTATCATATGGTTCACCTAAGCTGATGGCTACCTAAGCCTTCGGGCGAGACGGTACCGTCTATAGTGAGAATGGTACCATACAGATCCAACCTAAGCCTTCGTTTCCAATGTCGCCAATTGGCTAAAAATACAGACTACACACACATCCACAGCCATTCCAACGATACATATAATACCTACACATATAGGAGGCGGGAAATAACGAGCATGCTCACTCCCGCAATACAACTAGAGTAAGTACAACTAGAGTAAGTACATACACTGTGCCTGTCTGTCTCTCTCTCTCTCTCTCTGAGTCAAAGATTTTTTAGCTAACGTCTTGCCCATAATCAGCAGCAATGAGCGCGCTCACGCTGTCCTGTTAAAGAAATCGAGTTGTCAATAATTTTTCCACGACATCTTTCATCCACAAAAATTTAGGAGAGAAACTACCTGGCCGGGTTGCTCTACCCAGAGAGAGACTACCTGGTCGGGCTGCTCCACCCAGAGAGAGCGACTACCTGGCCGGGTTGCTCTACCCAGAGAGAGACTACCTGGTCGGGCTGCTCCACCCAGAGAGAGCGACTACCTGGCCGGGTTGCTCTACCCAGAGAGAGACTACCTGGCCGGGCTGCTCCACCTAGAGAGAGACTACCTGGCCGGGCTGCTACGGTGTCGCCGCTGTACGGGTTCCTGTCGTGATTTTCACACACAAATCTTTAGGCGATCTTCTGCTGTCCAACGTGAGTTGGTGGAATTTGAGTTGGCGGTGAACCTTTTTTCAGGAGGGTCTAAATTTTTGTGGGTGAAAGATGTCGTGGAAAAATAGCAAGCGAGCTTTTTTCGAGAAAGCTAGTTAAAATAATATGAGGGCGGTGTACAAATAAAAACTGTTTAGAATTTATATTTTATTATATCCTTTTCGGGGGTTATATATTGGTTGTTTGCTATGTATAGTCACCTATATCCTCCACTTTCTTAACTTTAGGATCAAGTGACCTAAATCTTACTAAAAAATTCAGGTTAGTAAGGCACGTAAGGCACTATATGAATAGCCTATTCTCTTACTAAGAAATTCAGGTTAGTAAGGCACTATATGGATAGCCTATTCTCTTACAAAGAACGAAGTGGCTACGGGACACCTCCGCCCTTCTGCCTCGTGTGTCGCCCTTCTGCCTCGTGTGTCCTGCCCAGATGCGAGTCACATCCATCGCCGCGCTATACGACGCATTATACGAAGCATGACCTAGGCTATACGACGCATTATACGAAGCATGACAGAGAGAGAGAGAGTGTGTAACTCTCTCTCTCTCTCACACACACACACACACACACACACTGTGTCTGTCTCTCTCTCTCTCTCTCTGAGTCAAAGATTTTATAGCTAACGTCTTGCCCATAATCAGCAGCAATGAGCGCGCTCACGCTGTCCTGTTAAAGAAATAGAGTTGTCAATTATTTTTCCACAACATCTTTCACCCACAAAAATTTAGGAGAGAAACTACCTGGCCGGGTTGCTCTACCCAGAGAGAGACTACCTGGTCGGGCTGCTCCACCCAGAGAGAGCGACTACCTGGCCGGGTTGCTCTACCCAGAGAGAGACTACCTGGCCGGGCTGCTTCACCTAGAGAGAGACTACCTGGCCGGGTTGCTCTAACCAGAGAGAGACTACCTGGCCGGGCTGCTCCACCTAGAGAGAGACTACCTGGCCGGGCTGCTACGGCGTCGCCGCTGTACGGGTCCCTGTCGTGATTTTAACACACAAATCTTTAGGCGATCTTCTGCTGTCCAACGTGAGTTGGTGGAATTTGAGTTGGTGGTGAACCTTTTTCCAGGAGGGTCTAAATTTTTGTGGGTGAAAGATGTCGTGGAAAAATTACAAGCAATCTTTTTTTGAGAAAGCTAAATTTGTCGATACAATTGTAACAACTAGGACAAATAAAAGAAAAACATGAAAAATTCCATTTTATTTTCCGATTTACATTATACGAAGCATGACCTAGCTATACGACGAATTATAAGTACGAAGCACCACAGTACCAGTTACTCCCATTAATTTTAGGTCACTTGATCCTAAAGTTAAGAAAGTGGAGGATATACTGTAGGTGACTACATAGCAAATAATCAATATATAACCCCCAAAAAGGATATATAATAAAATATAAATTCTAAACAGTTTTTATTTGTACAAACACAAGGCAGAAGGGCAGAGCACACATACGAAGTGGAGCTCTAGATGGTGCAGGGTGCTACCTGGCCGGGCTGCTCCACCCAGAGAGAGACTACCTGGCCGGGCTCCTCCACCCCCCAGGCGGACGACTCACCAAAAATAAATTCTGCTATTCAACTTGAGTTGGTGGTGAACGTTTTTTCGACTTTATCATCCCTTGAATTGAGGCAAGGAATTGTTTCCATGGAGGAGGCAGTGAAGTGGGGATATGTCCCTGAGGTTGGGGAAAGCTGGCATGGAAGTGACGCTCTGGATGGGGCAGCTGGGCAAGGATCTGGTTCAATTCAACTGTGTACAAATAAAAACTGTTTAGAATTTATATTTTATTATATCCTTTTTGGGGCCATGGTCGATAACGATGATCTGATGGGAGGGGATTGAGAGGTGCTTAGCCGGCTGTTGTCAAAGATAGAGTGAGGCTAATACAAAACAAACTCACACTATCTAGTTGAAGTCTGTATTCACAACTATTATGGACAAGCCAGTTGCAAGATGATATTTCCTAAGGAATTATCCTATTCATAAAACAGGCAGAAATAGAGCAAGCTTTACCAAAATTATAGTTTAATTAGATAATAAGCATGCAAAGTTTTGGTTATGCTAGCCCTATTTCTGCCTTATTTGCCTTGAGAGCCAACATCAAATTATACTCCTAAAAGGTTATTTTAATGTATCTGGGACACAAATACACCATTTGGTAGCTTTAGTTTCAATCTGAAAAAACCTGGCCTGCTTTAGGTCTATAGGGAACATTTCTTGACTCAGGTCAGTCAGTACCTGGCATTCGGACAGGACAGTTTCCTAGGGAACATTATCTTGCAACTTGTCTGTCCGAAATACTAATATTAGGGAACATTGTGAATAGAGACTTCTTAGAGAACGTTATCTTGCAACAGGCCTGTCCGAGATACTAACATTAGGGAACATTGTGATGACTAGTACATAATTATTTCAGTTATCTGAAGAAATAGCAGCTTGAGCTTGTAAGTAGTTTCTACAAAGGGCATTTTGCAATGGTTAACCTAAAAATATGTTTGGAATAATCATTAGAAAGTGGGGTTCTTGGTGGGGTGAGGTTAGGTTAGGTTCAAACACGTCACAGGAAGATAATTTTTGTTTGGCTGTGTCAGTGTTCACCAGCATAATTATACTTAGGTTAACTAAATTGAATAGGTTACTCATAAATGACATCACACAAATATTCTCACAAAAGTATTGGCCAAAAATCAAAACTAGCCAAATATTTTAGTTCAGTATGAGAAAATACCCTTGTATACCCAAAATAGTTATATTTAACATAAAAATACAGTTGTGAAGGGTCAAAACATGATTTCCCAAGTAAACCTATCCTGTCCGACATTTGGTCATTGTTCCCTAACAACCTGCCAAAGGCGTCCAATTTGAGCTTCCGAACAGGCCAGTTCTCTACGAATTTTAAAATATTCCATTAGATGTCCATTTCCAGACATAGTGCTTTTACGACTATGCAGTTGAAAAGAACTCTGAAAGTAGCTTATACCATGTTTTTTTTCGTGAATCTAAGAGTATAAACAGTACCGGAATTAAGCCAGCAAAAAATCACCCTGACAAATGTGCTGTCCCGGTTCCGGAGTGGATAGGTCTATTATAACTAGATACAAGCTACGGACAGAACCCCGCTCATTGTTGCCTATGGCAGTCTGAAAAAAAGTGAGCGGGCATGATTGCATGGAAGCTTTTGATATATTATGGAATTTTATTACAGAAATTTATTTTGCAGTTCATTTTACCCCTTGTATCAGATTTGTAAGTTCGAACACTATCAGAAAATTGAGTTATATGGGATTGTTCATTTTCTTCCCTATGCAGTGGTGACTTTCAGTGGCCGCTCAGTTTGTGTTGAATCACTAATTGTACCAAAAAAACATATTTATAATGAAACTGCCTCAAGGAAACTTGGGGGAAATGTAGTATATGGATCGACACACAACATATCCTATAATCAAGTTAAAAAGACCAATTTGAAGATGTTTTATGACCTCCCCAATATTTGCTGACTTGAGGCAAAATCTGGGGAGGCAGACGGTCTTGTTGACCTAGTATACCCTTCATACATCCCGAGCTCCCCGGGTCCCTGTTTACGCTAGAGATGATTGCTAGTGCAGCTGATAGAACCAGGGTGTCCACATATTCACCCCTGTTTGTGGTGTCCTACGACATCGGGAAGTGGGTTAAAAAATGGATGCAAGTTGGGATCAGTGAGCAATCTGGCACTACCATGTTCCCTAAGAATTTTCAGACCCCCATATGACCCCCTAGGAGGGTTCTAAACAGGGAATGGAGTTGTTCGGACCACCTGAGTATGCAAAGATCTATACCCATGCAAAAGCTGAACAAGCCAGTTCAATTATTTGCCTAAGATGAATTGGCAGGTCTTGTAGAAGGGTGACCGCTCTCAACCCTCCAACTATCGTCCAATTGCTCTCATCTCTTGTATCTCTAAAGTTTTTGAAACTATTCTTACTTCCAAATTTATTAAGCATTTCTCTTCTCATAATCTGCTCTCAGATCGCCTGTATGGCCTATTCAAGGGTCGCTCTACTGGTGATCTTTCATATCTTACTAACTCTTGGTCATCCTCCTTTTGGGACTTCAGTGAGACCTTTTCTATTGCACTAGACATATCGAAGGCCTTCAAAAGAGTCTGGCACAAATCTTTAATTTGTAAACTACCCTCCTTCGGTTTCTATCCATCCATCTGTGCCTCTGTCTCTAATTTCCTTTCTGGCCGTTCCATAGCTGTGGCTGTGGACGGTCATCGCTCACTTCCTCTTCCTATCAACTCCGGTGTTCCTCAGGGCTCTGTCCTATCTCCCATTCTCTTTCTAATTTTCTTAAATGATCTTCTCAACTGTACCTCCAGCCCCATCCATTCATACGCAGATGACTTTACCTTACACTACTCAATTAGTTTTCCTGAACCAGCAATCTCTCAAAGACAAACGTAATGAAGCCATGCAACACTTATCTTCTGATCTAACTACTATTTCCAATTGGGGCAGAGAAAACCTTGTTGCCTTTAATGCTTCCTAAACCCAATTTCTTCATCTTACTACCCGTTCAGAACTCCTAGAGGACTATTCCTTACAATTCAACAGTACAGAAATCAATCCTTCATCTTCTCTCAATATTCTCGGTGTCTCTTTTTCTTCTGCTCTCACTTGATAGGACCATATTACCAGTCTTGCTAAGGCAGCCTCCCAGAAGCTGGGTGTGCTCAACCGCCTCAAAGGGTTCTTTATCCCTGAACAGCTTCTTGCTCTGTACAGGAACACAGTGCGTCCTTGTATTGAGTATTGTTCACATGTGTGGGGAGGATCCTCTCACACTGCACTCCTAGACAAAGTAAAAAGGAAAGCCTTTCGCATCATTATCTCCCTCCCACTCACCAACTCTCTGCAATCTCTCTCTCATCGCTGCAATGTTGCATCTCTCTAGCTATTCTATCGCTACTATAATAATCAATGTTCCTCAGAGCTTTCGCAGTGTATACCACCTCCTCTACGTAGGGTACGTAGTACCTGTCTTGCAACATAATCCTACCCCTGTTCTGTGCAACTCTCCAACTCAAGAGTGAAACAGTTTTCCCAGACTTTCTTCTATTCAACTGCTGAGCTCTGGAACTCTCTCCCAGAACCAGTCTTTCCCTCTTCCTATAACTTAAAATGCTTCAAACTTCGTGTGTCCAGGCATTTTGGCTTGAATGTCCCTTTGATTTTGGCCCTGTCATTCTTTCAACTCTGGGGGAGACACTCGATCCAGGTAGTTCTGCCTTTTGTCTCCCTCACTCATATAGAAAACAAAATACATACAGTATAGTTTACGCAGCCATAACTCATCCACATCTATAACAATGGCTGGTATCTTAATACTATTTTGACACAACTTGACACACGCTGTACTTACCACAACACACACAAAGTTTATATAACTATACTATATTGGTCGATGTAAGCAGAACTATATTGTTTGTTTTTAATATCCGATGTATTAACTTTGTTAGTTAACATTACAACTCTCGCTTTACAGTAATTTGACTTATTTATATGAATTTAGTACAAATGGATAATGACACAAGTTACATGAATGAAGTGACAACTGATTGACATGTCTAAAGAACAATATAGAGTGTGAGTAAAATAACTGCAGAAGATATAGAACTTTACAGGTATATAAAGTTATAAGAAAACTTCGCACTTGTGAAAATTATAGAGTAAAAACTGTAAAATGTGTAAATACATAATAAATAATTATGTTCACCTTTGCCAACCATATCTCCGTGTCATCCTTGCTGGTGTTTCTTTTCTTGCCTCTCGAGGTGGAAGGATGGCTGGTCGTCAAGGCTGGGGCGGTGTGTGTGGTGGAATCCGCAGATGTGCCGTGCCAGCTGAGTTTCCAGGTGAGGGAGGTGGATCGTCCTGGCCTTAATCACATTTCTCCTCCTCGCTGGACACCAACGCACCCTCTCCAAGACCACCTGGCAATTGGGAGGTAGGGGTGTTGGGATTCTTTTTTGCAGAACTGGAATAAGTAACATGACAAACAAACATCATTAAACAATCATTTATGTATATTGTGTGGGTTAATGATCATTATGTATATTGCATGGTTTGCTGCTTTGACAAAATAATGGGCCGAATAATTAAAGTACCGGTATGTTTAATAATATTTACCCATTAATTACATGATTTGATGCGTAATTTGAAGAGTATATATAAATTTAAAATGTCTCTGTATGTAGCCTACAGTATGTTTAATTTTTCATGATTGTTTTTTTGCTAGAAAATTGATTTATATATATGTTTATGCTTACCCGAGTGGTTATATATACATACATATATACAGTATATATACTGTATATATTATATATATACTGTATATATATATATATATATATATATATATATATATATATATATATATAATATATATGTATATATATATATATATATATATATATATATATATATATACAGGTATATATATATATATATATATATTTTATATATATTATGCCAAAATCCAAGACACTACGCAACTCTAACATATATATATACAGTATATATTTACTGTATATATATATTTATATATATACAGTATATATTTATATATATATATATACAGTTAATCTATATATATATATATATATATATATATATATGTTAGTATAGCCAGGTAATAGATTCTCTTTTAAACAGACGAGGTTAAAGGCAATAGCAGTTTCAGCATTTAGTATTTTATTGTTACAGCTTTCAATATTTCTAACAATTTTCCTCTGGGGTTCAGAGATGAGGTACAACAGGTTAGCAAAATTCATGGTGGATCCAACGTTTCACAAGTAAACATCTTGCATCTTCAGGGAAAGGGCAGGTAATGATTAGAATAAGGACAAAGCAACATATTTATACAAAATTCGAGGATCAAGAATAGGTAGGTGGGCGGAGCTACTGGGTGTGGGGTGGCTGTTCATTGGTGGAAGGCAGTCTATTCGCGAGACGGGCACTAAATCTTATCGGTGGTTGGTTGTTGGCTGTGGGTGGCTGTGATTGGTTGGTGTTGTCAGTAGTGTGCTGATCGCGGAAAGGTACGGGAGGGGGGCACAGGGCGAGAGGAACAAGGGCAGTATGCCTGTAGCGCTTGCCTGAAGGAAGAATTTGAAGGTCTTGTGTTTGGTTGTTGATGCTGGGGTTGAGCGTTTGGATATATAGAGCTTCTAAAATAGCTAGTCTTCTGGGGTCTGATTCTTTGTCGAGTATGGTAGTTTGTTTGTCTAGGTCGGCGCGAGTTAGGGCAAGATGGTGGGGGGCTTGATAGTGATCTTTTATAGCGCCAGATTGAAGGTGGAGGGTTAGTCGACGGGAAAGGCGAGTCTGTGTCATTCCAACATAGGATAGGGGTCCACAGTCCCCAGAGGTGCAAATATGCTGGTATATCACATGATCGTCTTTCGGTTGGTTGGTGGAAATGGGGCGGTTACGGAGGACAAGGTTGGAGGTCTTAGGAGATTTGTAGTAAATAATGAGTTTTATTTTATTGTCAGGGTTGGTGGGGAGGATGTTTTTGTGAATTATTTCTTTCATAATGGATTCGTCTGTTGTGTGGTCGGAAGATATGTAGTTTCTGTAGAAAAATGTAATGTCATTGGCCGGGTTGGTGCTAGGGGGGTCTTGTTTGTACCATTTTTCTAGGTGGTGGTTGATGGCATTGGTGACGTCAGTGTTGGAATACCCATTGTTGACTAGGACCTGGGTGAGCCTTTCCAATTCATTGTGTGTGTCATTCCAGGTGGTGCAATGAGTGAGGGCTCTCCTGACATAGGCGGCGATGGTGGACTGATGGTATCGTTTAGGGCATTCACTTTCCCCATTAAGACATTGGCCATTGTTAGTAGGTTTAGTAGGTTAGTAGGTTCCCTGAAGATGCAAGATGTTTACTTGTGAAACGTTGGATCCACCATGAATTTTGCTAACCTGTTGTACCTCATCTCTGAACCCCAGAGGAAAATTGTTAGAAATATTGAAAGCTGTAACAATAAAATACTAAATGCTGAAACTGCTATTTCCTTTAACCTCGTCTGTTTAAAAGAGAATATATATATATATATATATACAGGGTGTCCCAGGAGGAAAGGGCATAACTTCGGGAAATTATAGAACATGGTATGCTAAGCATAAAATATTCTATAACAAAAAGTCAAAATTTCAACCGTTAAAAATATAATGAAGGTTTTATGTAGTGTCCTCCCCCGCATCACTGTAATGGACTCTTCCATGTCAAATAGTTTCCAACTACTCCAAAGTGAGCTAATATGTCTATAATAATTTTGCAACTTACAGAATTATAGTATCTTTAACCCTTGTCTAGCGGGGTATTTTGGGCTCATTTGGGCATATTCAGGCCCTCCTGCATGATAAATCAAGCATCTGCATGACAAAAAAATTATTTAGCAAAACACTAGGCGCTAAAAGCTTCAAAATGAGAGCAGAACGAGCTACGTAGCACTCGTGGTTCTCTTGCAGTGATGCCACGAACATGGGAGTTTAGCATATATCGGTATATTTTTCCCAGCTATGCCCTCTACTGGCTACACTGCCGGCCTCTCGAGAACACAGGGAACATGAGTTAATGGGCAGCGGTAAGCCCTGGGAGTCGGCTGTCTGGCCCGCTGCACTCCCGGCCATTTGCACTCGATTTTAACCCTTTAAAAGCCTTAATAATGCTCCTAACTTGCTGCAAATTGGTGCACGACTTAAATCGAGCGCCGCCAATAAGGGGTTAAAACAACATGGTAAAATAATTGAAGAAAGATGGAGGTGTGGTAGGCACTAGGACAGCTAGGCCAGCCTTATGGGGAAATATTGAAGAAAATACCATTTTCAACATGCAATATATCTATGTCGGTCGAGATTTGGACTTTTTGTTATAAAACATTTTAGGCTTAGAATATTTTGTTCTATCATTTCCCAAAGTTATGCCCTTTCCTCCTGGGACACCCTGTATATATATATATAAAAACTGTATATATATACAGTATATATATATATATATATATATATATATATATATATATATATATATATATATATATATATATATATATATATATATATATATATATATATATATATACTGTATATATACTGTATATATTTACATGTTATGCCAAAATCCGAGACACTACGCAACTCTAATACCCAAGTCTCCCCCTCCAAGTAGAAAGCCTTTAGGGAAAACGCGGCTGTCCCCCCCTCGCTAAAACAAAACAAACTCCCGCGTCCTACTTTGCCACTGAAGAAGCAGAGCTACGGTTCCGCGCTACCGGAAGTGACGTCACCCACACAGGCTGACCTGGGGTTGGCCAGCTCCCGGGTCACCTCAACCAACCCGAGCTACTAGACGCCGCCACCACCTCGCATACCTGCTGATGGGTACTGGGAGGGGATACGGAAACAAATGCTGAGGGTCCTTCCATTACTCTCCTCCCTACCCTGTCACCGGAGCGACAGGGGCCTATGTCAGCAGTAAAAAAGGCAAAGGTCGCCTTACTTTCATGAAGCCAAAAAGGGTCAGGGAGTACCTAAAATTTGAATAAGTGCTCAGACCAGGTTAGGGAAAGTATCTCACCTTCCCTCCTGAGTTTGAGTGCTCTAATACTTCTATAGGTGCTCCAATGCCCAAAGACTCATTATGGCTGGAAACTAGATAGGGTTTAGGTCAGGAGTATTTAAGATCTTCTAGTAAGGTGCTATATAAGGAGTATTTTATTAATTAACTCCTAGTACATCTGTCAGCCTCACTGCAGAAGCTACCATTAGTTATATACAATATATCCCTGGTTTGTCTGTCAGTCCCTCTCTTACGTAATTTTATATTCAACAAGTTGCCTTTACATTAAACCCTCAACACACTACCTATAAAGTAAATAGTCATCTATAAGTAGACTGTTATATGTTCTTCCAGCCACTCAGTCGCCGAACCTCTTCCTTACCTGTAGATGACCAAGCTCTGTCCTACACGCACACACACTACATTAAAGTCAAGCTATTCTCCCCAAGCTTAAGTACTCATCATAAGAGTCTCATTTAATATCAATTATGTCTGGCAGTGTATGTCCTAATTATTTATATGTTCACTGACCCATTACATATGTTAATACACTCGACTCTAACTAGCTTTTCTTTCCAAGCTTAAATACTTATCATAAGAGATAAGTGTTACTAAAAAATAGATTAATATCACTTATGTCTCACAGTGTAGTGTGTGTAGTTCCGTGTTCAAATACCTGTTACGTCTTGTAGTATCATTCCCGTCTCACAGTGTATGTCCTAAGTATTCAAGTGTTTAATACCTGTTACTTAGCCTAACACATTTGAATTCAACTAGCTATTCCCCAGACTTAATTAATCATCATAGGAGACTCATTTAATATCAGTTACGTCGCACCCTGTATGTTCTAATGATTTGTATGTCCACTGTCTTATCTCTTGTCTTTGTACTCTACTATGTATATGCCCATGTAAATATCCACGCCTATACTTAATAAACCTGTATTAACGGTTACAAGCTTGAATCTTCACTATTGTACCTTCGAACACTTATCCCTCGGCATAACAGAACCCACATTCATACGGTGTAGTTTATGCAACCCTAAACTCCTCCTCATCTATAAAAAGTCCTGATATTTCAATATATATATATATATAATTATATACAGTGGTGGGCACGATTTCTGCTAATCAGCTAACAGCTAATAGCGAAGCTAAATATTTCGTTAGCTGGTTAGCTTCTAAGCTAACTTTGAAAATCGTTAGCGGACCGATTAGCTTCCGATAAATTTACTGCCGCTAACTGTAAGTCAGCTAATCAGCTAATGTGCATTCGCTGGTAAAAAAAGGTTAATCGGTCAAAAACATTTGCAAACCATAAAATTACACATATTTATGTGAGTATGTAATTGCAACATTGCAACAGGCAGTATTACACTGACTAATCACGTCACATTCACATGTACAGTACACAATACAAGACTCATGAGTTATGTTTTGACATGAACGTCACAACGTGTCGTTAGCCTAGCGCCGACTTGAGAAATTTGCTACAGAAAAACTACGACATTTACATTTTCAAAATATTAACATAGATCTGTTTGGGTATATATTTGTATTTATTTATTGTTATATAAGTTCCTATATCAGAAAGTAAATTTGTTTCCCAGGCAACCACAGTCTCTAATGCATTTTAGTTAATTGTTGATTTACAATAATTAATACTTAGATTATCATAACGGTTAACCCCTTCAGCACCATGATGTAATTTACATTATATTCTAGTTATCAATAGATGATTTCCTTTAGCCTATGATCTACTTCTAGGCTATTTTAAAACTTAACTTTAGGGGGTAAGCTTATTGATTTTGTTCTACTGTCTATGCCTATCTAAGTTTTCTAACTCAATACAAAAAAATCATTCGACAGAAGTGTCGTTACGTAGCTCATGAGTTATGGCTCATGAGTAATAAGTCATAATCATAAATAATCAATCATAATTACTATATATTTTGTATTTTTACTATCTAGTAATATCTTATCGTTCTTATGATATTGCATACAGAAACTGTTATACATAACTCACGAGAGACACAATATATTGAAATTTTAGCTACCGGTACTCGCTAATATATTGAATTTAATTTTGATTAACAGTGTCCGTAAATATTGTGATACAGTAGTAATACTGAACAGTCTTATATTAATGTATGCACATAAATTTGATTGTAAGGTAATGTTTATTTCATATGTTAATTTAATGATTTATGTACAAAAGGATGCACATGCACATTCAATATCATCTGATCTTGGCATTCTATGATGATTCTAGCCTATGTTTTGGAAAGCTGTCTAAGCAATAAACTACAACTGTACCGACACATTTGATGAGGAAAGCGATGAGCAATCGCAAACAGAAATGTCTAAGTAAGAAAATAAGAAAATGCATTATGAATAAGTTAGAGGACTTCCTATATTCGTAGCAGAAGCAGTGTTGTATTCAAATTTACAAACTAGCAGAGAGAGATTGATGTCTTTCCTAGCTGACATTGAAAGTAAATACAATGCTTAAGTTGGAAATAATATGAAAATATATTGATGTAACACTTTAAGTATTATTATTACGTAGGATTGATGTAGCAGTTTTTAATTTATCAACTCTGCGAAGCAGAGTGGTATCACGCACACAGATCCCGCCCGTATACTGTGCACCACCAGTCAGCTTGTCTGTCTGTCGTCGTCGTCCGTCCGTCTGTCTGTAAGGAAACTCCTCCTAGACCGGTTGATGGATGTTCACCAACATCTCACAGGTATAGCCATTTGGTCAATGCGAAGGTCAGTCAAATATTTTTGTCCATTTAACTTAAAGCTTAAGGTCAAAGGTCAAGGTTAAAAATAAGGTCAATATTTCATATTTTTAAGTTTTTACTCAAATGTCTTCTTTTTCACTAGACAAGTTACTGGTAACCTTAATATCATATTGACCAAATGTTAGGTAAATATTCTAAAGGGTAAGGTCAAAGGTCAAAGTCAAAGTTCAAATATAAGTGTTTTCACTAGTATTTCACATACTAACTTATATTCTCATTAGGCTTACTATGTATATTCGGAATGGATACAAAACACCATCTGAGGAAGAGCGCTTTGTTGACGACGTTTCATCAGGTCACTAACAAATACTGATACCTAGGAGGCCTACGCCTAAATGGCGCTCAACATTAGTTGTGAACCGCCACTTAGTTCATATTTAATTCACACGATATAAGTTGCGCGCCGCCAGTTAAGGGTTAAATATCCGTCATGACAGGTGGCGGTGGAAGGGTGGGGATGGGGGGGCTTGGAAGGAGGATGGAGGTAGGACAGGGAGGGGCAGAAGCATGGGGGGAGGGGAGGCAGAGACTAGATATGGGTAAAATACATCAGTAGGCACAAGCAAATTCAAACATAAAAACATGCATACAGGGTAACAACTCTACTAGTACAAAATAATGTTAATAATAATAATAATAATAATAATAATAATAAAAATAATAATAATAATAATAATAATAATAATAATAATAATAATATAATACTAATATTACAAATAATTATAATATTAATCGTAACAATTATAATGATAATAACAGAGATGATAGTGCTAATATAATGTATAGGGTACTAGGTACTATAGTCCATTTATAATCCAGCTGAAGGTAAATTGTCATGCTTCTATCTTTGTTACTAAGCCAAAACATAGATTTTGTAGCGAAATATGATTTAAATTATGAAAACTTGGCATTAATACAGCACAGTCATGGTAGTGTCATAGATTACCATTAAGTATCGATAAATCAGCTACTAAGGGTTTCAAATTTACCATCAGCTGGAAACAAATAGAGTTTAGCAATAGAGAACACGGAAGGAAAGATAGATAAATAGATAGATAGAGAGAGAGAGAGAGAGAGAGAGAGAGAGAGAGGGGGAGGAAGGGTTAGGTGCGGGAGCACCTAAAGCCATCTTCACACATACACGAGTCAGTCGGAGCCCAAGTCCAACACGAGTGATGAAATTTCCATATTCGGCAATGACTCTGGCATACTCTTCGTGACTCGTGTTACACTCGTGTGAGTACTGTTGATATCGGGGTGTGTCCTGGGTACTCGTGACGTGGCCTAGACATTTCTAACCTGCGTTAAATTTCGTGTCCCCGTCACGAGTCCGAAGGACATACGTGTAGACACATGTTGACTCTTGGTGACTTGTGTTGACTCTTGTTGAACTCGGCATAACTCTTCGTGACTTGCTTCTGACCCAACTTCTTCAAAATATATTATTAAATCATATTTAACCATATGAAAACATCGAAATTGCAAAGACCCTTTAGAAAACAGATCGAAAACATCGTAACTTGGGTGACCCTTTAGAAAACAGACCACTAGCGTTATTTGTGTACATTTCGTATTATAATTTTCCCTGTCATTTGCTTTCTCTCTCTCTATTACTTATATTTCTATCTACTGTATTCATTTTCATCTGTATCTAGCTATCTCCCTTATTTATCAGCTTTTATATTTGTTATTTGGTCTCTATGGAATCTGTGAATAATTTCTGATTTGATGGGCTAAATAAACTAATTGTACCACCAACACATAATGATTTGATGGGCTAAATAAACTAATTATACCACTAACACATAATGAGCAAAATGACACAAGTCGATTAAAAAAATGTAAAAAATTATGTTCCCGATTCTTCAGTGAGAAGTGAAAGCGATCAATAACGTGATCAAAAATAAGCTTGCTGTGAAACAGAGACTTAGCTTTCTGAAATGATAAATTGTCAATAGCCTAGAACAGCTTGAAAAAGACGGGGGGGGGGGGGGGGGGGGGGAATTTATATTATATTCTTTTGTCCTAATAATTATTAATGTAATGGTAAGACATTATTGTTTTCATTTCCACAGCATTAGAAACTAAACAATTAACAACTCTGCAAAGCAAAGTGGTATCGCGCACACAGATCCAGCCCGTATACTGTGCACCACCAGTCAGCTTGTCTGTCGTCGTCCGTCGTCGTCCGTCTGTCAGTCCGGCAACTCCTCCTAGACCGTTTGATGGATTTTCATCAAATTTCACAGGTATATCCATTTCGTCAATGCGAAGGTCAATCAAAAATAATTTGTCCATTAAACTTAAAGGTTAAGGCCAAAGATCAAGGTTAAATAAAAGGTCAATATTTAATATTTTGTAGTTTTTACTCAAATGTCATAATTTTCACTATACAAGTTACTGGTAACTTTAATATCGTATTGACCAAATTTTAGGTAAATATTCTAAAGGGTAAACTCAAAGGTCAAGGTCAAAGGTCAAAATAAGTTTTTCACTAGTATTTCGTATACTATATAACTGTTAGATTCTCACTAGGCTTACCATGTATATTCGGAATACCTAGGCCAAGGTCATACAAGAAACTATACAATTCCATATGAAAATTCAAGGTCACAGGTCAAGGTCAAATAAAAGGTCAATATATTATTTGCTTTACTTTTCATGCAAACTTCACAACATTTGGTGAGATAGTTGCACTTTAAATGAAAAGGAAAATAATGCATATGAACACATACCAAAAAGGTCAAGATAAAGGTCAAAGGTCAAGGTCAACTATTCTATTAATATATGTGAAACTAAAGGGGGTATCCCACTGTGCGATTTTTCGATGGCGAACGCCCAGCGACAGAGGGCGACAGGATTTTTTTGTCTATGTTCCAAAAATAGCCATATTCGCTCGAACATTCTCCAATTGTCGCCAAAATCGCACAACGGTCGCCCTAGCATCACCCATGTTCGCCCAGATTCACCCAGATTCGCCGTTAAATTTTGAGCATACCCAAAAACGGCGGCGATCTGAAAATGTTGGCGAATGTTCGCCCTTTGTCTCACTTTATTCACCCTTGGTCGCACTATAGTCGCACAGTTCGCCCTGATTCGCCAATTTGCAAATTCCAATTATTGGCAACGCTGCTTTTTGAGCGAATAGGGCGACAGTAGCGCGCCAGTAGCGCGAATGCAGCGAATGTGTCGACGAATTATTGCCAATGCCATACGAATGACATGCAACATGTGGCGAACTGAGGTGATTGGTGGGTTTTTATGTGACTGTTGATGTGTCTCTCACTATAGCCTGTTTCTTTTCAACTGACGGTAAAAAAATGCAAAGTTCCCATCAGGATTTCTCAGTTATTTGAAAGATTTTGTAGTGAAATGTGGTGCTAATTATATAAACTTGGACTTAACCCCTTCACCCCCATAACTTTGACTCTGGCTAAAGATAGACGATTTTATGGTTTCAAGACGACCTATGTTGTTCAGAGGGTTTATTGAGATCGTATTTAGCCATATGAGTCCTAGAGGTAGATTATATACTAAAGAAAATCGTATATTGGTAACCAGAATATGATGAAAATTCCATGGTGGTGAAGGGGTTAATATGATGCAGAGACATGATTTCATATTTTTCCATTAAGTATCGAGAAATGGGATTCAATACCGTCAGATGAAATGAAACTGAGTATACCGTATATACCGGAGTATAAAGACACATTTCTAAGCCTTAAATAAACCCTGCAAAACCATGGGTGGTCTTGTACAAAGAATATAATTTCAATGCAAGTGAATTTGGAGCGCCGAGATTCATCAGCTGATTTCCGAGTGACCAAAATCGCCGAAATACGATAATTTAATCATAAGTAAAATATACATAACAGTAGGTTATGTACTGTATACTTATATAATTAATTCTTCATAATATTTCATAATAAACTTATATAACACGAATTATAAGTTCAAACTATGGTTCAAATTAAAAGTCAGTGTACCGGAACCATTACCGAAACACGTGTTGTGTGTGTTATTGTTGTGTGGCTATGTGAGTGTGTATGTGAGGCATAGTTATTTCAAAAGGCCCTGTCTAAACTGTATTTAAGGGAACGTTCGAATGGGCCGAACGTCTTAAAATTTCAAAAGGAATGGTGCTAAACATGACGGAGAAAGGGGTTTAGAATAAAATCCTTCAAGTGGAAATCTCCCCTTAAATCGACAAATGATAACTCGAATTAGAGGAAACAAACTATCATAATAGTGAAAGTGTTAATTTAATAGTTACTTCTACTTAACCCTTTGAAGATTAGGACGCATTTTGACAGTATATTCTGACTACCTTTAGAAGATTGTATCTAGCTTTGGAATGATCTGTGGAACTAGAAGGGTAAAGAGTATCTCAATTAACCCTCTGACCTCCATCTACACTTCCTAATCTGAATACAATAGTCTTATAATTGCAAGGAAACAAAACATAAATCCATAATTGTATCTTGCGTGGGAATACACCTATTCCATAGATGCACAGACACTCAGACATACCCACACAATTATATTTACATTTTGATTCGAGGGCATATGTTTTTGTAATAGACCTTATGTAAACGAGATTGTGAACTTCGAACGAAAATATAAAACAAAGTTAATGTTCTCTATGGGACTGTTAATTGTTCAGAATAATTCGTCAGTGTATCATTGTTGTTCTCCCAAGTATTGTCCAGATATTCCGGGATAAGGCTTGTACACATTGATCCGTAGATACACACACACACACACACTCACTACAGCACACATACATGCACAGTTGCACACACACTCTACAACACACACACACACACACAGAATGTCCAGCTTTTCCACATTTCGCCTTTTCACACACACACACACACACACACTCACTACAGCATGCACACGCACTCTACAACACACACACACTCACAGAATGTCCAGCTTTTCCACATTTCGCCTTTTCACACACACAAACACACACACACACTACAACACACACACACACACATGGCATTCGCCATATTCGCCATGAGTCGCACAACCTCTGCGGTTTTATCTCATTACAACGTCCAACAATCGCCGTGCATTCGCTATTTTCGCCATCATCGTTCGCCACTTTCGCCATGAATCGCCCTCAATTGTCGCACACCATTCGTCATTTTCGCCAAAAAAATTGCCATATTCGCACTTTGGTCGTACTTCCGTCGCACTGCAATCGAGGAAATTCGCCTTTTTCGCTTTCATTCGCTTCTGAAAAAACCCTATTCGCCGCAAATTTTTGGACAGAAAAAAATGTGGTCGCACGGCATTCGCCATCGAAAAGTCGCACAGTGGGATACCCCCTTAACTGATGGGTTTTAATGAAATTAGGCATGCTTATTTGATTTTCTTGGGCAATGTCAATAAAACAAAACATGTACTCTTATATAAAGGTCAAGGTCACAGTTCAAGGTCAAAGGTCAACTTTTACTAAATATTTTTAGTTTTTTACTCAAATATCTTAATTTTCACCATACAAGTATAATTGGTAACTTTGGTAATGTATTACACAAATGTTAGATACATATTCTGAAGGGTAAGGTCAAAGGTCAAAGGTCAAAATAAGATTTTACTAGTATTTCTTATACTTACTATTAGATTCTCACTAGGCTTACCATGTATATTTGGAATACCTAGGCCAAAGTCATATAAGAAACTATACAATTCCACATGAAAGGTCAAGGTCACAGGCTAAGGTCAAATAAAAGGTCAATATGAGACTTGCTTTACATTTCATGCAAACTTAAAACAAAATTGGTGATAGTTCAATTTAAATGAGAAGGAAAAAATAAATTTTGAGACACGTCATAAAGGTCAAGGTGAAGATCAAAGGTCAAGGTCAACTATTCTATAAATATATATGAAACTAACTAATGGGTTTTAATGAAATTAGTCATGCTTATATGATTTTCCAGGGCAATGTCAATAAACAAAAAAATTTACTCTTACATATAGGTCAAGGTCACAGGTCAAGGTGAAAGGTCAACTTATACAATTTATTTTTAGTTTTTATTCAAATGTCTTCATTTTCACAAGTTTCTGGTAACCTTGATTTCGTATTGCCAAATTTTTTGATAAATATTATAAAGGTCAAGGTCAAAATAGCTTTTTACTATTATTTCTTATACTAACTGTTAGATTCTCACTAGGCTTACCATGTATATGCGGAATACCTAGGCCAAGGTCATACAAGAAACTATTCAATTCCATATGAAAGGTCAAGGTCACAGGTCAAGGTCAAATAAAAGGTTGATATGCTATTTTCTTTACTTTTCATGCAAACTTCACACATATTGGTGAGCTATTTGTACTTTAATTGAAAAGGAAAATAATAAATGTTGAGACATAAAGGTCAAGATAAAGATCAAAGGTCAAGGTCAACTATTTTATTATATATAAAACTAATTGATGGGTTTTAATGAAATTAGGCATGCTTATTTGATTTTCATGGGGATTGTCAATGCAAACAAAACTGTACTCTTACATAAAGGTCAAGGTTGCAGGTGAAGGTCAAAGGTCGTCTTTTATTATTTATTAAAAAAGATTACCCAAATTTTGGAAAAGTGTTATGTGTTATGGCTTATTTCTTAAATATCATATATATCAAATTTCACATAAATATTGTAATAGTTAAGGTCAGAGGTCAAGGTCAAAACAAAAATATTTGTAATTTTCCCTAAACTCCTCCTAGACTGTTTAAGGTATTGTCACCAAATTATACAGGCAAATTCAGTTGGTCAATGCAACAAACATCCAAAAATATGCATAATATTTTAAGTCAAAGGTCAAACGGCAAGATCACAGTATATGATCACTATTTGTAATCAATAAGTTTTTATACGAATTACATCGTATTCATAACGCTAGTTAATACAAACATTGCTGTTAAGCTAACTAAATCCTCGATAAGAAATTTCAAGGTCGAAGATCAAGGTCAAAGGTCAAGGTTAAAGGTTAAATATGATTTTTACTAGTATTTCCTAAGATTCTCATTAGGCATAACATGCATATTCGGAATGCCTAGACCAAGTTCATACAAGAATAAACATAATTCCATTTGATAGGTCAAGGTCACAGGTCAACGTTAAATATAAGGTTAATATGCTAATTTCTTTACTATTCGTGTAAACTTCACACAATTCGTTGAGACAGTTGTGCTTTTAGGGAAAATTAAAATGTAAAACTTTCAGACATCATGAAGGTCAAGATGCATGTCAAATGTCAAGGTCAACTATTCCTTTAATACCTCTGAAACTAACTGATGATCTTTAATGACATTTTACACTTGTATTTGATATTTTAGGGTTACATCAAAGCAAACAAAAATATAATCCAAAATGAAGGTCAAGGTCACATGCCAAAGTCAAAAGTTAACCTTTATCATAAACAAATACTCAATTTTCAATAAGCTGACGACTGTTAGTTGCATTTTACTTAAATAACATATATTTCAATCATATATATATATATATAATATTTAAGGTTAATGGTCAAGGCCAAAGAACAAAAGAAGAGTGTTAATAATTGTCTTTAAACTCTTTCTAAACTGTTTAACCCTTTGTGTACCGGTGACGTCATTTGTATTGTATATTAGCTATATTTAGACGATTTTGTGGAGCCTATGAAGGATCTGTGGTAGTAAAAAGGGTTAGATAAGATAGTTGAAAGCCTGCTAATTTTATGGAGGCCCTTCATAAACTAAATATAATCGTCTTAATATCCAGTATGAAATGAAACCGACATAACTCTACTGAACGGGTTATGTATCGTCACCAAATTTTGCTGGCAAATTTGGTTTGTCCAAATTTGTGTTTTTGTTATTCAAAGGTCAAGGTGAATGTTGAAGGTCACAGATTATGGTAACTATTTTGTTTCTTATATATATTTTAAATTTGAATTACACCATATTCAAAATGCTACAACATAGTGTTATTCTGACCTTATTATAGATAAATATTCCAATGGTTAAGATTCAATGTGATCATAAATGAAATTATATATATATACTCACAGGCGGACAAGAACCACCAACAATCAGGACGAGTGTCCATGCTTTAATCCACTACACACAAGTATCCTCTATCACGATGTGGTATAGTGGATTAAAGTATGGGTTATTCTGACTGTCGGGGGTTCAAGTCCGGCTGTGAGTATAAAAAAACATTTAGTATATATATATATATATATATATATATATATATATATATATATATATATATATGTATATATATATACTGTATATGAACCGATTTTACCTAAAAGATTCAGTACTATTTGCAGAATTCTAGGTCGCAGAGTTGCGTATGCATTTTTTTTGTGGGGGGGGGGGGTAATGCGAAGCTGCACACATACTTTATTAAAATAACATAAAACAACATATAATTCTGTCCATTACTAAGGGAGATAATTATATAATGGAGATATAGATCGAAGGTCGTTAGGTCCAAGTGAGCGTAAAATGTGCGAATTATGAAATAAGCCTATACACTCTGATAATATAAGGTGTCAGAATCATACGTTCAGCCTTACATAAAAGATAGGGGGAATGTTTTTATTTACTTTTTTTCATAACAATTATTAATGTAATGGTAGGATAGCATTTTTGTCCATTCTATAGCATTATAAACTAAATAATTATTTAAAAAACATGAAACAACAAATAATTATTTTCATTAATAAGAAAGATAATTAGATACAGAAGAAAAATACAGTAGATTTATAGAGGGGAAGAGATCATTCGGTCTAAGCAAGCGATAATGTGTGCGACAATTTATGAAATTTTTAGCGCTATTTCTTTTCTTTATATATTTTTTCTATATATTTGTACTATGTACTTTTTACTTACTATTTTCTATCTGTCTATTTTACTGTCCTACTTTTCCTTCTGGGGACACTAGGCTAGGAATCCTCCTCCCCTAGTAAATTTCATTTACTAGACGAGACAGAGAAAGGGGTGAGGGAACGCGAAAGTGGTACCAAACCATACAAATTGGAACTTTAAATGTTGTTTCTGTTCGGTCTGTCTCGAGTCGGCCACCCCCAGCTATGGGGTGTGCATGAGTATATACATACATACACACATACATACAGTACATACATGCCAGTACATTGTCCGATGACACCCCATGTGACGGCACTCTTCGCGACTCTTGTTACACTCTTGTTGACTCTTGTTACACTCTTGTTGACTTGTGTTGACTCGTACCGACTCTGCTTTCGTACCCTGGAATTTGACCGTTATTTTTCAAATTTCCTCCACTCGTGTTGGGTTTTGTGTTACTCTTCGTGACTTGTTGACTCTCCGTGACTCGTACTGATTCTTGGATGAACACGTACCGACTCTTGTTGGCTCTTGATGAATCGGGAACAGTGACCTACTCGGGCTGGTTCTTGCCAGAGTCAGAAGAGTGTCACCCATCGTTCACTTGTGCTGGACTCAGGCACCGACTTGTGTATGTGTGAAGTTGGTTTAACCCTTCCTCCCTCTCTCTCTCTCTCTATCTATTTATCTATCTTTCCTTGTGTTCTCTATTGCAATACTCTATTTTTTTCCAGCTGATGATAAATTTGAAACCCTTAGTAGCTGATTTATCGATACTTAATGGAAATATATTATACTACTATGACTGTGTCGTATTAATGCCAAGTTTTCATAATTTAAATCATATTTCGCTACAAAATCTACCGTTTGCCTGAGTAACAAAGATAGAAGCATGACAATTTACCTTCTGGAAAATAATTTGACTATAGTACCTAGTACCCTATAAATTATATTAGCACGATCATCACTGATATTATCATTATAATTGTTACGATTAATATTATAATTATTTATATTATTAGTAATATATTAATATCATTATTATTATTATTATTAATATTATTATTAGTATTATTTTGTACTAGTAGATTTGTTACCCTGTATGCATGTTTGTATGTCTGATTTTGCTTGTGCTTACTGATGTATTTTACCAATATCTAGTCTCTGCTTTCTCTCGTGTTCCCAACTTAGACTCTTCTGAATTCTCAACTCTCTGGCTAAAGCTAAATATTTCTGCACTGTCTATCTCTCCCCTTATTCTACTGACTATCCAACATTCTTTGACTATCTAACTTCTACAGTGGAACACATTCTATTCATCTCTCCTTTCGCAGAAATCTCCATCTTAGGAGATTTCAATGTTCACCACCACCAATGGCTCTCCTGTTTCCACTGACCAACCTAGCTGGTGAACAAGCCTACATCTTTTCTATCTTAAACGACCTAGAGCAGTTAGTCCAGCAACCAACCCGTATCCCAGATCGCTTCGGAGATCGGCCCAACATTCTTGACTTTTTTCTAACCTCTAACCCTTCCGCTTATACTGTAAAAAAAAAATCTCCTTTGGGCTCCTCCGACCATAAACTAATAACTGGCACCTGTCCTATCTCTCCAGTACGGTCACCTGATCCTCCCAATCGGCGGCGCTTGTGGCACTTTGGTGCTGCCGACTGGGAGGCTCTTCGGCAATACTTTTTTTATTTCCCTTGGAATGACTTTTGCTACCGTGGCCGAGGACCCTCGGAGAGTGCTGAACGCATTACTGAGGTAATCCTCTCGGGCATGGAAGCATACATTCCATTTTCTTTCTATCAGTCTAATTAAAAAATAATCTTGGTTTACTCACGCTTGTTCTACTGCTTTCCGCAACAAGGAGGAAGCATTCAAACGGTACCGACGCCTTAAGACTCAAGAATCTCATTCTTCCTATATTTCTGCCCGGAATCAAGCCAAATCTGTTCTTCGACTTGCCAAACACTCTTTCATCAATAATAAATGCACTGAACTATCGAACTCTAGCTCTTCCTGAGCTTTCTGGCATCTAGCCAAAATCCTCTTCAACAATTTTTCTCCCCAGTCTTTCACTCCCTTTTTCCACTCATATTGCACAACCATCACTTCTTCCTCTGACAAAGCTGAACTCTTCGCTCAAACATTTGCAAGAAACTAAACTCCACCTTGGATGATTCCGGTGCTATTCCTCCCTCTCCACCCCCTCTCTCCTACTTATGCCTAATATCCAAATATCTTCTAAATATGTACTTTCTACCCTCTCTGGGCTTAATACTAAGAAGGCGTACGGTCCAATGGTGTTCCTTCTGTTGTACTAAAAAACTGTGCTTCCATGCTGACTCCCTGCCTAGGCAAACTCTTTCGTCTCTGTCTCTCCTCTAACGTCTTCCCTTCTTGCTGGAAGTTTGCTCTCATTCAACCTGTCCCAAAGAAGGGTTGTAACGGGGGGGGGGGGGGGGGGGTAGGTTGGTGATCTCTCTTTCTTCATCAACTTCCCTTCTTCTGCTGCGAACAAGAGAGAGAGGGTAAGACAGAAAAAGATAGATTAAGCTGCGAAGGTGGAAAATAGGTACTCAAGGATAGAAAGGAAGAGATGACGACAAACCCGTTATTGCATTTTAATTAACGAGAGGACAACCCTGTTTGGTTGACCCACATCCAACATCCTTCGAGGAAGGGGAAAGGCTGCAACTCCGACACGATGATAAGACCAAAGAACCACAAAAACCCCACTGAGACCTAGCATATTCTCTACTTTCTAGATATCACATAAGGATGTTTTTGGGAACGGTAATTCATTCAAATTATTTGATCGCCTACCTTCCGGTGAACTGGCCGTCCCCATGGTTTTCTTATTCTTTATGCAATCGTGACTCATGCTCATTATTCAGGTACATTAGGACAGTAGGATAAATTGGAGGCAAGCAAAGACCAATCAAGAACTTCACCTTCAATGATGGCTGACAAGACTTTAACTCTCGGTTAGGCTACTGGTACTACTCTTAGACCAATTAATACTGACAGCTCCGATTTACCCTCCTGACAACACATTTAGATCCAAATAGGTACGGGAGGATAGATACAAACATATTGCAGTAATCTTAAACTTGATATTAATAGAAGGAACATTTTACCGTTTACAACTCTTAACATTGGTACCGTATGGTCCGTATCTAATTATCTCTATACCATTAACCTGGGACCAATCCATTACCGTACTGGGACAGTCTCTTAACCTAGGAGTAGGACTCGAACCTTGCTGTCTGTATCCACCCCCTTCCTCTCAGTATTAAAATCCCAATTCCGCTAGATACCGGTATCGGCCAGGCTTGCCTTTACGTCTCTTCGGCCTACCGTATCCTGGGGTATAGGGGGTAATCATACGTCTTCCTGCGGTCCTTGAACCCTCGTACAGTACACGAGTTTAGCATCCTGCACTCAGCCAATGGGAGGGGTGAATCTCCGATTCTCCGCCATCAGCAATTCAGCATCACATCAACTCCGTCCCAAACTGGTTCCCTGGTAAGTCGAATATAATTCTTAACCCTCGGCTAACCCTTAATAATGGGGTTAATCAATATCCTAATTACGGTACACAGTAATACTAAAACAAATACATATAAAAAATATAGGCTAATATAAACATATAAAAATACATGGATTCCTATTAACGTATAAAAATAGATGAGCTAATATAAGTACAGAAATACAATGACAGATCAAATTATGACATTACAGTGCAGTACCGAAATAATCTCTTAAGGCATCCAAAGATCCTCTCATTAAGTACAGGTACATATGTTACTCAGCAGTACTCTACACACAATTGGGAATACATAATTACACAGCATATCTATGGAGTCAAATCAATACAATAATGGCATAAATCAAAGGTAATTGTCATGGTCAAACTTAACAGGTTGGACTGCTCAATGCGAAGGGTGCTATACAAGGCTCAAACAAAGCTAAACGTTAATTCTACTGTAACTCGAGTAACTTATCCCCTGAAATCAGCTGCCCAGAATCTCACTACAGCGTTCCATCCCTTGCAAGGCAACTCTGTTCATTAGACCATGTCAAACATAATTATATCATAGCAATCAATATTCATAACACACTCTAAATGCACAATAATTAATAATAGCCTACTGTACTTCCAATTAGGTGAAAGTTAGGTAGCCTAGGCTAATTAAAAATGTAAAATCATATAACCTACCATAATAATTCAGCAAGTACCCATACCTAAACGGCCTTTTCACTAGTTAACTTTAAGTAACAATAGGTAAGAACAAATAATCATCTGAAATAAACCCGACCCAATGGGGGTCCGAAATTTGACGGTACTGGGGTTGGGAAATGAGGACCTCTAAATCAAGATAACAAGTAACTCTTTACACTATAACCCAGTAAAAACATTTAAAATTAACAATAACCAGGCCTAGGAGACGTTAGTTATAAATACTTATCTGAATAGGCCTAACTTTGGAACGTCGGAGACACGAAAGGTAAACAAAACTCAAGGACACGATCTCAAACGAATGTCCTTTCCTGATTTACACGTTAAAATACAATCATATTTACCAAAATGCATGGTTTTATAAACTCAAAGTAATGAACAAGTTCTAAACATACAATACAACTGCTACATTAGTAATTTACTCAACCTGGTCGTCTCTCCGAAATGCGAGATGGTCTAAATCCTAAAATGGCGGTCAAGCTTCAAAAGCATTATAATCAACTTCGTCCTCAATTCTACTCTTAACTGGTGTTCTCGCACTACCTCAGGATTATGTAAAACGGTGACAGACAAACTAGCAAAATAGGCTAGCCTAAGTTTGGTCGGGAATTATGGAAAAACACAAGAATTGGAAGGCCATCAAATGGCGTCCCTCTGACTGAAATTATTACACACAAAGTTAATTTGACGTTAATTTGGAATAACAAAGTCTAAAATATCAGAAAAACACTTAGCAAAGGTGCACAGACTAAGTTTTACTGAACACAATGATAATGGGGGAATTTATATGGTTGTAGGCACTTGGCAGGTGAGGGGTGCCTGTCGACCAACCCGATGGTAGGCTCGAGTTCACGAATTTGTCAATCACAGTAATACCTCCTACATTACACACCTAGTACTTATTTAACTGAATAAGCAATACCTTATAACACTATAAACCTTAATTACGAACCTCTGAAAGGAGGGAAAGGAAGCCTAAGTCCGGAGAAGAAGCGGGGAATGATGACAGAGACTGGGGAGTGGGTAGGTGTCTCTCTCGTAGGCCTGTGTTCACGACAGTGAGGGGCCGAGGGCCAGTGCCAGGTATCCCGCCAAAAAAGGGGAGGGTGACCACAAAGGGTAGCGTCGCTTGGGTAGGAATTGGCGGTCTTTTTACACAAGGGGGCATTACTCTAAATTCGAAAAGGAAGGATTTTTACAGGGAATAACAGAAGAGGTGAAAAGATAAATTAGGCTTGAAAGTATTTTAGATAGATTTGAGAATATTAGTTCTCCTCCTGATCTAGGCTAAATCCCTCTTTACATAGACAAGGGTTACTTAACCCTTCTTAAACGATACATTTCCCTTAAATATAGGGAAGAGTGAATGAAGGGGAAAAAGTCTTACAGTTAAGTCAAACCTTACAACATATACCAAAAGGGAAAGTAAAATTTCTTCCCGTTACAGGGTGACCGCTCTCAGCCCTCCAACTATCGTCCAATTACTCTCATCTCTTATATCTCTAAAAATTTTGAAACTATTATTGCTTCCAAATTTCTTAAGCATTTCTCTTCTCATAATCAACTCTCAGATCGCCAGTAAGGCCTATTCAAGGGTCGCTCTACTGGTGATCTTCTTTCATATCTTACTAACTTTTGGTCATCCTCCTTTCGGGACATTGGTGAGACCTTTTCTATTGCACTAGACATATCGAAGGCCTTCAATTGAGTCTGGCACAAATCTTTAATTTGTAAACTACCCTCCTTCGGTTTCTATCTATCCATCTGTGCCTCTGTTTCTATTTTCCTTTCCGGCCATTCCTTAGCTGCGGCTGTGGACGGTCATCGCTCACTTCCTCTTCCTATCAACTCCGGTGTTCCTCAGGGTGCTGTCCTATCTCCCATTCTCTTTCTAATTTTCTTAAATGATCTTCTCAACTGTACCTCCAGTCCCATCCATTCATAACGCAGATGATTCTACCTTACACTACTCAATTAGTTTTCCTGAACCAGCAATCTCTCAAAGACAAACGTAATGAAGCCATGCAACACTTATCTTCTGATCTAACTACTATTTTCAATTGGGGCAGAGAAAACCTTGTTGCCTTTAATGCTTCCTAAACCCAATTTCTTCATTTTACTACCCGTTCAGAACTCCCAGAGGACTATCCCTTACAATTCAACAGTACAGAAATCAATCCTTCATCTTCTCTCAATATTCTCGGTGTCTCTTTTTCTTCTGCTCTCACTTGGTAGGACCATATTACCAGTCTTGCTAAGGCAGCCTCAAAGAAGCTGGGTGTGCTCAACTGCCTCAAGGGGTTCTTTACCCCTGAACAGCTTCTTGCTCTGTTCAGGAACACAGTGCGTCCTTGTATTGAGTATTGTTCACATTTGTGGGGAGGAGCCTCTCCCACTGCACTCCTAGACAAAGTAAAAAGGAAAGCCTTTCGCATCATTATCTCCCGCCCACTCACCAACTCTCTGCAATCTCTCTCTCTTCGCCGCAATGTTGCATCTTTCTCGCTATTCTATGGCTACTATAATAATCAATGTTCGTCAGAGCTTTCCCAGTGTATACCACCTCCTCTACGTAGGGTACGTAGTACCTGTCTTGCAACACAATCCCACACCTACTCTGTGCAACTCCAACTCAAGAGTGAAACAGTTTTCCCAGACTTTCTTCTATTCAACTGCTGAGCTTTGGAACTCTCTCCCCCAATCAGTCTTTCCCTCTTCCTATGACTTATAATGCTTCAAACTTCGTGTGTCCAGGCATTTTGGCTTGAATGTCCCTTTGATTTTGGCACTGTCATTCTTTCAACTCTGGGGGAGACACTCGATACAGGCAGTTTTGCCTTTTGTCTCCCTCACTCACATAGACAAAAAAAATACTTACAGTATAGTTTACGCAGCCATAACTCATCCACATCTATAACAAGGGCTGGTATCTTAATAATATTTTGACACTTGACACACGCTGTACTTACCACAACACACACAAAGTTTATATAACTATACTATATTGGTCGATGTAAGCAGAACTATATTGTTTGTTTTTAATATCCGATGTATTAACTTTGTTAGTTAAAATTACAACTCTCGCTTTACAGTAATTTGACTTATTTATATGAATTTAGTACAAATGGATAATGACACAAGTTACATGAATGATGTGACAACTGATTGACATGTCTAAAGAACAATATAGAGTGTGAGTAAAATAACTGCAGAAGATATAGAACTTTACAGGTATATAAAGTTATAAGAAAACTTCGCACTTGTGAAAATTATAGAGTAAAAACTGTAAAATGTGTAAATACATAATAAATAATTATGTTCACCTTTGCCAACCATATCTCCGTGTTCACCTTTGCCAACCATATCTCCGTGTCATCCTTGCTGGTCTTTCTTTTCTTGCCTCTCGAGGTGGAAGGATGGCTGGTCGTCAAGGCTGGGGCGGTGTGTGTGGTGGAATCCGCAGATGTGCCGTGCCAGCTGAGTTTCCAGGTGAGGGAGGTGGATCGTCCTGGCCTTAATCACATTTCTCCTCCTCGCTGGACACCAACGCACCCTCTCCAAGCAATTGGCAATTGGGAGGTAGGGGTGTTGGGATTTTTTTTTTGCAGAACTGAAATAAGTAACATGACAAACAAACATCATTAAACAATCATTTATGTATATTGTGTGGGTTAATGATCATTATGTATATTGCATGGTTTGCTGCTTTGACAAAATAATGGGCCGAATAATTAAAGTACCGGTATGTTTAATAATATTTACCAATTAATTACATGATTTGATACGGAATTTGAAGAGTATATATAAATTTAAAATGTCTCTGTATGTAGCCTACAGTATGTTTAATTTTTCATGATTGTTTTTTTGCTAGAAAATTGATTTATGTGTATGTTTATGCTTACCCGAGCGGTTATATTATAGGTTTGATTCCCGGAGGGAAGAAAGAAAACCTAATATTTAGTAGGGACCCCGTAATCATTGACGATATGCCTATTAGTATAATAGCCTCCATTCAAGCACCCGCGGTAGCCAGTTTGAATCTACCGCCGCGGGGAAGAACGGAGTATCCGGAGTATCCGTCATAAGGGTAACGCTTATTCTCTTATGGAATCGTCTTATGATTGGGTACTCTCTACGAAAAAAACCTTCGTAAAATTAAAAAAAGAAAAAATATACTTAATAATTGTTATACTACAGCTTTCCATATCGTGGATTTCTTGTGTGGGATTCCTTGCCGCTGCTCCTTGAGCTGCCATTCCTTCTTCACTGATAATCAAGATTAACCTCAAGACATCAAGAGAATGGGAAGGGGATGGACGGGAGGGCCCTACATCGTCAATGATTATGGGGCCCCTACTAAATATTAGGTTTTCTTTCTTCCCTCCGGGAATCAAACCTATAATTTATTAGTGGCCCCTCCATCATTGACGATGTGCCTGATATCTTAAGACTGGAGGGGGACATTCGTGACAATATCAACACACTAATAAATTACCTCAGGTAGAGACAAAGAATCTGTATAACAATTTAAGTGTTTTATTATTTACATACAATTGTTTATAAAAATGGAAAAGTGGGAAGCAGTGCGTTACTTCGAAGAAGATCTGCTTATAGTTGACTGGATTTGCACTCTACGATCCTTCTAAAAGGTTTCTTAGGGACATATTCTTATTCCCTTTTAACCAGGTACCGACCTATAATACTTTGGATTATATACTGGCCTTAAAACTATTTGTACATTCTATAAATATTTGTACATCTTGTTCATACTATATAGTTGTACTGATGTATATACAAAATATAATAAAATCTTGAGCTGTAGAACCAGCTCGACTATTAAGTATCACAGCTCGTGAACTTATCACAATATCCGGCGGAGGGGTATTTGAGCTATCTAGCCCTCCCCCCCCCCCCCCCCTCCCTTCTTTTCACCTTTTAAGATTAACACTTAATTAGTAATAGCACATGGACTACTAGACCCGTTGCCATAACGCCACACAGGTTTGTTTTGGTTTATCCAGGGCCACTGACAGGTATCGCGTCAATAAAGTATTGTTGGATGCCCATAGCTTTGTGTTAGCTATGTCTTCCACTGAATAATTTTGCATGAATCTAAGAGAGACTGCCCACTTTCTTATATCATGAGCTCTGCCCATTACGCCGGGATTACTTTCCCTGATTACATGTACGAGTAAAGACGCTATTTTCCGCCTTGTGATGCGATTCCCTGTTTGGTTGACCCATAGGAAGCTTGGTTGTCGAGGTTGTGCTACCCTCATAAACTTAAGTAAAGCCTGTACTGGGCATAGAAGATGATGTGTGTGTCCTCTTTTAAGTGCCGGAACAGTAAATTCTGAGAAAACATGATCACAATGTTCATTCTTTTCAATGAACGTAGGAGACGGAGCGATTTGTACTTGTTCGTTCAGTCTCCCAAACCTAAGGCAGTTGGGTTCGTTGCTCATCGCCGCCAGCTCCGATACTTTATTTCCTGTCGCTAAAGCCATCAGGAATATAGCCTTCTTTAATACTGAATCAAAATCTGGCGCATGGTTATATTTGCGTGAGTGAAGCAATGATAAGGCTTTGTCAAACGACCAGCTAGGCATGAGCTGGCGTGGTGGTGGGCGTAGCTTGAAACATGCCCTCATGAAGCATTTTTCTTCTGCCTGCGGTATGGATAGACCCGTGAGGTCAAAAAAGGGGTTTCTAACAGCTGACAAGTGATTCATTAGGGTCACTACTGAGAAGCGTTTACGTTCAAACAAATAATCTAGGTACTTACAAATGAGAGCCACTGAGGCGTCTGTTTGTGCTGTCTCCAGTATCCATTTTTTTTTTTTTTTTTTTTTTTTTCTATATTCCAACTTACTTCCTCTCGGGCATAGGCTGAGAGCCTTAACATTCACCGCTTTACAATGAACAGTGAAGCCCGTGAGGTCTTGTTCCAGTCTAGGGAATGAGACATGTGAAGCACGTAGAGTACAACGAGCACCTGCCATCTTGCCTTCACATGAGGCACGGTGCTCACTCATGGCCCGAAACGACCCCATCTCTGAAGCCACCTCGTTCCCGTGCTTCACTGTGTCACCCCCTACACTCGGACTCTCACACTCACACACACACAACGCCACCTGTTGAGCAGATAACTCACCAGGCATTGCACCCCTATAGCATATTTTGAATATGGGAATATTCATACAGTGCTATTTAATCAGGGAACAATGAGGGTATTTTATTGACGTTTCGGTGGGCTTGTGGTAATGCACTGATACTAGGTACAGCACAAATTCCATCCCAATAATATCTTCCCATTGATACATCGGGATTTGAACCCAGGACCTTTGGATTACCAGGCCAGTGGCAAGACCACTCCACCACACCTGAATGTTTTCCAATGTGATTGGTACTGTCTCCTGGTGGACATAGTATATTGATTAAGAAATTTGTTTGTAACACTCTCTCCATATTGGGTTAGCCATTTGGCATTTTGAATGTCCATAAGGCAAAAGTCCGCGAGGTCTTTAGGTTGCCAATTGTTTCCAAGTGGAAGGACGACACTGGGAGTAATACCAGGTTCTCGCACCATGTCTTCAATTGGTGATACCACAACTGAGCCGGCCATAGTGGCGCAATCATCGAGACTAGGTCCCGGTAACCCCGTAGTTTGTGAACTACTTGACACATGAGTGAAGTGTTTGGAGGAGGAAAAAGATAGATGGAAGTCCACTTGTTACAGTCCTCTGATAATGCGTTGGGACCCCCCGCCGAGTTTATCTCCCGGCAGGTTAGGTAGAGAGGAGGTCTGTGGTTCCCTTCTGATGCAAATAGATGCACTTGTGAACGGTATGGCTCTGCAATCATCTTGTTGAAGATGTTTTGTCTGAGTGCCCATTCTACTGAGGTGCTCTGTCTTCGGGACAGAGCGTCTGCCCAGACGTTTGCTACGCCTGGGAGATAAGATGCATGCAGATGAATGCTCAGCGATTCGGCTAGAGCAAAAATCTGTTCTGACAATTTCAGCAACATCCGAGACCTTGTTGACCCTTGTTTGAATGCAGTGTACCGCATTTAAGTTGTCCATTCGAAACGCAATTGACTTCCCCTGCAATGAAGAGCCGTGAGTTTGTAGGAAAAAAAGTGGGACTAAGAGCTCTTGTTGGTTTATATGAAAATTCATGTCTGGGGACCAAAGACCTTGGCCCTGGTGGCCTAGGCTTGACTGATAACCCCCGCCTATTGTCCCTGAAACATCCGTGTCTACCCATACCGTAGGCTGAGGGGAAACCCACGTCATTATTGAGTGCAATATTTCCTTCTTCGCCCAAACCGACAGTAAGTTGTGAATTAATGGAGGAATGGGCCATAATTTTTCCGCCGGCAAAAGCGGGAATGATTTGTTGCCTTCCATGATTAACTTCTTTACTTTCAGCCTGCCCAACTTCACAGTTAATTGGATCCAATTGAGAGAACCGACCAGGGACTCCCATGTCGTTCTCGTCGTATTCAGACTGTGGAGAAAACAAAACAGTTTCCTGCGAAATCTGTTGCCATTGTCCACGCTCTGAGTGAGAGTCAGATTGGCCGTGTCCCAGACCAGCCCTATCCATTGGATTTCCCGTGTGGGTACAAGGAGAGACTTTGGCAAGTTGACCTTGAACCCTAGGGTCTGTACATGATTTATGACTTTGTTTACATGACTTTGGCATAAACTCTCTGACTCTGCCACTATCAGCCAGTCGTCTATATACCACATCACCTTGATCCCTTGAGCTAATAAAGGTAGAAGGGCTTGCCGGACTAATTTTGTGAAGATTCTTGGTGCCAGGTTCAACCCGAAGGGTAATCTCTGAAAGACGTAAGTCTCTCGTCTGATCTTCAAGGCGAGGAATTTTTGGAACCGTTTGTTTATGGGGACCTATTGGCATAATAGGCATCTTTCAGGTCTAGAAAGCACATCCATCCTTGCGGCGGAAGTGTGAGCCTGATTTGATTCACTGTAAGCATCCTGAAGGGTGAATTGTGAATGTGAGTGTTCAGATACGAGAGATCTACTACTGGTCGCATCTCCACACTGTCCCTCTTTGGCACGAGAAAAAGTCTGGAGGTGAAAGCATGGCAAGTTGGATTTACCGGGACAGTGACATACTTGGTGATAATTTCCTGGACAAGTGACTCCACCTCTAAAGAAACATGATTGAACTCTTGAGTTTGACATAAACGAGGTCGTCGAAGCCACCGCCAAGTGATGCCTTTGCTTACCACTGTCCGGGCCCACGTTCGTCGGGGCCATGGCCCTGCGGCATGCCTGGAACGACCCAGTTTCTGTACTGGGTCTGATCGCCGGGGCTGCTCTCGGATCCAACTCGCCCGCGATAGGCCCCGGGAGAGAGAGAGTGTGACTGTCTATTTTTTTGGTGGTGGTGTGGTGGAACGAGACGGCTGGCTGGTTTTAGCAGACGTCGATCCCTGGTGTGGCTTGCTGTGAGACTTACCTTTTTTATCCCACTTGCCTGAGTGTTACCCCTGCCTGTGTTTGTGCTGAGTACCTCCCTGCTGTTGGGGAGCTCTGGGGTCCTGAAAGGACTGTTTAGCACTAGGAGCTTGAGGCTTATTACCGCCTTTAGGTTTAGAGTACGGTTTCTTAAAGGGCTCCTTCCTAGGCTGGGAGGTACTCTGCTTTAGCACATCTACCATAATTGAATACTGCACTCCACGTATCCTGGTTAAGTAGTGAGGCAGTTAATACTGGGGAAAGTGTTGCCCGGCGACCTACATCTTCCGGCAACTTCTTTACTAGGTACACTCTTAAGTCCTGGCGTGCTCTGACCGCCTCCATGATAGCTATTCTTATAACACCTAAGGACTGAATGGAGTTTTGTAGCAGAAGCCTGCGTGACAGTTCCGTGGCTTTCCGAACATTCTGATCTGAGATGGCCGTAATGGTTCTCGTGAGTGACTGAGCAATCTGGCGTCTTACTAGATATTGGGAAAATAGTCTTAGTGCTTTACTGCGTAACTTGAAATCTCTGTCCAAGTGGGCCGGAGGAGGAGTACAAAAGGGGTCGTTCAATTCGTAAAGTACGAGTTTGGGGGCTGCCAGGAAGTCAAACAAAGCCGGCGCCACCCCTCCGGCCTTGTTAACTGATAGTGAGGCCCATAAATGGTTTTCTTGGGGGATCTGATGGGAATATTTTGAGGTAATAGTGGCTGAGAATTGTTGCGCCTCTATTTCCCAGTCAACCCATGGACCTGTACCTACCTGCCCCACTTGCAGGACCAGACTGTGTCCTAGATCGAACGCCAGAACTGTATCCAGTTCCGGTGTCAGTGCATTGAGGGACTTTACGTCGTTCATGCCATCCGATCTTGCCCAGTCTGTGAAAAGTCGTGCAGCTGAGGCGGGAGGTAATGCCGGTGATGCAGAGTATACGAAAAAATCTGCGCTGTAAACATTGGGTATTGCCTTAATAGTAACATCCAATAGCTTTCCTTCTACATCTTTGGCTCTGAGTCTCTTACTTTTACTTACCTCGATGGTCCATTCACTGGGGACCGGGAGCTCCCCCGACACGGTCTGTTGTGCCATATGTGGTTTCTGTGCTATAGCCGGAATCCATGAGCAATCTGGCCCGTACAGGAGAGGCATAGGGCCTCTCTTCTGTGGGAGTTTATCCAGAGGGGGAGGAGTAACATCAGTGATAACATGGACCTTATAGGTAGTCAAGGAGGCAGGCACTACTGTGCTACACGCCATGGCTAATGCTGGATTTACGTTAAGAGGAGGAAAGACTTGGGGAGATTTAATGGTGGTAGGCTGCAGAGGTCTTACCGTGGAGTCAATCGGGGGAGCTACCGGGGTGCTGGTGGAAGGACCTGGGGTAGAAGGGACATACTGTTGCATAATTTTATGTATAATCTCATTCAGTTCGTCTGTAGTCACACATTTACTGTGGGACCCCCTAGAGGATTGAGAGCTCCCTTCATTTTCCTCCTCATTGTTCACTTGTTGAGCCGAGGACAGATCCATGTCCTCCTGCTCTCCAGGTAAGTCTATTACTTCCGGCGTCTGCTGCCGGTTTTCAGGTACCTGGCTATCCGGTGGCCAGATGAGATCTGGGACAGATGAGGGGAGGGTGTCTAAGTTAGTAGGCTCCCCCGTCATTGTTTGATTATCACTAGAGGGATTTAGCTGTGAGGGTGATTATCTCCAGACTCCCTTGTCCTGTCCTGCAGGTGGTTGGGAGTCTGGTATTACCTGAGATTCATCATAACTTAGACGTGAGCATGTTTGTGAGCCTCTATAGTTCTCGGCTAAAACCCTATTCGACACAATTGGAGGAGCTTTACGTGGTACATAATTTAGTTTAGGTATTGCGAAAGTAAAGTCCTGTGGTTCACTTAAGGTCTGACTATTAACCTCCCTAGGACTCGACTCAGTCCCCTCCGCCTCTTCCTCCGATCTTTGTGAGGTGGAGGGACAGTCGGAGGGAACTGGCCACGACCCTGGCGTAGGCTGGTGATGCGGTATCGTGACATCCTTACGGGCACTTTTATGTCCTGCATCACTCTGTCCTGAACTAGATTGTTTTGTCGAAGAATATGAATCCTCCCTCCGCCGTTTCGTCGATCTAGAAGACTTAACTGAAGAGTGGCGGGATTGTCTATGGGGGGACCGTGATCTCGACCGAGACTTAGACTCGGGGAGGGGGACCGTCTTCTCTTTGACCGGTCAGGGGGGGGTCTCCTCGGCACTCTCACTGTCGCTACTATTACTGCTCACCAGTACTTTAGACAAGGCTTTAACTTTCGATTTTAGTTTAGTTGATTTGGCCGGAGTTGATTTCAATAAAGGAGCTTTTATTTCTTTTTTTTTTTTGAGATGATCCCATAGGGCCTCATCGTCACAATGTAACGCTTGATGGGCTACGTCTTTTGCGTAAGCGTTAAATAAGTTCTTTATCTCTCTTAAAGCCGCAAGGCATGAAAAGTCTCTCTTGTCGAATAACGCCGCCCTTAGTTCTGAGCACACGGCGCAGCGTTTCGACACCCATAACCCTCGTGAACAATCGAGGCACTTAACACATTTTATACAGAATTTGTGTGCAAAAACTGGTAATAGAGAGCAGGTAGGAGTAGCGCATAAGTCAAACCGAGGCATGATGGAGATAGGGCCCCCCCTGTGCCGTAATCGGCTCACTCAACTGCCGTCGGTACTGCTACTGAATTGTTGTTATCTGGAAATAGAAAATTTCCAGGAATCAATGCTCATAAGGATAACCTGAGAGGTGTTAACACATCCTACCTCAAATCCGCCGGAAAATTAGCTATAGCCACTGCTACTCTAACCTTTCGCTGGACTTGACTAAGAGAACCATTTAGGTTTCTCCAATTTGTTGAACTGCTTACCTGTGACAAAGTATCACTGGCCCTTAACCCTTATTTAGCGGGTGGTAAGGTATTTTACACTGTACCGCTCAGCGGGCATAATCCCGAAATATTCGCTCAATTTCAGTCGCCCTAGCGCCGTTACTATGGCTCCAATGCGAACGAAACGATCATTTTAGGAAAGAGAAACTCTTCGTCTCCCCATATAAGTCTATGAATGGATGTTATGAATGAGTGTGGAGGGTGGGAAGAGGTGAGGAAGAGGAGGTACTTTTTGGTCTATTTCCCAGGCGCGTTCGGTTGCGTTCGCTTTGGCCTGACTTCGGCCTCTAGGGCGTCTACTATTCCTTCGGTAATCGGTCTTATTTTTCTCTTATTTCTCCTTATTTCTGTATTCTCTCTCTCTCTCTCTCTCTCTCCTGTCTGTCTGTCTGTTTCTCTCTCTCTCTCTCTGGCTTGCTCGCTTTCCCTCTCTCGCGCGCTGTCTCTCTCTCTCTTCCTCATCCGTATATGCAATTCTCATTATTATTTTCTCTAATCTCTCACTCCTGTCTGTCTGTCTCTCTGGCTCGCTCGCTTTCCCTCTCTTGTGCCCCCTTTCTCTCTTCCTCATCCGTATTATGTATTTCTCATTATTATTTTCTCTAACTAATCCCTCTATTTCATTTATTTGCTTGTAATATTTCTGTATTATTATATCTTTTTCACTCTTTCTTCAGTTCAGTTTCTGCATTCTCTCTCTCTCTCTCTCTCTGTTTCGCTTGCTTTGCAGGAATTTTGTTTTTGTTTTATATATAATATATAATAATTTACTTATCATTACTTACTATATCGTATAAACAATAGTAGGTAGCAAACTTACCATAATACCGATACACCAAACCGATACCCATGCGGTTATGTTTATCACCTGTTTACTAAAGTGCCACCATTATCGATTTTCTTGGAGCCGACTAGAGCGGGAGGGTTACCAATTGAAATTAAATCCGCTAGCATATATTGTTAGATGTAAGACATGATAAATACCACTAGAAATATGAATTGGCAAAATCCATATAATATCACTTCGAAATTGTTCTGAAATGTCCAAACAAAACCGCTAGTGTAAGTCATTGCTGCTAGATGGAAGTAAAGGTCTCTAGATCTAGCGGAAGTCGCTATACGTATTGGCAGTACTGCACACTCATTCATTTCATTCATTCATTTTCTATTGAGCTCGTCCTGGAATATTTACGACTCTGAATCTTACGATTGCCGACGGCGATACGTTGTTGACATTGTTGTTGATGTTCCAGTGGAGGGATGAACAAAATATTGTGCTTGTCCAATAATAGCTATTTCATAGTCCCACAGGACTTATTTTGATATATTTATCAAATTTATTGAACGCCTGAAAATAATACGCTATAAAATGCTTGCAATCAAACTGTCAAGCAATTACAAGGTCACATGCAATTATAAAAAGGTATATTGTAGACCACAATTTTCGCCAAGCTTCGTTGTTGCTTGTATTATCGTGAGAAATGTACCATACACCCTGGTTATCGTGAGAAATTTACCGAACGCCTGCAAATAATACGCTATAAAATGCTTGCAATCAAACTCTCAAGCAATTTCAATGTCACATGCAGTATAGGTAGACCCAGAGAGGAAGACAGACAGAGAGAGAGGTGAGGTCAAAAACATCTGCTAGGTGTGATTTCCCCTGGGAGGGAAGAGATTAGTTAGGGGCGTGCCCTGGCCTACATCAGACAAAGAGAGTACAGAGGAGTACAAACAAAGAGAGTGAGACAGAGAGTGAGAGAGATAGTCGTGATAATATACAAATGTTACACATGTATCATATAATATATGAAAACATAATATATACGGTAGGCCTACATCTGTTCTCCACAATCATATAATGCCAAGCACAAATATTCAATCTTTGGTTGTTTGTATTACCGTAAGAAATTTACCGAACGCCTGCAAATAATACGCTATAAAATGCAAAGGAAATTTCTTGTAGAGTGCAATTTTGAGGACGTAATGTGCTCTGAGAGAGAGCGGAGCGATGATTAGGAGCATAAATTACCTCAAGACCGCTCGCCACACAGGGAATTCTATAAGGAAATTACCGTATTTTAGGGTTTTTGCACTCGTGTTTTACGATCGTTGAAAGACAACCAGTGATCGTAAAAGGATGGTTCGAGTGTCATTGGAAAGCTCAATTTACGCACTTGCAGGATACATACTTGTATTACGCTCTGGGTCTTGTTTATGCATGAAAAAGAGCACGGAACAACCCCATTTAGGGTAAAAAAAAAACCCGCTGGGCGGCACAGTGAAATATACTCCACCAGCCGCTCGTAAGGTGATAAAATGCTTGCAATCACATTTTCAAGCAATTATAAAATATAAATTGTACTTACCAACACCCACACCAGTATGTTCTTCGTCAGGAACGTCTCCAATTTGCTCAAGGGTCTGTCCAATATCAACCACAACATCCACCCCACGCAAATTATGCTTGGGGTGAAAGCCTATGATCGGGTTATTTCGTCTTCCGAGTCATCCACACTACCAAAACTCTCACCCAGACCTTCGACGGTTTCATCCAACAGCTTATTAGAAAGTTCTGAAGAGTTCAGCATGATATCTAGTTTCTGGGTGGTGAGCCGGGCGTGGTTACTAGGGTGGCGCGACGCACTAGGGATTGGCGGCCACCGAATCGAACACGGGCAAATCTTGACCTTCCATTATGGCTGCTTGAGGGTCACTTAGTCACGGTCACCAGTGGGGATGTGTGGGTGGGCCCTTGTAGTACACCGCCTGACCACCAAGTTTCGCTTTCCACCTAAATTAGGGCGGGAATACGCCCACGGACTTAAGTCCGACCCCGCCATTTAGTCCAATTTTCTCGTATCGGACTTAAGTCCGACCCCGCTAAATAAGGGTTAATAACCTTAAGTGTTCCACTATCATTGACTATTTGGACTAGAAAGAAAGTAAACGATCACGCATTGTTGTAAGTTGACTAATTAGTCAGTATTACCAATGAACTGTGCACCGGGCGTACTAAGTTGCCACGTGAGGCTCTCGGTCAGGGCGAGTTCACTCGGCGGGCCGAGTTGTTCCCTGAGAAATCGACTTTCCACCGGGAAGTTCATGGTTTACATACCACGCCGGGACATTTGGTAAGTTCCTCACTCGTCCGCAGGATGAGAAACAGGCAGCTGGCTTTGAAAGCCGCCGGAAAAACGAATATTTTTTTTTAGAGGTGTTGACTTATCTGTGAAAGTCAGACACCTCTAAAAACCCCACACCAACAGGATGTCTCCTGATTCCCTCTAAACAAGTGAAATCTCACATGAAAGCACAGGGAAACACAATAGCCTATGACATACATGGAATAATATTATTTATTAAATAATAACCCCTAGCCTTACCCGGAGACCCCTACTGAGGCTGGCCACGAGGCTTGTAGAAACAGCAGCATAACGGCAGCTCTCCAACCCCTGAAGACCCAGCAGCCACAGCATATGGTGAAAAGGCTCACGAGAGGGGCCCACGCGCAGACCCGGACTCTGGAAGGGTCCACACCACTTGTGGCAACCCTTAGACCAGAGCTTCTGCTAAACAAAAATAATGCAACTGCCTCATAGAGACGGCCTGAAGCATAATCCTGCGTTGAAGTAGCCTCCTAACTAAGTAGTTAAGCAACAGCTAAGGCTCATATGACAATAACATAAACATACATGGTGCGTAGATCCTGGTGGACACGAAGCACCTGGACAAAGTACCCTATTTTAACACTTCCTGCAGGCGTACCAATGGGGTAGCCTGTGCTAGCTAATCTAAAACCTTGTTCAATACAACTCAGATATATACAAATGAGTAAGGACTCACGAGAAGGGAGCAAACGAAGAATGAAGCGGAGCACACTGGCACCCAACCAAACGGGACGACCGCAGGAAGAGGAAGAAGGAATGGCAGCTCAGGGAGCAGCGGCAAGGAACCCCACACAAGAAATCCACGATATGGAAAGCTATAGTATAACAATTATTAAGTATATTTTTTCTTTGTTATATTTTACGAAGGTTTTTTCGTAGAGAGTACCGAATCATAAGACGATTCCATAAGAGAATAAGCGTTACCCTCATGACGGATACTCCGTTATTCCCCGCGGCGGTAGATTCAAACTGGCAACCGCAGGCGCTTGAATGGAGGCTATTATACTAATAGGCATATCGTCAATGATGGAGGGGCCACTAATAAATATACATATAGATACAGTATATATATATATATATATATATATATATATATATATATATATATATATATATATATATATATATATATATATATATATATGTACCGGTGTATATATATATATATATGTTGGTAAAGCCAGGTAATAAATTTTCTTTAATACATACGAGGTTGAAAGAAATGGCAATTTCTGCGTTGGAAATGTTATTATTCAAAGTTTCCAGGTCTCTGATGAGTTTTCGCTGGGTGGCAGGAAGTAGATGAAGGAGATGAGCAAAATTCATGGTGGTACAGGGTTACATTAAAGTACATGAAGATACAGGATATACGACGCGTTTCACTGGACAACCAGCATTATCAAGTAAGGAAGGAATGATATAAAAGGTAAACAGGAAGGGTATATATAGAGGGTGGAGGATCAGAGGAGGCGGAAAACAGGGGGCAAAAGTCTGCTATTGGTGGAAGGGTAAACTAGGAGAGAGAAAGGGGGTAACCGCTTCACGCATGCGCACTGGATGGATGCGGGATGGTGGTCAGTAGGTGGGGTCGAAGCTGATTGGCTGCGTGTCGAGGGGCGTGGCCTAAGTTGTGTGGCGCCTGCAGAAGACGAAGCTGAAGGAGGTAGCGCGGGGGGCTGCATCAAGGGCACCGGGGGGCGAGGAGGGGTGTTAGGTCCTGTAGGGTAGTGCCTTTTGGCAGAAGGAAGGATCTGAAGGTCCAGAGTTTGGTTGTTGATGTTGGGATGTAAGGCTTGGATATATAAAGCTTCGAGTATAGGTAATCTCCTTGGGTCACTTTCTTTATCGAGTATGGTGGTGTGTTTCTCTAACTCGTTGCGTGTGAGGTGAGGGTGGTTAGGGGAGAGATAGTGGTCTTTGATGGCTCCAGCCTGAAGGTGAAGAGTTAACCGACGTGAAAGACGAGTCGGGGTCATACCAATATAGGAATGAGGTCCACAGTCCTCATAATTACAGGTATGTTGGTAAATGACGTGATCGTCGGTCATCGGGCTCTTTATCTTGGTGGAGGCTGGTTTGTTGCGGAGAACGAGGTTGGAGGTCTTGGGGGATTTGTAATAAATTATTAATTTGATTTTGTTTTCCGGGTTGGTTGGGTGGACATGCTTGGAGATTATTTCTTTTAAGACGGCCTCGTCATTTTTGTGTTCAGAGGACATGTAATTGCGGTAGAAGATCTTAATTTCATTGGGGGGGTCAATGTTGGGAGGGCTTTGGGTGTACCATTTTTCAAGATGGTGGTTGATGGTGCTGGAGATGTCGGAGTTGGAGTATCCGTTATTTACTAAAACTTGGGATAGTCTTTCTAGTTCCTGGTGGGTGTCGGCCCAGGTAGAGCAGTGCGTGAGGGCTCTCCTAACATAGGCGGAGATGGAGGATAGAAGATAACGGCGGGGGCATTCACTATCGCCGTTGAGGCATTGTCCTGTGTTAGTTGGTTTAATGTAGACGGTGGTTTTGAACCCATGGTCGTTCAGAGCTACGAGGATGTCGAGGAAGGGGAGTCGTCCATTGTTAGATTTTTCAAAGGTGAAGTTAAGTCCGGAGGAGGTCATGAAGCGACGCTGGAGTTCCTGTAGTTCGTGGAGGTCCTTGATTTGCACGAAGATGTCATCCACGTATCTACAGCAGACGGCGGGTCGTTGGGCAGCTAGGAGCTCTTCCTCGATGGTACCCATGAAAAAGTTCGCAAAAAGAACTCCTAGGGGGCTGCCCATCGCCACACCGTCTATCTGCTTGTACATGTTGCCCCGGGGGCAAAGGAAGGGGGCCTCCTTGGTACATAGCTCCAGTAGTGTTTTCAGGGCCTTCTCCGGGATGTCCAGTGTAGGTGTATCAGGGCAATGATAAATTCGACGTAGAATCATGTCAATGGTCCTATCCACTGGCACGTTGGTGAACAGGCTTTCTACGTCGAGAGAGGCGATTGTGTGGTTGTTGTTACGGGGGGCGTCTCGTAAAATTTCCAAGAAATCGTGGGCTGAGTTAAGGTCGAATTGGCTGGGCACGTAGGGGGTGAGGAGGTTGTTCAGGGCCTTGGCGATCTGGTAGGTGGCAGTGGGGATCTGGGAGATGATGGGGCGGAGGGGGTTCCTAGGTTTGTGTGTTTTGATGGTTCCGTATGCATAACCAGGGGTGTATTCTCCGACGAGTTTTTTAAGGTGGATCCCTCCTTGTTTGGCGTTGATGGCGGTGATGGTGGTGTTGGCAATACGTTTGATTTCGTCGGTTGGGTTGCGGGTGATCTTTTTAAATTTAGTGTTGTCACTTAAGATGACGTCCATTTTTCTAAGATATTCCTCCTTGTCATGGATCACGAGGCAGGAAGCTTTATCCGCATGACGGATGATGATGTTGGGGTTGTCTCTTAATAGTTTGGCAGCTTGGAAGTGTTGTTTGTTGAGTATTTTGCTATGGTGAGTTCCTCTGGTTTTGGTGGCTTCAGCGAGGAGAGTAGGTTGTAGGGCGGGAGTAGTGGTGACCTTGCCATCCTTCTTGAGTCGTAGGATGTCGTCCAGGAGGATTTCCGTTTCTAGGCGTTTCCGGTGGGGGCCAGGTTTGGAGCTGTAGTGGCAGTTGAGGCCTTTGTTGAGGAGGTCTTCTTGGTCCAGGGTCAGGATGGTGTTAGTAAGGTTTATATATCCTTTTGTTGGTTTGGGTAGTTTTAAGTTTCCGCCATAAAGACGGGCAAGCTTTTTTATGGTTGTGTTTTCGGCTTGTCTTCTGTGTTGTTCAAGGAGTTGTTCGAGGGCTGTGTTGATTTCGGCTTTGAGGTGGTCTGGAGGGGTTTCGTCTTCCCAAATCCGTAGAAGAGCATCTCGTTCTTTACGAAGGTTGTTGGCGAGCTCACGTTTTTCAATTATTTGGTCCTTCACCAGTTCTTCACGAAACTGGAGGGTGCTGGTGCGATGTCTGGCATTCTCGTGAAGTTTTATGTTGGTAAAGCCAGGTAATACATTTTCTTTAATACATACGAGGTTGAAAGAAATGGCAATTTCTGCGTTGGAAATTTTATTATTCAAAGTTTCCAGGTCTCTGATGAGTTTTCGCTGGGTGGCAGGAAGTAGATGAAGGAGATGAGCAAAATTCATGGTGGTACAGGGTTACATTAAAGTACATGAAGATACAGGATATACGACGCGTTTCACTGGACAACCAGCATTATCAAGTAAGGAAGGAATGATATAAAAGGTAAACAGGAAGGGTATAGCAGACTTTTGCCCCCTGTTTTCCGCCTCCTCTGATCCTCCACCCTCTATATATACCCTTCCTGTTTACCTTTTATATCATTCCTTCCTTACTTGATAATGCTGGTTGTCCAGTGAAACGCGTCGTATATCCTGTATCTTCATGTACTTTAATGTAACCCTGTACCACCATGAATTTTGCTCATCTCCTTCATCTACTTCCTGCCACCCAGCGAAAACTCGTCAGAGACCTGGAAACTTTGAATAATAAAATTTCCAACGCAGAAATTGCCATTTCTTTCAACCTCGTATGTATTAAAGAAAAAAAATATATATATATATATGTATATACTGTAGATATATATACATATATATAAATATATATATATACTGTACATATATATATATATATATATATATATATATATATATATATATATATATATATATATATATATATAAATATATATAAATATATATATACTGTATATATACAGTATATTTATATATATACAGTATATTAATATATATATATATATATATATATATATATATATATATATATATATTTATAAATATATATATATATATATATATATATATATATATATATATATATATATATATATATATATATATACTGTATATATATATATATTGTTTTTTTCTTCAAGCCATGTGAGATTAAATAAAACAGCATAGTTAGCATTAATATGTTTTTAATTTAGAGATTCATGTTTCGTGCAATTTTTCGTTGTCGGTCATTCAATTGGTACAGTAAAGAACTGAAGTTATCAGCAGGTTGTTGGGTGGTAGAGGTTGTAGGTTGTTGGGTGGTAGAGGTTGTAGGTTGTTGGGTGGTAAAGGTTGTAGGTTGTTGGGTGGTAGAGGTTGTAGGTTGTTGGGTGGTAAAGGTTGTAGGTTGTTGGGTGGTAGAGGTTGTAGGTTGTTGGGTGGTAGAGGTTGTAGGTTGTTGGGTGGTAGAGGTTGTAGGTTGTTGGGTGGTAGAGGTTGCAGGTTGTTGGGTGGTAGAGGTTGTAGGTTGTTGGGTGGTAGAGGTTGCAGGTTGTTGGGTGGTAGAGGTTGTAGGTTGTTGGGTGGTAGAGGTTGTAGGTTGTCGGGTGGTAGAGATTGTAGGTTGTTGGGTGGTAGAGGTTGCAGGTTGTTGGGTGGTAGAGGTTGTAGGTTGTTGGGTGGTAGAGGTTGTAGGTTGTTGGGTGGTAGAGGTTGTAGGTTGTTGGGTGGTAGAGGTTGTAGGTTGTTGGGTGGTAGAGGTTGTATGTTGTTGGGTGGTAGAGGTTGCAGGTTGTTCGGTGGTAGAGGTTGTAGGTTGTTGGGTGGTAGAGGTTGTAGGTTGTTGGGTGGTAGAGGTTGTAGGTTGTTGGGTGGTAGAGGTTGTAGGTTGTTGGGTGGTAGAGGTTGTAGGTTGTTGGGTGGTAGAGGTTGTAGGTTGTTGGGTGGTAGAGGTTGCAGGTTGTTGGGTGGTAGAGGTTGTAGGTTGTTGGGTGGTAGAGGTTGTAGGTTGTTGGGTGGTAGAGGTTGTAGGTTGTTGGGTGATAGAGGTTGTAGATTGTTGGGTGGTAGAGGTTGTAGGTTGTTGGGTGGTAGAGGTTGTAGGTTGTTGGGTGGTGGATGTTGTAGGTTGTTGGGTGGTTGAGGTTGTTGGGTGGTAGAAGTTGTAGGTTGTTGGTTGGTAGAGGTTGTAGGTTGTTGGGTGGTAGAGGTTGTTGGGTGGTAGAGGTTGCAGGTTGTTGGGTGGTAGAGGTTGTAGGTTGTTGGGTGGTAGAGGTTGTAGGTTGTTGGGTGGTAGAGGTTGTAGGTTGTTGGGTGGTAGAGGTTGTAGGTTGTTGGGTGGTAGAGGTTGTAGGTTGTTGGGTGGTAGAGGTTGTAGGTTGTTGAGTGGTAGAGGTTGTAGGTTGTTGGGTGGTAGAGGTTGTAGGTTGTTGGGTGGTAGAGGTTGTAGGTTGTTGGGTGGTAGAGGATGTAGGTTATTGGGTGGTAGAGGTTGTAGGTTGTTGGGTGGTAGAGGTTGTAGGTTGTTGGGTGGTAGAGGTTGTAGGTTGTTGGGTGATAGAGGTTGTAGATTGTTGGGTGGTAGAGGTTGTAGGTTGTTGGGTGGTAGAGGTTGTAGGTTGTTGGGTGGTGGATGTTGTAGGTTATTGGGTGGTTGAGGTTGTAGGTTGTTGGGTGGTAGAAGTTGTAGGTTGTTGGGTGGTAGAGGTTGTAGGTTGTTGGGTGGTAGAGGTTGTAGGTTGTTGGGTGGTAGAGGTTGTAGGTTGTTGGGTGGTAGAGGTTGTAGGTTGTAGGTTGTTGGGTGGTAGAGGTTGCAGGTTGTTGGGTGGTAGAGGTTGTAGGTTGTTGGGTGGTAGAGGTTGTAGGTTGTTGGGTGGTAGAGGTTGTAGGTTGTTGGGTGGTAGAGGTTGTAGGTTGTTGGGTGGTAGAGGTTGTAGGTTGTTGGGTGGTAGAGGTTGTAGGTTGTTGGGTGGTAGAGGTTGTAGGTTGTTGGGTGGTAGAGGTTGTAGGTTGTTGGGTGGTAGAGGTTGTAGGTTGTTGGGTGGTAGAGGTTGTAGGTTGTTGGGTGGTAGAGGTTGTAGGTTGTTGGGTGGTAGAGGTTGTAGGTTGTTGGGTGGTAGAGGTTGTAGGTTGTTGGGTGGTAGAGGTTGTAGGTTGTTGGGTGGTAGAGGTTGTAGGTTGTTGGGTGGTAGAGGTTGTAGGTTGTTGGGTGGTAGAGGTTGTTGGGTGGTAGAGGTTGTACGTTGTTGTGTGGTAGAGGTTGTAGGTTGTTGGGTGGTAGAGGTTGTAGGTTGTTGGGTGGTAGAGGTTGTAGGTTGTTGGGTGGTAGAGGTTGTAGGTTGTTGGGTGGTAGAGGTTGTAGGTTGTTGGGTGGTAGAGGTTGTAGGTTGTTGGGTGGTAGAGGTTGTAGGTTGTTGGGTGGTAGAGGGTGTAGGTTGATGGGTGGTAGTAGGTGTAGGTTGTTGGGTGGTAGAGGTTGTAGGTTGTTGGGTGGTAGAGGTTGTAGGTTGTTGGGTGGTAGAGGTTGTAGGTTGTTGGGTGGTAGAGGTTGTAGGTTGTTGGGTGGTAGAGGTTGTAGGTTGTTGGGTGGTAGAGGTTGTAGGTTGTTGGGTGGTAGAGGTTGTAGGTTGTTGGGTGGTAGAGGTTGTAGGTTGTTGGGTGGTAGAGGTTGTAGGTTGTTGGGTGGTAGAGGTTGTAGGTTGTTGGGTGGTAGAGGTTGTAGGTTGTTGGGTGGTAGAGGTTGTAGGTTGTTGGGTGGTAGAGGTTGTAGGTTGTTGGGTGGTAGAGGTTGTAGGTTGTTGGGTGGTAGAGGTTGTAGGTTGTTGGGTGGTAGAGGTTGTAGGTTGTTGGGTGGTAGAGGTTGTAGGTTGTTGGGTGGTAGAGGTTGTAGGTTGTTGGGTGGTAGAGGTTGTAGGTTGTTGGGTGGTAGAGGTTGTAGGTTGTTGGGTGGTAGAGGTTGTAGGTTGTTGGGTGGTAGAGGTTGTAGGTTGTTGGGTGGTAGAGGTTGTAGGTTGTTGGGTGGTAGAGGTTGTAGGTTGTTGGGTGGTAGAGGTTGTAGGTTGTTGGGTGGTAGAGGTTGTAGGTTGTTGGGTGGTAGAGGTTGTAGGTTGTTGGGTGGTAGAGGTTGTAGGTTGTTGGGTGGTAGAGGTTGTAGGTTGTTGGGTGGTAGAGGTTGTAGGTTGTTGGGTGGTAGAGGTTGTAGGTTGTTGGGTGGTAGAGGTTGTAGGTTGTTGGGTGGTAGAGGTTGTAGGTTGTTGGGTGGTAGAGGTTGTAGGTTGTTGGGTGGTAGAGGTTGTAGGTTGTTGGGTGGTAGAGGTTGTAGGTTGTTGGGTGGTAGAGGTTGTAGGTTGTTGGGTGGTAGAGGTTGTAGGTTGTTGGGTGGTAGAGGTTGTAGGTTGTTGGGTGGTAGAGGTTGTAGGTTGTTGGGTGGTAGAGGTTGTAGGTTGTTGGGTGGTAGAGGTTGTAGGTTGTTGGGTGGTAGAGGTTGTAGGTTGTTGGGTGGTAGAGGTTGTAGGTTGTTGGGTGGTAGAGGTTGTAGGTTGTTGGGTGGTAGAGGTTGTAGGTTGTTGGGTGGTAGAGGTTGTAGGTTGTTGGGTGGTAGAGGTTGTAGGTTGTTGGGTGGTAGAGGTTGTAGGTTGTTGGGTGGTAGAGGTTGTAGGTTGTTGGGTGGTAGAGGTTGTAGGTTGTTGGGTGGTAGAGGTTGTAGGTTGTTGGGTGGTAGAGGTTGTAGGTTGTAGGTTGTTGGGTGGTAGAGGTTGTAGGTTGTTGGGTGGTAGAGGTTGTAGGTTGTTGGGTGGTAGAGGTTGTAGGTTGTTGGGTGGTAGAGGTTGTAGGTTGTTGGGTGGTAGAGGTTGTAGGTTGTTGGGTGGTAGAGGTTGTAGGTTGTTGGGTGGTAGAGGTTGTAGGTTGTTGGGTGGTAGAGGTTGTAGGTTGTTGGGTGGTAGAGGTTGTAGGTTGTTGGGTGGTAGAGGTTGTAGGTTGTTGGGTGGTAGAGGTTGTAGGTTGTTGGGTGGTAGAGGTTGTAGGTTGTTGGGTGGTAGAGGTTGTAGGTTGTTGGGTGGTAGAGGTTGTAGGTTGTTGGGTGGTAGAGGTTGTAGTAGGTGGTTGGGTGGTAGAGGTTGTAGGTTGTTGGGTGGTAGAGGTTGTAGGTTGTTGGGTGGTAGAGGTTGTAGGTTGTTGGGTGGTAGAGGTTGTAGGTTGTTGGGTGGTAGAGGTTGTAGTTGTTGGTTGTTGGGTGGTAGAGGTTGTAGGTTGTTGGGTGGTAGAGGTTGTAGGTTGTTGGGTGGTAGAGGTTGTAGGTTGTTGGGTGGTAGAGGTTGTAGGTTGTTGGGTGGTAGAGGTTGTAGGTTGTTCGGTGGTAGAGGTTGTAGGTTGTTGGGTGGTAGAGGTTGTAGGTTGTTGGGTGGTAGAGGTTGTAGGTTGTTGGGTGGTAGAGGTTGTAGGTTGTTGGGTGGTAGAGGTTGTAGGTTGTTGGGTGGTAGAGGTTGTAGGTTGTTGGGTGGTAGAGGTTGTAGGTTGTTGGGTGGTAGAGGTTGTAGGTTGTTGGGTGGTAGAGGTTGTAGGTTGTTGGGTGGTAGAGGATGTAGGTTGTTGGGTGGTAGAGGTTGTAGGTTGTTGGGTGGTAGAGGTTGTAGGTTGTTGGTTGGTAGAGGTTGCAGGTTGTTGGGTGGTAGAGGTTGTAGGTTGTTGGGTGGTAGAGGTTGTGCGTTGTTGGGTGGTAGAGGTTGTAGGTTGTTGGGCGGTAGAGGTTGTAGGTTGTTGGGTGGTAGAGGTTGTAGGTTGTTGGGTGGTAGAGGTTGTAGGTTGTTGGGTGGTAGAGGTTGTAGGTTGTTGGGTGGTAGAGGTTGTAGGTTGTTGGGTGGTAGAGGTTGTAGGAGGTTGTAACGTTTCAGCAATAGCTCTTGCCATGTTCACACAAGTGGTTATGATAAAAATAGGAAAATAAATGGTTATTTATGGAGGGGGCCTGGGTTCACGCCTCGAGAGGTTTGCACATGTGTGTGGGGCTAGTCGGCTATCTGCGTCCGTGGTTGGCTGGCTGCTGCTAGCCGCGCACTACGTCTGTTGATTGGCTGTGGGCGTTGGCTAGGTATAGCATTGGCGGGGTCATTTCCATAGTGTTGTCTGTGGGGGTAAGTTCTCCTTGCTGTGGGGAGAACTTGGAGGTCTAATGTCTGGTTGTTAAGTTGAGGGTTGAGTGCTTGTATATATATAGCTTCAAGGATGGGGAGGTGTCTGGAGTCGGATTCTTTATCTAATATGGAGGTGTTAATATCAAGGTCTTTACGGGTTTAGTCGAGGGTGGTCAGGGCTCTTATAATGATTTTTGATGGCGCCAGATTGGAGGTGGAGGGTAAGACGACGGCTTAAGCGAGTCTGGGTCATACCGATATACGTTTTACGTGGTCCACAGTCTCCGTTAGTAATAATAAATAATAATCGTCTGGTTACTTATATAGCGCCCGTATCTCCTCCTTTGCGGATTCTCAGGCGCTTCACACTTCTTTAACTTCTGAAGTGCGCATGGGGGGTATGAGACACCACACTCTTGTGCTGACGTATTTGAGCTGTTCCCATCACTAAAATATTTATTTTACCATAAATAGCATTAATACTTATCCATATGCGCCTAATTGATTATAAAGGTATTAACCTGTTACAACAATAAAACAAGTAGAAACAGCGTTTGGATGGTCAAAATCGGCGATACAGGCCGGGAGTTACACAATGTATGGCTGAGGCAACCTCCCAGCCCACCACTTTTCTCCACCTCTGGAGAGAGACTGTCGATCGATACTCTCTCTCTCTCTCTTGCACTCGCTTGCTAACAGTGATGACAACGCCCTGCTACCAACTCGCTAATGTTAGCACGAAAATAGACCACACGAAAAGGGAATAACAGGGAAAATAGGTGATAACTGAAGGAGGGGAGGAAACTGGGGAAGGAGGGGAGGTGGAGGAGTGATATTTGGCATGGCCCAGGGGCAAAAAAAAAAAAAAAATCAGTGTTTTAAATTGATTTTTGTTTTCCCTGACTCTTAAGAGTCTTCCCGCAGTACGCCGAGGGGAACTCTTAAGAGTCTTCCCGCAGTTCCCGGGTTAATCAACCAGAGACCATTAACCATCTCCCTTGCTCATGGGAAGACAGTAACCGCCGGCTATATCTCAGAAAAACATTTCAATCTGAGTGGGGATTGAACGCGAGACCTGTAAGATAGGAAGCAGGCAGGCTATCAACTGAGCCAGCCGGACGGCTACAAGAATGTTAGTATATCACATGATCCTTATTCAGCTGATTATTGTCGTTGGCAGGGTGGTTACGAAGTACAAGTTGGGAGTATTTTTGGGATTTATCATATATGATTAATTTAATGTTGCTATTAGTGTTGGTGGGCTGGAAATTCTTCAGTATGATGTCTCTTATTACTGCTTCGTCTGTTTTGTGGTCAGAGGACATGAAGTTTTTATAGAATATTTTGATGTCCTCGGGGCTGGTGGTGTTGGGGGCTTCGTTGTTGTACAATTTTTCCATGTGTTTCTTGATGGTTTTATCGATGTCGGAGTTGGAGTAGCCGTTGTTTATGAGGACTTGTGTAAGGCGGTGGATTTCGGGGTTGATGTCCCGCCAGGAGGAACAGTGAGAGAGGGCCCTTCAGACGTAGGCGGAGATGGTGGAGGTGTGGTACCTTTTGGGGCACTCACTTTTGCCGTTGAGACAGAGTCCATTATCTGTGGGCTTCGTGTGAACAGTTGTTTTGAAGCCTGTGTCTTGGTTTGTAACTAATATTTCAAGGAAGGGTAGTTTCCCTTCAGTTGTCTCCTCAAAGGTGAAATTGAGTCCTGATGTTGTGATGAATCGTTGCTGAAGTTCTCGAAGTTCTGTGGTGTCCTTCTCCCGCACAAAGATGTCATCGACGTAACGGCAGTAGATGGAGGGGCGGTGTGTTGCCAGGAGGTCCTCCTTGATAGTGCCCATGAAAAGATTTGCGAAGAGGACACCTAGGGGTCTGCCCATCGCCACACCATCTATCTGACGGTACATGCGTCCTCGGGGGCAGATGAAGCGAGTTTCTTTGGTGCATAGCTCCAGCAGCGATCGGAGGGCGTGTTCGGGGATGTCTAGGGGTGGGGAGGCAGTAGAGTGGTATACCTGACGTATGATAATATCGATCGTCCTATCCACTGGTACATTGGTAAAGAGGCTTTTGACCTCGAGTGAGGCTATTATGTTATTGTCGGTCGGTGGAGCATCACGGAGGATTTCTAGAAAGTCCGTAGTGAAGGATAGGCTGTATTGAGAGGGGGAGTACGGGCTCAGGAGGTTGTTGAGGGTCTTCGCTATCTGGTAAGTTGCCGTCGGGATTTGCGAGATTATTGGTCTGAGGGGGTTATCTGGCTTGTGGGTTTTTACGATGCCGTAAGCGTATCCTGGGGAAAATTCACCGACGAGTTTTTTGAGGTGGATTGCGTCAGTCTTGGCGTTAATGGATGTGATGATGGTGTTTGCCTTCCTTTTAATTTCATCTGTGAGGGTGAGGGTTATTCTTTGGAACTTCGTCTCATCGTGATGGATTGAGTCCATTTTCCGAAAGTATCCTTCTTTGTCATGGATGACCAGGCATGGGGCTTTGTCTGCTTGTCTTATGATGATGTTGGGGTTTTCACGTAGTTGTTTAGCTGCCTGGGTATGTTGTTTCTGGAGGATCTTGCTACGGTGGGAGCCACAGGTTTTGGCAGCTTCGGTTAGTAGGGCTGGTTGTAAGGCAGGAGTGGTGGTGACTTTCTTGTTTTTCTCCAGGTGTTGGATGTCGTCCAGCATCACCTCTATTTCCATTCTCTTCCGGTGGGAATTGGGTTTAAATATGTAGTGGCAGTTGAGGCCCAAGTTCAGTAGGTTCTCCTGGTCTTTGGTGAGAATGGTATCGGTGAGGTTTATGTAGCCTCGAGTCGGTTTCGGGAGTTATATGTTGCCTCCGTATAGGCGGGAGAGCTTCTTGATGGTGGTGTTCTCAGTCTTTCGTTGGTGTTGGTCCTCAATTTGTTGGAGCTGGGGACCTGGGTTCACGTGTCGCGAGGTTTGCACATGAGGGCGGGGCAAGTCGGCAATAGACGGTTCCCCATCCTTGAAGCTATATACTGTATATACAAGCATTCAACCCCCCACTTAACAACCAGACATTAGACCAAATTCTCCCCACAGCGAGGAGATCTTACCTCCACAGACAACACAATGAAAATGACCCCGCCAACGCTATACCTAGCCAACGCCCACCTTTTAGTGCCCTCAAACCCCAACAGCAAATAAACAGACGTAGTGCGCGGCTAGCAGCGGCCACCCAACCACGGACGCAGATTGCAGACGCCTCCCCATCCTTGAAGCTATATATATACAAGCACTCAACCCCCAACTTACCAACCAGACATTAGACCTCCAAATTCTCCCCACAGCGAGGAGATCATACCCCCACAGACAACACGATGGAAATGACCCCACCAACGCTATACCTACCCAATGCCCACCTTTTGGTGTCCTCGAACCCCAACAGCCAATCAACAGACGTAGTGGCGGCTAGCAGCGGCCAGCCAACCACGGATGCAGATTGTCGACTAGCCCCGCCCACATGTGCAAACCCCGCGACGCGTGAACCCAGGCCCCCCCTATAAATACCCATCTATTTTCCTATTCTTATCATAACCACTCGTGTGAACATGGCAAGAGCTATTGCTGAAACGTTACAACCTCCCACAACCTCTACCACCCAACAACTTACAACCTCTACCACCCAACAACCTGCTGATAATTTCGGTTCTTTACTGTACCAATTGAATGACCGACAACGAAAAATTGCACGAGACATTGAATCTCTAAATAAAAAACATATTAATGCTAACTATGCTGTTTTATTTAATCTCACATGCCTTCAACAAAATATATTACCTGGCTACACTAACTTCCAACTACATATTGAGAACGCCAGATGACATGAAAGCACCCTCCAGTTCCGAGCTGAACTCGTGAAGGAGGAGGCAGCAGAAAAACAAATACTTGCCCATAACCTAGCAGAAGAGCGTGATGCCCTACTAGAAAAACAGAGAAACAAAAACAAACCGAACCAACTCTGGGACAACATCAATCGAAAGCTCCAACAAATTGAGGACCAACATCAACGAAAGACTGAGAATACCACCATCAAGAAGCTCTCCCATCTATACGGGGGCAACATAAAACTCCCGAAACCGACTCGAGGCTACATAAGCCTCACCGGTACCATTCTCACCAAAGACCAGGAAAACCTACTGAACTTGGGCCTGAACTGCCACTACATAGTCAAACCCAATCCCCACCGGAAGAGGATGGAAATAGAGGTGATGCTGGACGACATCCAACGCCTGGAGAAAAACAAGAAAGTCACCACCACTCCTGCCCTACAAACCGAAGCAGCCAAAACCCGTGGCTCTCACCGTAGCAAGATCCTCCAGAAACAACATACCCAGGCAGCTAAACAACTACGGGAAACACCAACATCATCATAAGACGAGCAGACAAAGCCCAATGCCTGGTCATCCATGACAAAGAAGGATACCTTCGGAAATTGAACTCTATCCTACACAATGAGACAAAGTTTCAGAGAATAACCCGAAACCCCACAGATGAAATTAAAAGGAAGGCAAACACATTCATCACATCCATTAATGCCAAGACTAACGGAATCCACCTAAAAAAACTCGTCGGTGAATTTTCCCCAGGATACGCTTACGGCAACGTAAAAACCCACAAGCCAGAAAACCCCCTCAGACCAATAATCTCGCAAATCCCGACGGCAACTTACCAGATAGCGAAGACCCTCAACAACCTCCTGACGCCGTACGCCCCCTCTCAATACAGCCTATCCTCCGCTACAGACTTTCTAGAAATCCTCCGCGATGCCCCACCGACCGACCGACAATAATATAATAGCCTCACTCGATGACAAAAGATTCTTTACCAATGTACCAGTGGATAGGACGATCGATATCATCATACGTCGGGTATACAACTCTACTGCCTCCCCATCCCTACATAATCCCCGAACACGCCCTCCGATTGCTGCTGGAGCTATGCACCAAAGAAGCTCCATTCATCTGCCCCCAAGGACGCATGTACCGTCAGGTAGATGGTGTGGCGATAGGCAGCCTCCTAGGTGTCCTCTTCGCAAATATTTTCATGGACGCTATCGAGGAAGACCTCCTGGCAACACACCGCCCCTCCATCTACTGCCGTTACGTCGATGACATCTTCGTGCGGGTGAAGGACACCACAGAACTTCGAGAACTTCAGCAACGATTCATAACAACATCAGGACTCAATTTCACCTTTGAGGAGACAACTGAAGGGAAATTACCCATCCTTGACATCCTAGTCACCAACCAAGACACAGGCTTCAAAACACCTGTCTACACGAAGCCCACAAATAATGGACTCTGCCTCAATGGCAAAAGTGAGTGCCCCAAAAGGTACCACACCTCCACCATCTCCGCCTATGTCAGGAGGGCTCTCTCTCTCTGTTCCTCCTGGCGGGACACCAACCACGAACTCCACCGCCTTACAAAAGTCCTCATAAACAACGGCTACTCCCGCTCCGACGTCGATAAAACCATCAAGAAACACACAGAAAAATTGTACAACAACGAAGCCACCAACTCCACCAGCCCCGAGGACATCAAAATATTCTATAAAAACTTCATGTCCTCTGACCACAAAACAGACGAAGCAGTAATAAGAGACATCATACTGAAGAATGTCCAGCCCACCAACACTGATAGCAACATCAAATTAATCATATATTATAAATCCCCCAAAACCTCCTAACTTGTACTTCGTAACCGCCTGCCAACGACAATAAACAACTGAATATGGATCATGTGATATACCAACATTCTTGTACTAACGGGGACTGTGGACCCCGTAAAACGTTTATCGGTATGACCCAGACTTGCTTAAGCCGTCGTCTTACCCTCCACCTCCAATCTGGCGCCATCAAAAATCCTTATAAGAGCCCTGACCACCCTCAACTAACCCGTAAAGACCTTGATATCAACACCTTCCATATTAGATAAAGAATCCAACTCCAAATGCCTCCCCATCCTTGAAGCTATATATATACAAGCACTCATCCTCCCATTTAACAACCATATATTAAACCTCCAAATTCTCCCCACAGCGAGGAGATCTTACCCCCACAGACAAAACGATGGAAATGACCCCGCCAACGCTATACCTAGCCAACGCCCACCTTTTGGTGCCCTCGAACCCCAACAGCCAATCAACAGACGTAGTGCGCGACTAGCAGCGGCCAGCCAACCACGGACGCAGATTGCCGACTAGCCCTGCCCACATGTGCAAACCTCGCGACGGGTGAACCAAGGCCCCCCCTATGAATACCCATCTATTTTTCCTATTCTTATCATAATTACTTGTGTGAGCATGGCAAGAGCTATTGCTGAAACGTTACAACTTCCTACAACCTCTACCACCCAACAACCTACAACCTCTACCACCCAACAACCTGCTGATAACTTCGGTTCTTTACTGTACCAATTGAATGACCGACAACGAAAAATTGCACGAGACATTGAATCTCTAAAAAAAAAAACATATTAATGCTAACTATACTATTTTATTTAATCTCACATGCCTTCAACAAAATATATTACCTGGCTACACTAACTTCCAAATATATATATATATATATATACAGTATATATATATATATATATATATATATATATATATATATATATATATATATATATATGTTGTGCCAAAAATCCGAGACACTACGCAACTCTAATACCCAAGTCTCCCCCTCCAAGTAAAAAGCCTTTAGGGAAAACGCAGCTGTCCCCCCCTCGCTAAAAACAAAACAAACTCCCGCGGCCTACTTTGCCACTGAAGAAGCGGAGCTACGGTTCCGCGCCACCGGAAGTAACGTCACCCACACACGCTGACCTGGGGTTGGCCAGCTCCCCGGTCACCTCAACCAACCCCAGCGACTAGACGCCGCCACCACCTCGCATACCTGCTGATGGGTACTGGGAGGGGATACGGAAACAAATCCTGAGGGTCCATCCACTACTCTCCCCCCTATCCCGTCACAGGAGCGACAGGGGCCTATGTCAACAGTAAAAAAAGGCCAAGGTCGCCCTATTTTCATGAAGCCAAAAACTGCCAGGGAATACCTACAATGTGAATAGGTGCTCAGACCAGGTTAGGGAAAGTATCTCAGCTTCCCTCCTGAGTCTGTGTGTTCTAATACCTCTATAAGTGCTCCAATGCCCAAAGACTCATTATGGCTGAAACTCGATAGGGTTTAGGTCAGGAGTATTTAAGATCTTCTAGTAAGGTGCTATATAAGGAGTATTTTATTAACTCCTAGTACATCTGTCAGCCTCACTGCAGAAGCTACCATTAGATATATACAATATATCCCTGGTTTGTCTGTCAGTCCCTTTCTTACGTAATTTTATATTCAACAAGTTGCCTTTACATTAAACCCTCAACACACTACCTATAAAGTAAATAGTCATCTATAAGTAGACTGTTATATGTTCTTCCAGCCACTCAGTCGCCGAACCTCTTCCTTACCTGTAGATGACCAAGCTCTGTCCTACACGCACACACACTACATTAAAGTCAAGCTATTCTCCCCAAGCTTAAGTACTCATCATAAGAGTCTCATTTAATATCAATTATGTCTGGCAGTGTATGTCCTAATTATTTATATGTTCACTGACCCATTACATATATTTACTCGTAAAGTGCGCACCCCCTGTAATATACACCATACCCTTGTGCGTAGGCATTCTGATTAATTCCTTACTAAAATCGTTAGTTTACCAGAAATATAATTAATACTTATTCATATGCGCCTATTTTACATTTAATATGAAGATAGTAACATGTAACAACAATAAAACAAGTGGGAATAGTGTTTGTATGGTCAAAATCGCGAATTATTACCGAGCGATTCATTCATCAAATGTGAGCCAGCCGGCTGTACACCCTCTCCTCTCCAGGGCTGAAGCCTTACTGACTTACTCCCTCACACTCTCCCTATTGCAACACACTCGCTAGTCACATGACAACACCATGGAACCGGCCTTGAGATGGTGACACGAAAATATACCAATGAATAACGGAATAACAGGGAAAATAGGTGATAATTGAAGGTGGGGGGGGGGGGGGAGAAAGGGGGAAGTAGGGGACTTTGACTCATGTGAAGGAGTGATTGGAGGTATGGAGGGGAATTATCTCACTTGAACACCATTTTTTTTTTAAAGTGCCACTGGGGTGTTTTAAGTGTTTCTTTTTTAGGCCTAGGATCTTAAGAGTCTACCCGCAGTCGCCCAGTAAAACCTCTTAAGAGTCTCCCGGCAGCTGCCGGGTTAATACACTTGACTCTAACCAGCTATTCTTTCCAAGCTTAAATACTCATAATAGGAGTCTCATTTAATATCACTTATGTCTCACAGTGTACTGTATTTAGTTCTGTGTTCAAATACCTGTTACTTAGACAAATGCATTTTAATTCAAATAGGTATTCCCCATGTTTAATTAATTAAGTAGTGATGTGTCCAAGGATCTGTTACTAATATACAAGCTATTCCTCCATACTTGATTAATTATCATAGGAGGCATTTAATATAATTTACGTCTCACCGAGTATGTTCTAATTATGTATACGTCCACTGACCGATTACTGATATTAATACAGTATATTTGGCTCCCACTAGTTGTATACTTAATTCATCATCATAAGAGTGTCAGTAGTATCATTCCCGTCTCACAGTGTATGTCCTAAGTATTCAAGTGTTTAATACCCGTTACTTAGCCTAACACATTTGAATTCAACTAGCTATTCCCCAGACTTAGGTAAATTATCATGTTTCTATCTTTGTTACTCAGCCAAAAGGTAGATTTTTTCCTCCCTCTCTCTCTCTCTCTTTCTCTCTCTCTCTCTCTCTGTCTATTTATCTATCTTTGCTTCCATGTTCTCTATTGCTATACTCTATTTTTTCTAGCTGATCGTAAATTTGAAACCCTTAGTAGCTGATTTATCGATACTTAATGGAAATATATGATATGACTGTGCCGCATTAATGCCAAGTTTTCATAATGTAAATCATATTTCGCTACAAAATCTACCTTTTGGCTGAATAACAAAGATAGAAACATGATAATTTACCCTCAGCTGGAAAATAAATGTACTATAGTACCTAGTACCCTATAAATTATATTAGCACTATCATCACTGATATTAGGGGTTCGAGCCCTGCGGGGAACCCCTATTGTAACCATTAAATCTTCTTATTCTTCCAAATTATTTTTCCACGCCAGTTTATACGCAATAACTCCAGAACCGCTTTTCGGATCGGGACCAAACTTTCACACAAGGTACGTTTAAAATGGCGGCCAAACAGGTCCGTGGCAGCCGTTTTCCCGAAAAATTTAAAACTTAAATACCGTCTCTCCCACTTAAAGAAAATTATTGGGCTTTGGCATAATTTTTATGGACTCCACTACTAATGCTCTGCAAATGTTATAGAATTTGTTTTGCTTTTTCACATGATTATTTTTCCGGCAATCTTGAAAAAACCTTGAATTCTACTTAAAAATCCACATCTTTAAAACTACGCTGATGATCAAAGCCATTTTTGCGTAGTTGGCGAGGCTCGCAATTCCGAACGTTTTGATACCAAACAAATAGAAATTGGTGGAATAGTTTGGCCGCAGCATTGAAAACTGTCTATTCTTAAATTACTTTAACACTGTATTCGGTACCCACACAATGTTTTCAGTCTTCAGTCTATAGGCTTCCACGCATCCCCTAGCTTTGCTTAATAAAATAGTGGATTAATCATTCAGATCCATAATATTTTATTTATTTAACTCTCTCAAAATAGTTTGAGTCCCTACGAATTCCACCAATTATTTAGCCAACCTACCTATACATACCTACCCTACCAAATAATAATGATAATTAAAATGTATTTTTGGTGAAAAGCAGAGTATTGGCTAAGGTTTTTAACAATTCCTCCCTTTGCCAAATGCTTATTTTAATAACAATGATATGGACCTTCAAAATTTGACAATTGCCTGTGTGACTCATATTTTAACCCTCCTCCTTCAACCCTAAGTTAAGTGTTACCACAAAATACAGCTAGATCCTTTCTTGAGGTCGCTAGGATGTTGCTACATAGTCAAACAATGCTAGAATACTGCTGCAATTTCTAAAGAGTTTTGGTTTGTTTGTTTTGCAAATTTTAGTGTAATATGACTAGAATGTCTGACATTTTCAAATTATCCCTAGTAAATGTCTTTAGATATAAAACAAATGGCTGTTAGATTGAAATATATACCAGCTCTACATCTAGCGGTAATGTAGCGGTAACACTGGCAGCACTGCAAAGTCACCCACCTCCTCCCCCTCCCAAGACAGCACCCACTTCCCTTCCTTTCATCGCCCAATAATTATGGTCTGAAGTTTGTATTTCCTTATCTTATCCTGTGTATTATTGTAAGCCTTCTACGTGCCTCTATTAAGGAATGACATTTAACAGGATTCATTATTTAAATACAAGGCTGAATATTTATCGGAAGTTCTTATTTGCCTTTGGAAAGCTGACATATAATGTTTGCACAAATGGTAGTATAAATATTTGCTCTGTGCTAAAGAGAGAGAGAGAGAGAGAGAGAGAGAGAATTCCTTTTCGTTGCCTACATGTCCCTACATCCTTCCCTCCTCTCTCTCTCCATTGCCTTCCCTCCCATCTCCATGCTCTCACTCTCTCTCTCTGGGCCTAATACGCATATTTTCGCTCTTTATAACTCGCCCTAACGGGCAAAATAATGAGTGGAGGGCACTTAAATGGTGTGTAATAAGAAGAGATGGCCGATATCTCCCATAGACGTCAAACTCAGATAGTGAGAGGCAAATACTGCCATATACCTCCCTACTGGAATGTATCTTCATTAAATCTAACACATTTCATTACAAAGCCCTTTAAAATGGTATGCATTATCATAATAGTTAAGCACTGGTTATTTACTAGTGTAAGATAACTGAAGTTTGAAAAGTATAACAAAGTATTGTAAATTAAGTATGAAGTAAAAATGGGAAAATTATATCGTCAGAGGCGGAGGGAGTTGAGAGCGAGTCTCCTTGTCTGGGTGCGCAGTGTGTCATTCATACTCCTTGGTTCCCTCCTTATTCCCCTACATACGTCTGCCGTCAGTGTTGAGTAAGGGAGCAGGGGCGGGATTCACTAACGATCGTAGCGTGCGATGTCGTACAGAAACGTACGATCACCACGGAAGGTGTATTCACGAATGCATCGTTGGGCTCCCTTTCGGCTCCCTTACGCTAAGGCGCCTCTTGACCAATCAGGCGCATGGCCACTCACTGAGCTTAAGTAATTTTGTAAATAAACAATACTCACCCACATGACCGAAGCGCCAAGAAGAACCTAATATAATTTAATTTATGAGCCTTTTATTGTTTAGCTTGGCTAATTCGATCCACCACAGCCAACAGGAAGAGGAATAGAGTGTCTTGTGAATTGATGATAAGAAATTAGCCTAGCTAGGCTACAGGGAAGCCTGTTAGTGGCCCAAGTAAAAGGATTTCTGACGGATTGATCATTGATAATCATCTGTTAGGCTAGTTGGGAAATTAGTGTATTATTTATACCTTAACCCACTGAGCCCCAGCGACGACACGTTGTCGTCGCCAATGTATGTAACGCTAAACCCCAGCGACGACAACGTGTCGGCAGCCACTAAAACTGCTATTATTCGGCTCGTATGGTAGGAAATGGCATGAGATTGGTAGGGGAGGTACCGTAGAGTGTTGGTGAACAGGGCCAGGCCGCGCGGGTGGTGGTGGTGGTGGGATTAGTGGTGCCACTTTACCCACTTATTTCACCGTGACTTTGGACCTTATTTACTCCTGTCGTATGGGAGCTAAAGGCTTGAGATTTGTGTGAGACACTCCTTAGGATGTATGCATTACAATGCCATACTCAGTTGTCACCCTAGTGCTGCCGGGCGGGTGGTCATGCGGGGGAGGTGATGAAAAACACTGTACCCACTTATATCCAAACGACTTTCGACCTCATTTACTCTTGTCCTATGGTAGCTATAGGCTTGAAATTTGTGTGAGAAACACGTTAGGATGTACGCCTTACTTGACCATGCTCAGCTATCCCCCAAGTCCTGCCGCGCGGGTGGTTATGCGGGGGAGGTGATGAAAGACACTGTACCCACTTATCTCCCAACGACTTTCAACCTCATTTACTCTTGTCCTATGGTAGCTATTGGCTTGATATTTGTATGGGATATTCCTTAGGATGTAGGCAATGTATGGCAACCCACAAATCTCGGTTTGTTGGGACAAGGGACGTGCGTGACAAAGGAAAGTCAGTTTACCCATACGTCTCGCGAGTGCTACACCATGTCGGATTTACCACGCCGTTACCCACGCAGGGGAATATCCCTGGCCGATGCCTTGGCCATACTTGAGGAGAGTGATGTGCCTGATAGTGACACTGGATCATCAAATGACGATTCAGAGGACGAATATAGTCCCACTGTGGCCGAGTATGATGAAATCAATGAGGAGGAACCCTATCTCCCCATCGCTGAATGGTACGCCAGGTTACAACAAAGGGAGGCGAGTAGCTATCGTTCCCCTGCTCCCCCCCTTGACATAGTGGAGTCCCCAGCAAGTGGGGAAGAGGATAATGAGGAACAGGAAGATTACCCAGACCCCATGGCCTTCATCAACATTCCACTACTCATCGTAGGGCTGACAAGAGAAGAGGTGAGGATGATGAGGAGGAGGAGGACGGAGAGGAAGAGGAGGTGGGTCAAGCTCCGACACCACACGTGCCGTGGTGGTGCTCACCCACGTTTGACTTCCCCACCACCCCCCATTCCCTCTCCACTAATAGCACCAACCCCTCACACCTTCTATGGCTTGCGCAGGGGTGCAGCCATATTAGCAGCGCAGCCATTGACTTCTTCTTCAAAAGCAACAGATGAAGATATGCCTGCTCTAGAATCATCTCCACCACACCACCCACGCCGCCACACACGCCCTCCCGCACGCCGCCTGTTTCCCTCATCACCCCGGATTGACTCGCCCCCACCATCACCTCCCGGACCACTACCATACTCACCTGTACCTTCTCCTCAGCCTGGGACCTCCCACAGACACGACACTCAGACACCATCACCGCCTGCATCGCCACAACGCCCTGATCATGCACAACGCCCTGATCGTGCGCAACGCCCTATCAACGTACGTGGGCGTGCCCGTGGTCCTGTGCGTGGGCGTGGCCGAAGGGCTTCTAAGGTGACCCTAATACGCCCCACACCTGGCGGTGCGAGAGCAAGGGCTGGGTCGGCTCGACCAAGGCCGAGGTTGAGGGCAGGGGCAAGAGGGGCAAGAGGGACAAGAGGGGCAAGAGGCACGGCAAGAGGCAGGGCAGGGCCCTCCCGCTGCCCTGATGGCGACTCCCCTCCTGACAACTCTGACGACGAAGGTGCCACTCAACCCGACGTGTGGGATTCAGTGGATGGAGACAACTTTGTGCCCACCGACTACAACTTTGTGGGCGCTGGGATTGCCGGCCCTACACTCCCAAACCAGGGGCGGCAGACCACGAGGCTTGAAATCTTCAGGCAGTTCTTCACTACCAATCTCGTGGCTCTAATTGTTGACCAGACCAACTGGTACAATTATTATTTCATGGCTGGGAAGGAGCAGTCAAAATACTCTGCAAGGCTGTCATGGTCCTCCCTAGATGTCCCGGAGTTTTACACATTCTTGGCCATTGTCATGCTGATGGGGGTCACAAGGAAATCCTCCATAAAAAAGTACTGGTCCTGGGATCCTCTCGTCCGAACCCCTATTTTTGGCCAAATAATGAGCAGAAATAGGTTCACAGCCATAATGGAGAACCTACATTTTATTGACAGCATGGCAGCCCACACCAGAAATCAGAATCAACCCAGAGCTATGAAGGACCCCATGGAGAGAATAAGACCCATTTTTGAGTACCTGAAGCTGAAGCTTGCTGCCGCCTTCAAACCCCATCAGAAGCTCATTATTGATGAGAGTTTGCTGCTGTGGAGGGGTAATATTGGCATCCGGCAGTACATGCCCAGCAAACGACATCGATATGGCCTGAAGACCTTCGTGATGTGTGACTGTCAAACCGGTTACATCCAGGACCTAATTATGTATATGGGCAAGAAAACAGAATGGTGGAAACGAGGACATACAGAATTTCTGGGGCCGTCGTCATCACCATGCTGCATGGCTACCTGGACAGGGGCCACATACTGTACCTGGACAACTGGTACACCAGCCCCTCCCTTGCCAAGTTCCTGCATAGCCGCACTACAGGAGTCTGTGGCACCGTCAGGAGGAATCGGATCTTCATGCCCGAACTACCACCCAGGCGGGAAAAGGGCTCCATCATCCACAAGCAGGCTAACAATGTCCTTGTGTTGTCCTGGATGGATAACCGGGATGTGAACCTCCTCACAACAGTCCACCGTCCCATCTTCCAAGACAGCAGACGTCGTGACAGAGCAACAGGCGAAACTATCAAGAAACCTTTGGCCATCTGTGATTATAACATCAACATGCGGCTGGTGGACAAATCAGATGCTGTCATCTCGTCATGTGAGTGTGCGAGGAAGACGATGAGGTGGTATAAGAAGTTATTCTTCCACCTACTCGATCTCACCCTCTATAACAGCCATATCCTCTACTCAACAATAACCGGCAAGCAGGAAATGATGGAGAACTTCTGTTCTCCAGTGCGGTAACACTGGCAGCACTGCAAAGTCACCCACCTCCTTGCCCTCCCAAGACAGCACCCACTTCCCTTCCTTTCATCGCCCAATAATTATGGTCTGAAGTTTGTATTTCCTTATCTTATCCTGTGTATTATTGTAAGCCTTCTACGTGCCTCTATTAAGCAATGACATTTAACAGGATTCATTATTTAAATACAAGGCTGAATATTTACCGGAAGTTCTTATTTGCCTTTGGAAAGCTGACATATAATATTTGCACAAATGGTAGTATAAATATTTGCTCTGTGCTAAAGAGAGAGAGAGAGAGAGAGAGAGAGAATTCCTTTTCGTTGCCTACATGTCACTATATCCTTCCCTCCTCTCTCTCTCCATTGCCTTCCCTCCCCTCTCCATGCTCTCACTCTCTCTCTCTGGGCCTAATAAGCATATTTTCGCTCTTTATAACTCGCCCTAACGGGCAAAATAATGAGTGGAGGGCACTTAAATGGTGTGTAATAAGAAGAGATGGCCGATATCTCCCATAGACATCAAACTCAGATAGTGAGAGGCAAATACTGCCATATACCTCCCTACTGGAATGTATCTTCATTAAATCTAACACATTTCATTACAAAGCCCTTTAAAATGGTATGCATGATCATAATAGTTAAGCACTGGTTATTTACTAGTGTAAGATAACTGAAGTTTGAAAAGTATAACAAAGTATTGTAAATTACGTATGAAGTAAAAATGGAAAAATTATATCGTCAGAGGCGGAGGGAGTTGAGAGCGAGTCTCCTTGTCTGGGTGCGCAGTGTGTCATTCATACTCCTTGGTTCCCTCCTTATTCCCCTACTTACGTCTGCCATCAGTGTTGAGTAAGGGAGCAGGGGCGGGATTCACTAACGATCATAGCATGCGATGTCGTACAGAAACGTACGATCACCACGGAAGGTGTATTCACGAATGCATCGTTGGGCTCCCTTTCGGCTCCCTTACGCTAAGGCGCCTCTTGACCAATCAGGCGCATGGCCACTCACTGAGCTTAAGTAATTTTGTAAATAAACAATACTCACCCACATGACCGAAGCGCCAAGAAGAACCTAATATAATTTATGAGCCTTTTATTGTTTAGCTTGGCTAATTCGATCTACCACAGCCAACAGGAAGAGGAATAGAGTGTCTTGTGAATTGATGATAAGAAATTAGCCTAGCTAGGCTACAGGGAAGCTTGTTAGTGGCCCAAGTTAAAGGATTTCTGACGGATTGATCATTGATAATCATCTGTTAGGCTAGTTGGGAAATTAGTGTATTATTTATACCTTAACCCACTGAGCCCCAGCGACGACACGTTGTCGTCGCCAATGTATGTAACGCTAAACCCCAGCGACGACAACGTGTCGGCAGCCACTAAAACTGCAATTATTCGGCTCGTATGGTAGGAAATGGCATGAGATTGGTAGGGGAGGTACCGTAGAGTGTTGGCGAACAGGGCCAGTACACGTGAACCGGCCAGCCAGGCCGCGCGGGTGGTGGTGGTGGGATTAGTGGTGCCACTTTACCCACTTATTTCACCGCGACTTTGGACCTTATTTACTCCTGTCGTATGGGAGCTAGAGGCTTGAGATTTGTGTGAGACACTCCTTAGGATGTACGCATTACAATGCCATACTCAGTTGTCACCCTAGTGCTGCCGGGCGGGTGGTCATGCGGGGGAGGTGATGAAAAACACTGTACCCACTTATATCCAAACGATTTTCGACCTCATTTACTCTTGTCCTATGGTAGCTATAGGCTTGAAATTTGTGTGAGACACGCGTTAGGATGTACGCCTTACTTGACCATGCTCAGCTATCCCCCAAGTCCTGCCGTGCGGGTGGTTATGCGGGGGAGGTGATGAAAGACACTGTACCCACTTATCTCCCAACGACTTTCGACCTCATTTACTCTTGTCCTATGGTAGCTATTGGCTTGATATTTGTATGGGATATTCCTTAGGATGTAGGCAATGTATGGCAACCCACAAATCTCGGTTTGTTGGGACAAGGGACGTGCATGACAAAGGAAAGTCAGTTTACCCATACGTCTCGCGAGTGCTACACCATGTCGGATTTACCACGCCGTTACCCACGCAGGGGAATATCCCTGGCCGATGCCTTGGCCATACTTGAGGAGAGTGATGTGCCTGATAGTGACACTGGATCATCAAATGACGATTCAGAGGACGAATATAGTCCCACTGTGGCCGAGTATGATGAAATGCATGAGGAGGAACCCTATCTCCCCATCGCTGAATGGTACGCCAGGTTACAACAAAGGGAGGCGAGTAGCTATCGTTCCCCTGCTCCCCCCCTTGACATAGTGGAGTCCCCAGCAAGTGGGGAAGAGGATAATGAGGAACAGGAAGATTACCCAGACCCCATGGCCTTCATCAACATTCCACTTTCTCATCGTAGGGCTGACAAGAGAAGAGGTGAGGATGATGATGAGGAGGAGGACGGAGAGGAGGAGGAGGTGGGTCAAGCTCCGACACCACACGTGCCTCGCCGTGGTGGTGCTCCCCCATGTTTGCCTTCCCCACCAACCCCCATTCCCTCTCCACTAATAGCACCAACCCCTCACACCTTCTATGGCTTGCGCAGGGGTGCAGCCATATTAGCAGCGCAGCCATTGACTTCTTCTTCAGAAGCAACAGATGAAGATATGCCTGCTCTAGAATCATCTCCACCACGCCACCCACGCCCTCCCGCACGCCGCCTGTTTCCCTCATCACCCGGATTGACTCTCCCCCACCATCACCTCCCGGACCACTACCATACTCACCTGTACCTTCTCCTCAGCCTGGGACCTCCCACAGACACGACACACAGACACCATCACCGCCTGCGTCGCCACAACGCCCTGATCATGCGCAACGCCCTGATCGTGCGCAACGCCCTATCAACGTACGTGGGTGTGCCCGTGGTCCTGTGCGTGGGCGTGGCCGAAGGGCTTCTAAGGTGACCCTAATACGCCCCACACCTGGCGGTGCGAGAGCAAGGGCTTGGTCGGCTCGACCAAGGCCGAGGTTGAGGGCAGGGGCAAGAGGGGCAAGAGGGACAAGAGGGGCAAGAGGCACGGCAAGAGGCAGGGCAGGGCCCTCCCACTGCCCTGATGGTGACTCCCCTCCTGACAACTCTGACGACGAAGGTGCCGCTCAACCCGACGTGTGGGATTCAGTGGATGGAGACAACTTTGTGCCCACCGACTACAACTTTGTGGGCGCTGGGATTGCCGGCCCTACACTCCCAAACCAGGGGCGGCAGACCACGAGGCTTGAAATCTTCAGGTAGTTCTTCACTACCAATCTCGTGGCTCTAATTGTTGACCAGACCAACTGGTACAATTATTATTTCATGGCTGGGAAGGAGCAGTCAAAATACTCTGCAAGGCTGTCATGGTCCTCCCTTGATGTCCCGGAGTTTTACACATTCTTGGCCATTGTCATGCTGATGGGGGTCACAAGGAAATCCTCCATAAAAAAGTACTGGTCCTGGGATCCTCTCGTCCGAACCCCTATTTTTGGCCAAATAATGAGCAGAAATAGGTTCACAGCCATAATGGAGAACCTACATTTTATTGACAGCATGGCAGCCCACACCATAAATCAGAATCAACCCTGAGCTATGAAGGACCCCATGGAGAGAATAAGACCCATTTTTGAGTACCTGAAGCTGAAGCTTGCTGCCGCCTTCAAACCCCATCAGAAGCTCATTATTGATGAGAGTTTGCTGCTGTGGAGGGGTAATATTGGCATCCGGCAGTACATGCCCAGCAAACGACATCGATATGGCCTGAAGACCTTCGTGATGTGTGACTGTCAAACCGGTTACATCCAGGACCTAATTATGTATATGGGCAAGAAAACAGAATTGGTGGAAACGAGGACATACGGAATTTCTGGGGCCGTCGTCATCACCATGCTGCATGGCTACCTGGACAGGGGCCACATACTGTACCTGGACAACTGGTACACCAGCCCCTCCCTTGCCAAGTTCCTGCATAGCCGCACTACAGGAGTCTGTGGCACCGTCAGGAGGAATCGGATCTTCATGCCCGAACTACCACCCAGGCGGGAAAAGGGCTCCATCATCCACAAGCAGGCTAACAATGTCCTTGTGTTGTCCTGGATGGATAACCGGGATGTGAACCTCCTCACAACAGTCCACCGTCCCATCTTCCAAGACAGCAGACGTCGTGACAGAGCAACAGGCGAAACTATCAAGAAACCTTTGGCCATCTGTGATTATAACATCAACATGCGGCTGGTGGACAAATCAGATGCTGTCATCTCGTCATGTGAGTGTGCGAGGAAGACGATGAGGTGGTATAAGAAGTTATTCTTCCACCTACTCGATCTCACCCTCTATAACAGCCATATCCTCTACTCAACAATAACCGGCAAGCAGGAAATGATAGAGAACTTCTGCATCGAGTTGTCCAGGGAGATGTTGAGGGAATACATGACTGCCCCCACAACTGGCAACACCCCACCCATCGACGGCCAGCAGCAGAAGGGATTGCCAGGCTGACACAACGCCACTTCCCTGAATATGTGCCACCCACAGAACACAAGGAAAACCCCAGAAGAAGGTGTCATGTGTGCCGCAACACGACACAGAGGGAGCTTGAGAGATCAGATAGCAGGTGGATGTGCAGGGAATGTGATGTTGGACTGTGTCTCCCGGACTGCTTCAGGGAGTATCACACCCTTGAGTATTTCTAAACGAGTGTACTCAAAGACTGCGATAAAAGACGCTATGAAGTGTGTGTGTATATAAACCTAGTGTAAATATAAATATATACAAAGTGCCGAACACAATATGTAAGTGAGATTGACACTCAAATATTCGTAACACAGTGACGGACACCAATAAGTGTAAATATATACTATTTCTAAGTCAAACGTGTGAAACAATGTGTGAAACTCATATTCTATAACTATAAAACATATGATAAAGTAATAAACTGAATAAAGAGAGGAAGTGACATGAAAACTGAATAAAGGAGGGGAGTAAGACAGAAACGCAAGAAAAGGGTACGTAAAACAATGTGTGAAACTCATATTCTATAACTATATAACCTATGATAAAGTAATACACTGAATAAAGAGAGGAAGTGACATGAAAACTGAATAAAGGAGGGGAGTAAAACAGAAACGCAAGAAAAGTGAAAGTATTCGTGGCGCGTGTCAGTCAGCTGGGTGTGTGTCGGTTTGTGCGTTCTGTTATTGTCCTAGACCATGATGGCCGCCAGTCTCCATGGCAACAGAGACGCGCCGAGGTCTTGCCACTCGTGTTCACTTTACAAGACTTATATCTATGCACTTATCACACTGTAACTTCACTTACAATGACATTATGTGATACATGTTAGTATTATATGAACTATGAAGGCACACATGATGCTGGTGGTGTAAATAACCGTCACTCGAAAACTGGCCGCATCGTACATCTGTCATGCTGCCTGCATAAGGCCCAAAATCCTATCTAATTATCTGAGAGCTCGTCGTTAATACAATAATAGATATAAGGTCTATCAAGGGGATGGGATAATTAAATAGATTGGTGAAGTAGTGGAAAGAAGGTATACAAAGTAAGAGAGAACGTTTCTAAGTGGGGTTGAGAGGGATAGATATCAAGGGGGTCCGAAGGGTACGACAGTGAGGTGAGCTCTGAGTCTTAAATCTGTCTGGACCCCGCCCTAGGCATGCAGAATACATCCCAGGCTCGGCAACACTCAACACAGTTGCCGGGTCAAAATCCTCTACCCCGTGCGTGAGTCGAAACTAAGCCTAACGTTGCAATCAAATGCATGTGGCAGCGCTTCAGGCTCGTCCCAAGCTAAGCAAGCGAAGCAACGTCCCAAGCCGGTCTCTCTCTCCCGCTCGTCTCTTCCCGCTCTCACTAGACTTACATCTTATATATTATAATGAAACAATCAACTATCGAGAATAAAATATACTAAGATGCGTTGGTTAAGAATAAGGGCAGCTTCAAGCTGTGAAACAACATAAGAATATCCCAGCCATTAGTTACATTGTCGTAGGATATATACTAAGGGAGAGCCTGCCGGCTGGCTACCACCAGCCGGTTTCTAACCGGCTGGGCAGCCGACGCGCACGCATGCCCGCACGTGGTTACTATGCAGAAGCGTCACACCTCCCCCAAGATATAAGACCCTTGACTAAGTTCTTCATATCTAACAGAAAGCTTCTTATAGTACCACACACTGTTGCGACACAAGGCACCATATATAAAAAAAAATAAAGACTGTTGCGCTCCACCGAGCAAGTTCAACTAACTCAGCGACATTAAGCGAAAACATTCAACTTAGATACTGCTACAACATCTTATACAAAATTCTACACGTTATAAAAAATAAAGAGTTTTTTATAAGGTTTTTGCTTTTTTAATTTGTTTTTTCGGCTGAACTACAGTGACAGCCTATTTTCCTCCACACTCAACCCTCAATCCTGTGGCAGTCTAACCAACATCATCCACCCTTGATAGACAATCCGCTATCACGTTATCAGAAACGGCAATATGGCGTATGTCCAAATTATACTCCTGAAGTATGAGTGACCACCTGGTCAGCCTCATATTCCGGTTATGAAACTGATTCAAGAATTTCAGAGGGTGATGATCGGTATAAACCACTACGACTGGTCCGAAAGCAGGAACATATACATCGAAATGCCTGAGCGCCTGCACTATCGCCAGGAGTTCTTTTTCAATTACAGAGTAATTCCTTTGTGCACTATTGAATTTTTTACTGTAAAAACTCACTGGATGTTCGATACCTTCATCATCTGTCTGTAACAAGACAGCCCCAGCCCCTACGCCACTGGCATCAGTCGCCAGCTGAAAAGGTCTGCTGAAGTCCGGGGCCCTGAGTATGGGGTGGGTACATAACAGGTGTTTCACCAAGGAAAACGCCTCTGCACACTCAGGAGACCACCTGTACTTCTTGTCCTTAGATAATAAGTCAGTTAAAGGTGCAAGTACAGTCGAATAGCCTTTGATGAAGCGACGATAATAGCCTATCATACCTAGAAACCGCATGATTTGTTTCTTAGTCGTAGGCTGGGGAAACTGATCGATGGCTTTGATCTTTGTCTGTGAAGGGCACACCTGACCCATCCCCACCTCGAACCCCAGGTACAAAACTGTGGCTTTGACAAAATCGCACTTACCCAGGTTTACCACCAAACCTGCTTCATTCAGTTTATTAAAAAGCTGTCCGATGTGAGCACAGTGACTGTTAAAATCATCGTCGTATATTATGACATCATCTAGGTACACCGTACAGTTGGGAATGTCGGCTACAATGTCGTTCATTAATTTCTGAAACGTTGCAGGGGCATTTTTCAGCCCGTATGGCATAACATGGCAACGATATGTGGCACCGTCCACCACAAACCCACACACCTCTCGCGCTCGCTCAGACAAGGGCACTTGCCAATAACCCTTAACAAGGTCTATCTTAGTGAGGAACTTGGCTTTTCCTATCTTATCCACACTGTCGTCCACGCGAGGGAGAGGGTAGGCATTTGTGGGGGTTAAACCATTCAACCTGCGGAAATCTATACAAAACCGCACCTTGCCATCTGGTTTGGGCTGCAGTGTGACTGGGGAAGTCCACCTTACTGCACCCTCAGAAATCAGCCCACGTTTCAGCATATAATCCAGCTCTTCCCTAAGTGCTGGTAATTTAATAGGGGGAACACGGTATGGCACTGATTTAAAGGGCGGGTGGTCCCCAACATCGACATCGTGCACCGCTTGAATAGTGAGGCCAGGATGCTCCGCGAAAACAGCTGGGTTTGAATCAAACAAGTGCTGCACAGCTACATGCTGTTGCTCAGGCAGGTGCAATATCAACTCGTGAGCCACTTGTCTAGAATTCCCCGCCCACTAATCGGCGGAAACATGACAATCCCAATTATCCTCCCCCGCAGCTTGACTGTCCCTTCCTCCTTCTCCACCACGATCGCTGCAGATCAACACCGGGACAGTGAGAGGCTCGGAGGGGCGTCTCACATACTCTTTCATCAGATTTACATGGCAAAGTTGGTTTTTTTTCTTACGATCAGGAGTAGCTACTAAATAGTCGAGATCAGAAACCTTCCTTACAACCCGATACGGACCAGAATACTTGGCAGACAAGGGGTGTCCCACCAGAGGCAGTAGTATCAGTACCTCCTGATCTACTTCAAACTCCCTCAGCTTCACCTTCTGGTCGTATCTGTCCTTCATCTGAGCTTGTGAACTCTTAAGGTTCCGACCTGCTACCTCCAAGCTCTTTAGCATTCTCTCACGGCTTTCAACTACATACTTTAGAAGCGAGAATGGCTTTGTGACTCCCTCCCAGATCTCCTTGACTATGTGGAGGGGCCCCCTGACCCTGTGTCCAAAAACCAACTCGTTCGGGCTAAATCCCAAGCTCTCCCCAGGTACTTCTCTCGCAGCCAATAAAACGTATGGGAGACCTAGATCCCAATCCTTCCCATTTTCCATGCAATAACACTGCAACATACTCTTGAGAGTCGAGTGCCACCTTTCCAAAACTCCCTGACTCTCGGGATGGTAGGCAGATGACACCACAGACAGTATCCCATGTTGCTGCATGGTCTGCTTAAACAGAGCAGAAGTAAAATTGGATCCCTGATCAGACTGGATCTCCTGAGGGTAGCCATAACGAGAGAAATAGACAAGTAGGTTTTTGACAACAGTCTTAGCCATCCCGTTGCGCATGGGGTTAGCATCTGGATACCGTGTTGCTACATCCATTACAGTTAGTACAAATTTATTGCCGGCACTAGTGGGGAGCAATGGGCCAACCATATCGATAACTACTTTGCTGAAGGGCGGCCCAATGACAGGGATGGGTTGTAACGGGGCTCTCGGGATGACCTGATTGGGTTTCCCAACAACTTGACAAGTGTGACACTGTGACACCCATGACACGACACTCGCCTTTAACCAAGGCTACCAGAAAAGCTTGCTCAGAGCTGCCTCCGTCTTACGTGCCCCCAGGTGCCCTGCCAAAGGCACATCATGAGCTAATCTCAATAAGCTCTCACGGCACACCCTCGGTACTACTAACTGGTCCACTAATCCTGACCCGCCATCCCACTTTTTCTTGGGATCCTGATGTCTCCGATACAAGATCCCCTCGGACAAGAAAAAATCACCAGGCTGCGCATCCCCATCGCTCTCCAGTTCGACAGCACCATTACCACACGCCCTGACTTCAGGATCTTCCAGCTGCAAGGAACATATATCAGCAGGTGCGAGATTATCCAAGTTCATCTTAAATAATTTATTTCCACCTCCAATGTCCCGCTGAGCCATCCTTTCCTCACGCTGCGCATAACGATGCTGTCGCAGAGTCTCTTCCTGCCCTGCACCTGCACTAGCGGTGACAGGCCCCAGGGCCTCTCCAGACTCTAACATAGGTGCCAATAAGAGTCACCAAGAAACACTACCGGCTCAAAACTCTCCAATTGACCAACACTTCCCGTTTTCTTGTAACCATTCCTCCGTGGTATGATAGACTGAGGTGGTAGCTGCAAGGCTCCGGATGTCTGAGAACGCGTCACAACACACGCCATGGTTTGTACGCTACACTTCTCAACCCACTCCTGTTCCTCCCTACTAACGTCAGCCGCCTTCTCGGCAACGACCAAGGGTGAAACCTTAGAAGCAGGCACCGCAAAGTCGTTGCCGAGGAGGAGGTCGATGCCCCCAACAGGCAAGTTCTCTACAATTCCTACATCCAGCTCCTTCGCCACACCACCCACCTCCAGCTCCATCCGCACCAGCGGGTGGGACTTCGTAGCATTGATCCCCTGAACTACCACCACCCGAGCAGCGTTAATCGGTCTACCAGTAAAGTTCTTTAACAAGGTCTGAGAAGCCCCAGTATCACGCAATAGCTTAACTCCTCGCCTTTCGCCAGCCCACCTCACAAAACCATGCCCTCTATGACCCCCAAAGACGTCGCGGACAGGGTTCGAGCCTTCCGGACTCTTGAACACAGGCTGTGTCCCACCCTCTGACGAACTACCCTTGGCAAACTCAGAAGATATAGGCGACACCCCTATGCTGCGGGCCAATGACACAACCTTGTTTGATGGCTTGTTCGGACAAGCATTTGCAAAGTGACCCTCCTTATGACATGCAAAGCACTCTTTACTCTTTGGTTTCCCTTGTGAGTGGGAGGTACCATTAGACTTCTTATACGGGATGGTATTTGGTTTATGTTCAGTTTTATTGTCAGTGCTAGATGGTTTTGTGTATTTATGTGTATCAAAATTCTTGGGAGGGGGAGGGGTACGATCCTTTGCACCCGACTCACTCCTAGCTGCTGCTCCGCACCCTCGAATTAATGACAGTCGGAGGTCAGCCATTTCTGCTGCCTCCTGGAGAGTTCTAGGATTTTTTTCCTTTATATTTAATGTTAAGTCCCCGCCTGTGCACTTAAAGAACTGCTCCAAGAGAACCAGCTCACTCAACTCCTCAAAAGTAGCTGCCCTCTCAGAATGCAGCCAATGTCGTAGTGCATCAGACAAGTCCCGGGCGTGTTCTAGGAAGGTACTATCCTTGCCCTTAGTAACACCCCGAAACTTCAAGCGGTAAGTTTCTGGTTGTAACTCATAGGCCCGTAGCACAGCCTTCTTTAGCTCATCATAAACTACACAGGACTCTAAAGGTAGTGCATCATACGCTTTTAGCCCCTTTCCTAGGAATCTTGATGAAACTAATGCTGCCCACTTTTCCTGAGGCCACTGGTGTTCCTGACACTTCTTCTCAAATCGCATAAAAAACTCGGCCACACCTAATTCATCGAACACAGGAACTAGTTTAAGCAGGTGCGACAATGATTGGTCCCGATGTCTGTTACCTCCCCCAATATTTCGCCCTGTTACCTCCACTCGAGATCTCTCCAGCTCCCTGTCAGCCCGATACCTAGTAGACTCTGCCTGCAGTTCAGCCTTTCGTATAGCCTGTCTCTCGGCAGCCTCAACCTGAGCTCTAGCAACCTCAACCTTGGCCATCTCAAGCCGAAACAACAAATCTGGAGTCAACCCTTGAGGAGGGGAAGGTGCATTTAATGGAGAGGGTCCCTGTGATTGAATTCCACGCTGCCATTGACCATCAACTTGGGGGTATGTACTAAATTCAGGCACCCTGACGTTTGATATGGGGGTAGAGTGGAGGGGGGGCTGGGGACCGGGGCCCCCAGTCGCCTCTCCACCCAGGTCTCTCCCTTCTAAACCCAATTTCAAAGTCCTCAGCTGATCTTTCCTCATGCCACTTAAACCCTGGTGACCCTGAAGACCTGCCACACACTTTAAGCCATACTTATTCAGCTTCAACACCCTGGCAGCGGTAAGGGGCACCTCTAAAAATCTTCTAGCACCCTCCTCGCTATCGACTAGCCACTCCACAGGTCTTTCTCCCTCCGAGCCCGTATCGTGACCTGACCCATCACTGTGTTCTGATTATTAGACATGTTTGTGTACTGCAGTAATTATCACGGTTATAGAATGTGCCTTATCTCCTATGCAAGTATGTATATACTAATGTTATTTAAAGTCTTTAATGTGTTATATTGGTTGCTCCAAAAAAAAAACTCTATGTCCACTGTATTCCTCTAATCATAAGGAATCTCAAAACAAATGACCACTATATTCCTCTGTTCAGTAAATCCTATGCAAGGTCGCCATTTGTTACGTCCTGGGATATATAAACACTGGGCTCTTTCTATTGGACTAGGTATGCGGCAACAAGCAGCAACGGAAAACGCTAGATCCAACCCTTATCTATAAACACAGGCAACAAACCACCCTAAACCGTCAAGAGTCCTGCCTGGACAACGAGGTATCCTTTGACTCGGTTACAGGGTGCACGCACTATAGACTGCTGATAGTCAAGCAGGCTATATAATAGATCACACAATTAAGTTGACTTAAAGCTTCAAGGAAAAGATAGATAACGGAATTAAATTGCAGAAACAATTTAATAACAAACTAGAAGAAAGTACATTTAACGTTACGTTAATTAATACAACTAATCACCCCTGCGTGAAAGAAGGTGAAAGCAAACAGTCCTCAAAACATCGTACAGGTAGACAAGATGCGGGTTTCTAAACCGCATGCGGCTACTGTAGGATCTGATGCTTAGCAAAGAAAGTACGTTACGGATTTAGAGAACTCTTAACTCATAAGCAGGAATAAATACTAGTGATAGGCCATACAGTGTATAATGGCATAGGTATAATTAAATAAAGGCAGCAACTCGCAACATAACCACATACAGGTGTGCTTCTCACTCTTAGTCAGGCAAGCCTGCTCGGACAGAGTCTCTAAGCCACACCCTGACTCACAATGCTCACAAAAATGGTAAACTGTGGCACAATAACAAGCATACAGAGATAATATACCCCTAGCTGTTAATCTGCCAGGTGGCAGAGGTCTAGCCGGAAGGATATAGGCTTCGGATACCCGGGCTGAGCTACTTGCTCTAGCCTAGGGACGTTCCCAAGTCTGTGCGCCAAATTACTCTAATTGAAAGGGTGCTCTCTTGAGAGACTCAGATCGCAAGTATCTGACTCTCTCCTGGCGACCCTAAAACAAAAGCAAGACGTGCTAGCGCAGTGCTGAGTGGACTAGGCAAGGGCCCTCACACAACACAACACTAGACACACAGGGACACAGGCAAGAAAATGCCCCCAGACTCCCACGGGTATCCTAGTAAAGTCGTGTGGGTCCACAGGACTCGCACCAGCAGACTTTACTTAAAGGATCGCAAAAAGACTCCCCTCCGGTCTAGCCCCTGCTAACCTGACACAAGAACACACTAGCAAGCATGAAACCACCAAATATGAGACAACAAAAAAAGCTTCCTAGTTCTCATTAACAATTACATCCCTGCATAAGGCCCAAAATCCTATCTAATTATTTGAGAGCTCGTCGTTAATACAATAATAGATATAAGGTCTATCAAGGGGATGGGATAATTAAATAGATTGGTGAAGTAGTGGAAAGAAGGTATACAAAGTAAGAGAGAACGTTTCTAAGTGGGGTTGAGAGGGATAGATATCAAGGGGGTCCGAAGGGTACGACAGTGAGGTGAGCTCTGAGTCTTGAATCTGTCTGGACCCCGCCCTAGGCATGCAGAATACATCCCAGGCTCGGCAACACTCAACACAGTTGCCGGGTCAAAATCCTCTACCCCGTGCGTGAGTCGAAACTAAGCCTAACGTTGCAATCAAATGCATGTGGCAGCGCTTCAGGCTCGTCCCAAGCTGGACTCTCCGCGCGAAGCAACGTCCCAAGCCGGTCTCTCTCTCCCGCTCGTCTCTTCCCGCTCTCACTAGACTTACATCTTATATATTATAATGAAACAATCAACTATCGAGAATAAAATATACTAAGATGCGTTGGTTAAGAATAAGGGCAGTTTCAAGCTGTGAAACAACATAAGAATATCCCAGACATTAGGTACATTGTCGTAGGATATATACTAAGGGAGAGCCTGCCGGCTGGCTACCACCAGCCGGTTTCTAAACGGCTGGGCAGCCGACGCGCGCGCATGCCCGCACGTGGTTACTATGCAGAAGCGTCACATAACACCAGCCCTTTACACATATAGCTCCAGTAATGGAGCCACCACCTATCTATATATTATGCAACACCTGCTTGATGACCTAATTCATGTGAATCACAATAGCTACGTCAGTGCACAATCTGACCCCCCTAATGAACATGCTGTACCCACATATCCTCTCCGGCAGTACTTCTTTGATTTCCCATGGAATGATTTCTGCTTCCGTGGCCGGGGGCCCTCGGAGAGTGCTGAACGCATTACCGAGGTAATCCTATCGGGCATGGAAGCATACATTCCATTCTCTTTCTCTCAGACTAATGCTAAAAAATCTTGGTTTACTCACGCCTGTTCTACTGCTGTCCGCAATAAGGAGGAAGCATTCAAACGGTACCGATGCCTTAAAACTCAAGACTCTCATTCTTCCTATGTTTCTGCCCGGAATCAAGCCAAATCTGTTCTTCGACTTGCCAATCACTCTTTCATCAATAATAAATGCACTGAACTATCCAAATCTAGCTCTTCCCAAGCTTTCTGGCATCTAGCCAAAAACCTCTCCAACAATTTCTCTTCCTCGTCTTTCCCTCCCCTTTTCCCACTCTGATGGCACAACCATCACTTCTTCCTCTGACAAAGCTAAACTCTTCGCTCAAACTTTTGCTAGAAACTCCACCTTGGATGATTCCGATGCTATTCCTCCTTCTCCACCCTCCTCTCTCTTACTTATGCCTAATATCCTAATCTCTTCTAAAGATATACTTTCTACCCTCTCTGGGCTTAATACTAATAAGGCGTACGGTCCGGATGGTGTTCCTCCTTATGTTCTTAAAACTGTGCTTCTGTACTGAAATCCCTGCTTAGGCAGGTCTCTGTCTATCCTCTAACGTCTTCCCTTCATGCTGGAAGTTTGCTCACATTCAACCTGTCCCAAAGAAAGGTGACCGCTCTCAACCCTCCAACTATCGTCCAATTGCTCTCATCTCTTGTCTGTCTAAAGTTTTTGAAACTATTCTTGCTTCCAAATTTCTTAAGCGTTTCTCTTCTCATAATCTGCTCTCAGATCGCCAGTATGGCTTGTTTAAGGGTCGCTCTACTGGTGATCTTCTTTCATATCTTACTAACTCTTGGTCATCCTCCTTTCGGAACTTCGGTGAGACTTTTTCTATTGCACTAGACATATCGAAAGCCTTCGATAGAGTCTGGCACAAATCTTTAATTTCTAAACTACCCTCCTTCGGTTTCTATCCCTCATTCTGTGCCTTTGTCTCTAATTTCCTTTCCGGCCATTCCATAGCCGCGGTTGTGGACGGCCAGCGTTCACTTCCTCACCCTATAAACTCTGGTGTTCCTCAGGGCTCTGTCCTATCTCCTATTCTCTTTCTAATTTTTATAAATGATCTCCTCAACTGTACCTCAATTCCCATCCATTCATCCGCAGACGACTCAACCTTACACTACTCCATTAGTTTTTCAGTACGCCCCAGCCAGCAATCCTTCATCGACAAACGTAATAAAGCCATAGAACTCTTAAAGGTGGGGATGCATGTGTTGAAGTAAACATGAAAACATAATCGCCAACCTGCATATAATTATCTTGTAAAATGCACTGAAATAATTATTAACAATGGTATAAAGGATTTTGCGGATCGTCTATACCGGACCTGTGACGTCATAGTGACGTCACAAAAGTATCCTTATCCTAAACTGGATGGTGGACTTACACTCTTGTGACATCACAGGCCCGGTATAGACGATCCACAAAATCCTTTATACCGTTGTTAATAGTTATATCAGTGCCATTGCATTTTGCAAGCTTGGCGATTATCATTCCATGTTTATCTCAACCCATGCGCCCCCACCTTTAAATTCTGATCAAAATACTATCTCCAAATGGGGCAGAGAAAACCTTGTTATCTTTAATGCTTCCAAAACCCAATTTCTCCATCTATCTACCTGTACGGATCTCCCAGCGGACCATCCCTTATTCTTCAACAATACAAAAATCAATCCTTCATCTTCTCTCAATATTCTTGGTGTCTCTTTTTTTTCTGCTCTCAGTTGGAAGGACCATATTACCAGTCTTGCTAAGGCAGCCTCCCAGAAGCTGGGTGTGCTCAACCGCCTTAGAGGGTTCTTTTCCCCTGCACAGCTTCTTGCTCTGTACAGGGGCATAGTGCGTCCTTGTATTGAGTAAGTATTGTTCACATGTGTGGGGAGGTTCCTCTCACACCGCTCTCCTAGACAAAGTTGAAAGGAAGGCCTTTCGTATCATTAACTCCCGTCCACTCACCAACTCTCTGCAATCTCTCTCTCTCCGCCACAATGTTGCATATCTCTCGCTATTCTATCGCTACTATAATAATCAGTGTTCCTCAGAGCTTTCCCAGTGTATACCACCTCCTTTACGTAGGGCACGTGGTACCTGTCTTGCAACTCAATCCCACCCCTATTCTGTGCAACTCTCCAACCCAAGAGTGAAATGTTACTCTCAAACTTTCTTCTACTCAACAGCTGAGCTCTGGAACTCTCTCCCAGAATCAGTCTTTCCCTCTTCCTATGACTTAAATTGCTTCAAACTCTGTGTGTCCAGGCATTTCGGCTCGAACGTCCCTTGATTTTGGCCCTGTCACTCTTTCAACTATGGGGGAGGCACGCGCTATAGGCAGTTCTGCCTTTTGCCTCCCTCTATCACATAGAAAAAATAAAATAAAAATACAGGACTAAACACTTATCCTGTATACATCGGTATCAATATCACCAAACAGGGTAACCCCACGTCTTTCACAAGAAGCGCAAAACACTGCAGGCACTAGTTCAACCAATGTGAATGACATCTCTCACAACCTCCGTGGGACACCTGACATCAGATATGGCGGACTTAACCCTCCAGCCCCGGCTATGTATTATATATATATTCCTCGAAACCCGGGTGTTTTGGCCGAAAAACGTCTAGGCTAGGCTTTTTTTTTTTTTTTTTTTTTTTTTTCTATGTGATTGAGGGAGGCAAAAGGCATAACTGCCTATAGCGAGTGCCTCCCCCATAGTTGAAAGAGTGACAGGGCCAAAATCAAGGGACGTTCGAGCCAAAATGCCTGGACACACGGAGTTTGAAGCAATTTAAGTCATAGGAAGAGGGAAAGACTGATTCTGGGAGAGAGTTCCAGAGCTCAGCTGTTGAGTAGAAGAAAGTTTGAGAGTAACGTTTCACTCTTGGGTTGGAGAGTTGCACAGAGTACGGGTGGGATTGAGTTGCAAGACGGGTACCACGTGCCCTACGTAAAGGAGGTGGTATGCACTGGGATAGCTCTGAGGAACACTGATTATTATAGTAGCGATAGAATAGCGAGAGAGATGCAACATTGCGGCGGAGAGAGAGAGATTGCAGAGAGTTGGTGAGTGGACGGGAGTTAATGATACGAAAGGCCTTCCTTTCAACTTTGTCTAGGAGAGCGGTGTGAGAGGAACCTCCCCACACATGTGAACAATACTCAATACAAGGCTACCGTATATTCGTTAATCAGACTGCTTCCCGCATTCCCGCGCATCCCCAAGCGTAGCTGTGTTATTTACCTGTAGAATGGCATTAAGTAGAGCTCTCTAAGTCAACTGGTTGAGCTGTGATGATGATTTCATTGGAGATAACTTTATGGCCAAAACAGCCACTTTACACCACTTTTCGATACTTAACAACAACATACAGGCACACACGAACAAGCGACGCTCTCCTTCTTGTGGCCGGAGATGCGGGGCGACGGTCCAGCCGGCTGTTGTTTACATGCGTCGGACCGACGCCTCGCACACGAAGCTCACAGGCTTTCAACCACTGGGCGTTCAAGAGACCATCCGGGTACCTGTTATATGCTTTTTTATGGGCGTTCAAGAGCCCTTCCGTGGTGAGAGGGTTAAAGTGTTGAGTTTACTTTTACATAGACTGAAATGGTCCGCACATATAAAATATAATTGAATATCAAATACTGCGAGTGTCATTCACTTTAAATCACCATAGAATTGTTATGCTGTAGATAGATCTTATATTAGCTGATAAAGGTTGGTAGACAAATGGCTACCACTGGAACACTGTTGGGATGTTTGTTAGTTCGATGGTGTTTTCTAAGTGGCCACTTGGAACGCACTCAACAGAGTGTGTCCTGCCCTTTTCAGGTTCTACTTGTCACCTAATTGTATATATACAGTATATATATATAAAGGTTATCGGTGATTTTAAAAAGAGATGGGTTAATGACTACTTATTCGCACTGAGTAAGAGGACATTTAGGATTGCTGGTCATCCATCAACACCCTCTGTAGGCGATGTAGTATTCATCCATGATGAAAACCCTCGATTGTACTGGAAGTTGGGCCACCTACTGGAGGTGTATGAAGGCGAAGGCTCAGTAGGGCGAGTGGCGCTGCTCAGGACAGCTACTGGGACTACAGTTAGTCTAGTCGCACTACTGTACGCTATGGAGCTCGGCTCTTCTGCACATTAAGAAGCTCCATCTGATAATGCTGGATCCGACGATGCTACCTTTGTCGATCCACCACAACCGGTTGGGGATCCCCCTCGGATCGGGACTAGACCCAGACGCGCTGTTCGTGGCGCCATTGACATGTGGCGACACAAGATTTCTTCTGGGCAGCTCTAGGTATAAGGTGGGGGTTCAGGTATTCTGTGTGTGGGGGTGGGGAGGGGGGAGGGGGGGGAGTGCATCGAGGATTCACGATAGTTAGGGGTGCAACATACGTTTTCTATGTATAATACCCTATCATATTTGTATGTAAGCTTGATAAGTTAAATAAGCCCTTTTATACGAAAGTATAGTATTTATGAGTCTTTAGGAATGTCTATATGACGATTGTCATATAACTATGTCGTAATATTAAAAATGTGGTAGATATATACTGCTAGACATCCACTATAGACTTAGCGGTATCCGCTAGATTATTAACAGGTGACGATGAGTCTAGCAAGACGCAGCACGTCAGAGCTAAACAATACTTCGTCCCATCAACACCTCCACTCTTGATTTCGCCGCGGTCCCAGTGCCGGCTTTTCACCAGCTCTCATCATGGCGACTTCATCCGACTGACAGACAGACAGCTAAGCTTATTATCATGATTTAAACCCAGTCATCATTATTCCCTTCTCTGTTGAGTGCGTTCCAAGTTGCCACTCAGAAAACACCATCGAACTAACTAACCTCCCAACAGTGTTCCAGTGGTAGCCATTTGTCTACCAACCTTTATCAGCTAATACAAGATCTATCTACAGCATAACTATTCTATGGTGATTTGCAGTGAGTTACACTCCCGGTATTTGATATTCAATTATAATTTATATGTGCGGACCATTTCAGTCTAGGTAAAAGTAAACTCAACCCTTTAAGTCCGCCATATCTGATGTTAGGTGTCCCACGGAGGTTGTGAGAGATGTCATTCACATTGGTTGAACTAGTGCCTGCAGTGTTTTGCGCTTCTTGTGAAAGACGTGGGGTTACCCTGTTTGGTGATATTGATACCGATGTATACAGGATAAGTGTTTAGTCCTGTATGAGGATATGTGGGTACAGCATGTTCATTATGGGGGTGAGATTGTGCACTGACACAGCTATTGTGATTCACATGAATTAGGTCATCAAGCAGGTGTTGCATATAGATAGGCGGTGGCTCCATTACTGGAGCTATATGTGCAAAGGGGTGGCTATGCACATGTGCATTAGAGTGTGCAATAAAATTACACATTTCCATTGCAGCATGTGCGATGGGGTGGCCATGCACATGTGCATTAGAGTGTGCAATATTGTGGCACTGCACATAGTAAGGGTTTGGCAGCCTCTGGTGTGGGTGCAGGTTTCTAAGGCTGAAGATAGGTGTGAACATAGTTTGTGTGTTAGGGTGATTCCACCCTGAGGATGAACTCGGTTGAGATGCATAATAACACTGTTGAGAGCACACATGGTTGGTATATATTATGAGGTCCATAGTTAAGTGTGGGTTGTGAGTACTGTGTTGTGATACTTGGTGAGAGGTTTTTGTGTCTTCACTATGCTTGTTTGTTGTCAGAGTAGTAAGGTTTACTGCTGTTGTTGTTTGATTTCCTTTGTGTCTGAGGTGTTTTGGCATTTTCAGTGGTTATTATTATTATTATTATTATTATTAGAGGGGTGTGGGAGTTGCTGGGTTTAGTTTTGGTGACAAATTCTATCCTACTATTCTGACCTGTCTCCTTATATGTATCCTGAATAGCATCAGCAAAGTCTGATAAGGTGTCATTAGGTGACTTGTTGTGTATAATAGTTTTTATATGATGGTGATAAAATGTATGGTGTTTTCAAAAAATAAATGGGGAGTAATGGGTGATGAGGTGGGGGGGGGGGTAGTATGAAAGGTGTAATAATGGGGAGGAAAGGTGTTGGTATACTTTAGTTAGGGTTGTGTAAAGTTAGGAGTATACCACGGTGGTGAGACAGTAAGCCAAGATGTTGTAGTGTTAGTAAAGTCGTTTGTGTGTGGTGAAATAGTGACTATCAGCAGGGTATGCATACCTGATGCAGTTGGTTTGAAGGGGGCTAGTCTATGGTTCGGTTTCTTGAGGTGATGAGGGCTGCGCCGGGTGTTGACTGCAGCGTTGACAGCAGGCGTCGACAGTGAGTTGTGGTGGTGGGTCGTCTTTCGTCTGGCAGCGTTGTCTAACTCAGGGTCTTGCGATGGGTGTGGTATACACTCAATTCTGAGTGCATCCGTGTGCGGGGTCCAACTCTGGGTCGTCCAATGGGTGTGGTATACACTCAGTCTTGAGTGCATCCGTGCGCATGGTCCAACTCAGGGTCGTCCTATGGGTGTGGTATACACTTAGTCCTGAGTGCGTCTGTGTGCGTGGTTCAACTCTGGGTCGTCCGATGGGTGGGTGTACACGTGTCGGTAGTGCACTATCCATGTTGTTTGTTGGTGATTTGGCAGCACTGCTCCTCTCCGTCGTTGGTAACGCAGCTGGTTTTGTGCCAAGTCTAGTTCTGTCTGGACAAGCCACAGATCTACCGCTTCAACGAAGGACTGCTCGCCACAGGCCACTTTGTAAATTAAAGTGTTTTAATTAGATGTATGTATAGAGAAATAGTTTTAGGTTGTAGTAAACAAAATTGTGTGTATGTGTTAATTCAAAGGTAGAGATGGATGCTTAATTATTGGAGATATAATTAGTTTGTTTGTCAATAAGATTACTTATGTGTCTAGTAATCTTTAGAGTAATATTCAGAGAGAATATACAGGTATATTAGTTAAAGAACTGGTGATAGTGAGAATATAAGTGAGTAAAACTATTATTATTGATTCAAAAGGAAAATGGTGAGAAGAAGTTAAGGTTAGGAGTTCCTTTTGTGGTTGGTTGGGGTGGGGGAAGGGAATGTTGGGGATGATTGGGGTGGAGGAAGACATCAGGGGCAAGTCACTGGATGAAACTGCTGATACAGCGCCTAGTGTCAGATAGACTTGTTGACTCACACCTACAAGTCTCTCTAGCTCTTTATCCTACTTACTCTCTCTCTCTCTCTTTCTGTGTATTGTTAGTTGTGTATTGATTCGAAAGGCAAGGTCGCCATATGTAACCTGGGATGTGTGGTGGTTACTTACTGATAACAATAATCAAGGAATACAATAACAAATGCTAATAGGTGTATTGGATATATATTAAACAGCAGGTTACAGTTAGAATATAGAATACATCGTTGAATTGATATATATATAAATAATATGGTTATAAATTTAACAGGAGTCCAAGGGAGTACAAATGAGTTCAAGGATGTCAAGTAACAAATGGTAGTGTTTAGTGAACGGTGTGGAGTACAGGGGTTAACTTAGAGTGACTGTCAAGGGGTAAACTTAGAGTGAATGTCAAGGGGTTCACTTAGAGTATACCTTATTTCTGTGTATAGACTTTATTGTGAGTTTTCAATATTTACTCCTAAGCTAACACTTGAAGCTGGAGTGATGATGAGTTGAGGTAACAGCTAGTGGGGTCTTCTGATTTTCTGTTGGGCCGTCCAGGTTTGCCTGCCTTGTGGATAAGTTGTTTGGGATACAGATGGATTAGCTGGTTTTGGATCTTGAATAAAAATTCCTTAACCCACTGAGCCCCAGCTAGTTATAAATAAATGTACCACCAGGGACCGGCAGGATTTTATTTTTTGTTTTTTTTCCAGAAACAATAGCGAATGGGTTAGGAATGAAGGAAAAACCATAAAAAAACGATCAAAAAGGTCAAAAATTGGTCCTACGGAGCCCCCGAAAACGGATTTTAGAAGAGTAAAAAATTGAAGGGAAAAACACCCAAAAACCATGTTTTTGCGCGCTCACGCGCACGTGGTTGGACTTTGAGAGTTTTCAAACATGGCCAAGGTTGCGTGGGATACTTACACAGTTCCCTTACAAATCTGAGCCCTCTAGGTGCCATAGGACCGGAGTAATTAGGACCGGAGTACCAGTGACGACACGTTGTCGTCTCTGGGGTTTAGCGTTACATACATTGCTGACGACACGTTGTCGTCGCTGGGGTTCAGTGGGTTAATGTCATGACACCAGGCACTTTCATCAGACGAACGTGAGTGGTTTTAGCTGGACATGTCCTGGGGTTAGAGTTACTCGACTATCCTGATAGTTTTGCTATCCATTGGTGTAGTTCCATTTCGGTACTCTTGACTTGGGGTCTTTAATATGATGTCTCTGATGTCGTGACACATTGACAACGTATTGGGCTAACGCGAGGAGATAGTAAGGTCATGACCATTACTAATTTCACTCGATCTGCCACTGACCGTTATAAGAGGGTCAAAGAACTCAGGGGCGGTGTATAAACCTTTTGATTGCAAGTGTTGCCTACCATGGTGTTGGACATATGCACTAAGGACTTCTATATGCCGAGTGCCGGTGTTAACGGAAATTCTCGCAAAGCCCTCAACTAGTCGAATGACCTTGCCATGACAAGTATCTCTTGGTAGTTTTTAGAGTGTGGATTTAGTAAGAGAGGTAAGGTGGGGACATGTCTGCGAGTTTATACTTCTTGTACTAAAAGTGCAGCCTGGTCTTAATGATACTCCTTATACCATGGTATGCGAAAACAATAATTCCTCAATAGGAAAAAGAACTCCTTAGACCTGTAGAGATATTCGTCATGACTTCAATCTCTAATTGAATGGGAGGGTAATTTTAGGGCTAGACTACTAACATGTCAGTATTACCAAAACCCTAGAATTGCTTGCCTTGTTCAGGTTTTGTCGGAGTAGTGACGACTTAAGCTGAGATGTCCCAGGGCAGGTGTGCGGGGGTCAAAAGGTCATAAGTCCAGTAGGAGGCGGATTTAGGGGGATTAGGAGGTCCCCTAGAAGTTCGCGGGTAGGTGAGTCGGCTTTTGGGTGGAAGAGGGGCTTAAGTAGCTTCTCTTTTTATGGTGATGTTGGTCCTTTTGTCCCTGACTGAACACTATCTTCTTTCTGGGAGCCTCGTGGTGTTGTGGTGTTTTGGTGATAGTCTTGCCGGATGTTGTTGGGATCTCTGGTGTTATGGTGGCAATTCTGGCATCTCGTCTGGTATTAGTAGAGGGTGTATGGGATTTGACGACTTGTTTATTTGTGTAGGTTTTATTCTGGTAGTTATCCCGTACAATGTACATGTGGTTTTACTGGTTTGATGTCTTTTAGTGCTGTAGATGTACTTGTCTTCTCTGCGAGTAGGTCTGGTTTGATGTTCTTGTTTCCGTTTCTTCCGTTGGTGATGTGGGTCAATTTCGTTATTCGGGGCATCGTGCTTATTTTGTTTTTTGCGGTTCCCGCCTTTGGTGTTATTGGTTCTGCTGTAGTTCCTCCTTCTTCTTCTCTCTTAGTTAGTTTTCTTTGTTGGTTTTGTTTCTGGATTAGATTAGTACTGGCTTCCCGTTCTTCATTGGTTTTCCTTTTGTTCGTGGTGGGGGTCTTGGATAATTTGGTTAATTTACTTCCCTCTTGGGAATTATAGGCACGACCTCGTGACTCCAGCCGGAAACAAAATGTGTTTCCATGGCGGGTAAAAATCGGGAGGGCGTTGAGGTTTGCCCACCAGTCAATCGATCGTTGATCAGGAGCATGCTGGGGAATTGTAGTGATTGTCAAAAATTAGGGTTCTTCTGCGATGATGGCTGCGGTCTGAGCTTCGTTGACGTAGCGTATCCTGAAGAACTTTTCTTGGTCAGTGGTCCAATTTATCTTGTTGACGTAAGGCTTTGGAGGTATTCATGGTGGTGGAAAGCTAGTTTTTGTGGAGGCAGGTAGAGGTGATAGTTGTTGCACTGGTGGTGGTGTGAGGGAAACTGATGACCTGGTCAGTGACCTGAGGGGTTTTACTGATTCTTGCGGACGCGAAAGTACTCAGGATTATGAAGCTGTCAGAAAGTGTGTGTGGGAAGGCTAATTTTGTGTTTGTTGCTGATGATACTCGGAGTGTTGTAGGAGCTGGCTTGTTTGTTATGTGGTTTGTTTGGTGTGATATGTGATGATCAGGGGTTATGTGAGGTTTGTGTATGAAAATTGGTGAAAATCGAACCGGGGGTTGTGATAATCGGCCTGATCTTGTGACAAAGTTGGGTCTGGATGCTGGAATTGGGCTGGTATCGGAGGACGTCGAGGGCGTGTTTGATGGAGGGGTTTGAGGGCGAGGGTTGGGGGTGATAGGTTGTTGTTGTTGTTGTTGTTCCCCAGGCTGTCTGGCCGAACAGCCCCAAGGTCTCAAGCAAGGCCAAGGCCATAAACGAGCGCCCCCACAAAATCCTCCCTGCTGACCACTAACAGAGCCCGGGTGACCAAAGCCACTCCAAGGCAGGGAGCTGAGGAGGGTGCAGAAACGCCCGGGAAACCAAAGCCCCACCCAAGGCCCTGTGCCCCTCAGCAATTATGAAGGGAAAGCTGAGGGGCAAGGGGAAAATGTGACGCTTTGGCTCCCAATCTGCCAACTTCTAGGTTGGCAGTAGGGAGGTCAATCCACGGAAAAGACGCCGCCACTTGAGATCTAGAAGATATATAAGTAAAAGGAACAGTCAGAGGGATAGACAGACTAATGAGGAAGTAAGAAGGAGGTGTGGTGTGGAGGTAGATGTGCTGGAAAGTGTGAAAAGGAACAACTTGAGATGGTTCGGCCATATGGAACGTATGGAAAGCGAGAGAATGACTAAGAGGGTGTACGAGAGCGAGGTGGAGGGACAGAGAGGGAGAGGTAGACCGAATATGAGGTGGAAGGATGGAGTGAGGAACTACATGAACGAAGGCGGTGCTGGTTGGGGGGAGGGGCGTCGACTGACTGGGGACAGAGGTGCATGGGGGCGGTTCGTTCGTGGCCACCCCTTCGGGGATCACGGCGTCAGGCAATAGATAGATAGATAGATAGAACAGTCAGAGTAAGCTATGGGTATGGCAGAGATCGCTCAGGTCTCACTCTGATAGACCAGCCCATCATAGGTTGAGTGACGAGGTTAGATTGTAAGGTGATCTGTGGGGAAATGGATGATTTTTGCGGAATGTTTCTGGTAGGTGATGGTATGGTAGATGGGTAGGGTAAGAGGTTGGGGGGAGCTAGGCGAGGGGTAGTAGTGGGGTTTGTGATTTGGACTGGTCGGTTGGTAGGAGAGGTTGAGGGTGGTGCTTGGGTGTTCTTGGATGTGGATGGTAGGTTTGAGGGTGGAGAAGGATGTTGTACTTCGGGTTGTGGGAGGTGGTGGGGTTGGTAGGGTAGAGGTTGGGGTAGGACATGAGGGGGTGGTGATGAGGAGGTTGTCGATTTGTTTAAGGTGGGGGTGGAGATGGGGTGGTCGAGGGGGGTGGGTGTGTCCGTTTAGGACTTTAGGTGAAGTTGGCGAGGAAGTGCGGGGGGAGGTTGAGGGATGTTTGGTTTGGGGTTGCTTGGTGTGACTTCTTGGGGGTTTGAAGGGGGTGACTTGCGCTGGATTTTTTATTTTTTTTATTTATTTATTTTTTTTCATACAAGGTGGTGTGTAGGATGAGGGTGGGGGCGGGGGCATAGTTTGTAGTGGGTATGAAAGTTTAGGAAAGTAGTAGGTATGAGACGGGGTTGATGTCATCGAAGGTTTCGAGGTCCCCAATGATAAGGCCCTTTGGGAGCGTCAAAACCTCTTCTGATATATTTGCAATTAAAATTGTGTTATGTTGGGAGGATATTAATGCGGGTTGAATCCTGCAGCGTTCCATGCAGGTGGTGGTTTTTTTTGGGGGTAAGGATCATGTTGTTTTGGGGAAGAGGGTGCAGGGGCACCCACTGTTGATGTCTGGGAGGAATTGACATGAGTTGGTTGATTATTGCAGGGCTGATGGTGATGGTGGGTTGCTGATGGGGTTGGGGAGATGATGTGGGTTGTTCTGTGGTGATGCTTAGTCTGGATGGGTTGTATGACAGTGTTGAAATCACTGGGGTGTGGGGGGCAATAACGGGGGCGAGCGGTAGTTTGGATGGGTTGTTCAGGGGCTTTGTAGACGCCGGTGTAGGGGGTGTGGCATTTTTCTTTTTAGGTAGCGTTGAGCGGGAGGCACTGTGTTTCTTGTTCGTGGTAGTGGATGAGGTCTCACAGGTTTTTTAAATTTTGGTTAATTGGGGTTGCCCGATTATTCTTGGGGAAGGTAAAGGGTGGGTCTTGGTGGGCTCCTCTGGATCGGTTTTTTTTTTTTTTTTTTTTTAAAGTGAGGAGTCGTCTGCCGCAGTCCAGCTGTGCTTGAAGATGCTGGAGCAGGTCTAGGCCCATATACCCATCATATTGCTGACAGTCGGAGTAGAATATGATGAAGGGATGATGACAGGTGACGTTTGGTTGAGGGGTTGTGATGTGCAGCGGTATGGTCTCTCCTCTAATTTGTAGGGGGGTATCTCTGGCACTGATGAGGTTTGTGGTGGCAGTCTTTAGATTTCCTAATATAACTGCTTCTTATGTTTAACATAAAAGGAGTTAAAAAGACATGAACGGGCTGCGCCGGTATCGATCAGGAGTCTTATCGAGATGCCTTGAATTTTGGCGAGGTGGTAAATTGGTGGTGGTTTGTCAATTGTAGACTCCGCCGCCGAAGGCATGACGGGCAGGGGAGGTTTTAAAAACCCTGGGGGTTCTCGTCTGAGTCCTCCAGGATTTCTTCCTCTTCTTCTGCAATTTGAGCTATTTCTTCTGTCTCGTACTCTTCCTATATCTCATCTTCTTCTAATTGTCGAGATTCTTCTTCTGCTGCCGAGACACGAGGGGTACTGCTTCGGTTCTTTGCTTGGTCCCGGATGTAATGGAGGGGACAAGTGGAGTTAAATGCCCGAAAATCAAAGGGGTTGATGGTTACAAGGGGGTGATCTCTAGGTTTATACCCTGACGTGGATCGTTGAGGGAAACGTCCAGGTTGTTTGGCTGATGGATATATCCGGTTTGGGTTGATTTGAGTTTGATTTGGCTGGAATTGTTGTGGGCGGCCAGGGTTGTAAGGTTGAGGGCGACTTGGGGTTATATGATGAAACATTTCTTTGTCGGTTGCTTGATTGTGGGTGTGTGGGGAACCTCTTGATTGCCGCTACTGTGGGCGGCTTGGGGCGGCCAGGGAGGAGTTTCCTATTCGTGAGTATGTACTTCTGGAATCCTGTGGGATCCTGGATTGTAAAATGTTCTTTTATGAAGGGTGGCAATACTATGATTAGATGACTATAAGTTTGTTGCTTATGTTGTTCTGGGGTGTGTATGGGATATGCGGATTTCACATGCTGGTTAAATGCGGCCAGAGTGACGTCTATATCCCCTTCATACTTTATCTCATCAATTTTTGTTTGGGCAACGATGGGGCCCAGTGATGGCTGGATGGCATCGATCACAATGGACCGGAACTGGTCCCAGGTAAGTTTAGGTGTTACCTGGGTGGCTACTAGGGAAATGGCTTTTCCCAAGTGCGTCAATAATACGGCGATTTTTTCGCGGTCTTGGTTGTAGGCAAGGTCGAGCACTGGCTTCACCATATCCAGATATGTTTCGATATCGTATATCTCCCCATCATATTTTGGGTTTAGCCATACTGACTAATGTTATATAACGCTCTATCTCTTCTATTTTGTGTGCTGAAATTACTTTTTCTTACCGAACCAAAAACCACCGTCTGCCGCCAATGTTATATCAGGGTATTTACCAGGTTTTGAGATTGGATTTAGTAGGTTCTACTTAACTGGAGAAGTCAAAATCACACAACACATGCATAGAAGAAATAAAGGATACATATACCACTGAGTATATTTATGAGCAGTATTTATTTATCTACCCCTAGGTTAACAATACTAATAGATACACATGGATAAATGGTTTAAAAAAATATGAACTTTCCTAGCAAGGCGAGGATCTGTAATGGGATCAGAAATATAATAGCTGTATTCACCTCTAAGTTAACTCGCAAGCAATTCATGTAACTCTCATAAGAATCTATGATAAATTAGACAAAGTAAATCGTATTGGACTCTAACTTATTTAGGCACCTTCGCACTGGTGAGAATTTAAGCAGAGTCAATACTTGTGGACTCTAACTTATTTAGGTACCTTCGCACTAGTGAGAATTTAGGCAGAGTCAATACTTGTGACTCTCTTATTTAAACTTATTTAGGCACCTTCGCACTGGTGAGAATTTAGGCAGAGTCGAGACTTAGGGACTCTGTCCCTATTAGCTATTTATACCTTATTTCCCGGTATAGACTTTATTGTGAGTTTTCAATATTTACTCCTAAGCTAACACTTGGAGCTGGAGTGGTGATGAGTTGAGGTAACAGCTAGTATGGTCTTCTGATTTTCCGTTGGGCCGTCCAGGTTGGCCTGCCGTGTGGATAAGTTGTTTGGGATACAGATTGATTAGCTGGTTTTGGACCTTGAATGAAAGTTCCTTAATGTCATGACACCGGGCACTTTCATCGGATGAATGCAAGTGGTTTTAGCTGGACATGTCCTAGGGCTAGAGTTACTCGACTATCCTGATCGTTATGCCAATCGTTGGTGAAGTTCCGTTTCGGTACTCTTGACTTGGGGTCTTTAATATGATGTCTCTGATGTCATGATACAGTGACAATGTATCGGGCTAATGCGAGGAGATAGTAAGGTCATGATCATTACTAATTTCCCTCGATCTGCCAATCACCGTTATAAGAGGATCAAAGAACTCAGGGGCGGTGTTTAAACCTTTTAATTGGAAGTGTCCGATACCATGGTGTTGGACAGATGCACTAAGGACTTCTATATGCCGAGTGCCGGTGTCAACGGTTTCTCGCAAAGCCCTAAACGAGTCGAATGACCTTGCCATGACAAGTATCTCTCGGTAGTTTTTAGAGTGCGGATTTAGTAAGAGAGGTAAGGTGGGGACATGTCCGCGAGTTTATACTTCTAGTACTAAAGTGCAGCATATTGGGGACCTTAATGTTATTCCCTATACCATGGTATGCGATGACAATAATTCCTCAATAGGGAAAAGAACTCCTCAGACCTCTAGAGATATTCGTCATGACTTCAATCTCTAATTGAATGGGAGGGTAATTTTAGGGCTAGACTACTAACATGTCAGTATTATCAAGCCCTCGAATTGCTTACCTTGTTCAGGTTTCGTCGGAGTAGTGACGACTTTAGATGAGATGTCCCAGGGCAGGTGTGCAGGGGTCAAAAGGTCATAAGTCAAGTAGGAGGTGGATCTAGGGAGATTAGGAGGTCCACTAGAAGTTCGCGATCAGGCTTTTTGGTGGAAGAGGGGCGTAAGTGGCTTCTCTTTTTATGGTGAAGTTGGTCCTTTTGTCCCTGACTGAACACTATCTTCTTTCTGGGAGCCTCGTGGTGTTGTGGTGTTTTGGTGATAGTCTTGCCGGGTGTTGTTGGGATCTCTGGTGTTATGGTGGCAATTCTGGCGTCTCGTCTAGTGTTAGTAGAGGTGTGTATGGGATTTGATGACTTGTTTATATGTGTAGATTTTATTCTGGTAGTTATCCCGTACATGTGGTTTTACTGGTTTGATGTCTTTTAGTGCTGTAGATGTACTTGTCTTCTCTGCGTGCAGGTCTGGTTTGATGTTCTTGTTTCCGTTTCTTCCGTTGGTGATGTAAAGCAATTTCGGTATTCAGGGCATCGTGCTTATTTTGTTTCTTGCGGTTCCCGCCTTTGGTGTTATTGATTCTGCTGTAGTTCCTCCTTCTTCTTTTCTCTTAGTTCGTTTTCTTTGTTGGTTTTGTTTCTGGATTAGATTAGTACTGGCTTCCATTTCTTCATTGGTTTTCCTTTTGTTCGTGGTGGGGGTCTTGGATAATTTGGTTATTTTAGAGGGTATTTATTTTTTGCATTTCGGTGGGCTTTGTGGTAATGCACTGATATTAGGTACAGCACAAATTCCATCCCAATAATATCTCCCATTGACATATCGGGATTTGAACCCGGGTCCATTGGATTACCAGTCCAGTGACAAGACCACTCCACCACACCTCCCCTGCTGCTTGTTATAAAAAAAATAGAAGATTGCCACAGCAATCAACTGAAGGGTTTCAGCTCCAGAAAGACTGATCAGAAAGCAAAATTATAGTATCATGTATGATACTGAAATGGTCACATTACTTGTGCACAAACACAGATAGTCAGGGATTCATGGCAAGATATTTATCGATGCGATATTTGAATGTCTGGACTGTATGGCACTCTACAACCCTTCTAGGCAATGTATTCCATAAGTTGACCACTCTGTTGCAATAGGAGTGTTTCGCTTCATGTGAATGAAACGCCTTTCCGACAATTTTGTAACCATTACTTCTTGTGTAATTTGAGTTATCTTGTGTGAAGTAATTACTGTACTTGCATTCATGTTATCATGGCCTTTAATTTTGAACAAAATTTTAAATTTGGTCCCCTATTATTCTGCGGTTTGTCAAAGTAAATATGTTTAACTCCTTAAGTCGTTCCATATATGGTATATTTCTTAGTCGGGGAATAATTTTAGTTACTCTCCGTTGTACTCTCTCTAGTTTTTCTATGTCTTTTTTATAGTATGGTGACCCAAACTGGACACAATATTCCAAATGCGTGGTTAGTTAGATGATAAAGATTAAGTAAAAACATCAGCTTTACTAGATATGGTGGCGGTGCTATCAGGACGGAAGAATGGGAGGGAAAGAAAATGAAGGGAAATTGGTAGGAAAGATTTTGGTCATTTTGATAATGTTTTTTTTTTTTTTTTTGTTTTTTTTTTTTTTTTTTTTTTGGGGTGGGGGGGGGGGGCAATTTTGAAAATCGGCATAATCAATTTGAGATTCTTGAGTTTGTATGTACCAATACAATCTTAATACTTCTGTCTTGTAGTGGAACCCGTATTTAAAAAAAACAAGATGTCCAAATAATATGATATATAAACTTTATGCTCACAAGTATCACATAAGAACTATTCTCAGCACTCTCTGAACGTCTCAGGCCAACTCAGGAGCGACACAGATCTACATTATTGCTGGCTGGGAGTATTTATTGCTAACATTGAAAATATTAGTAAATTATTGGAGATCAAAAGTACAATTATTCAAGACAATCGGGTATATAAATGGGTAGGGAGATGGACTATATGTTAGATAGAAAAGGTGTAGGCTTGTTCAACAGGATGGTCAGTGATATATAACAAAATCCATTAGTAATGGTAGTGATTGCAATTTCCTAAGATGGATATTTAAGAAACATGTGAGAAAAATATAATGTGTACCAAAAGTACGAAAGCATGTACAATAGAAAAGCAACATTAGGCTAGATATAAACAACACAACATGATATATTTTGAAATTAATAAGATAACCAAAGTCAGAGAGTTGAAGATATTGATTAGAACATGAAAGCAAATAAGTGGGACACATGAGATTGCTGTGTACAGTTGCTAAGACAAGAACCTGGGACAAATGCTACAGAAACCTAGAGACACTCTAATGGGTTAATATATTGAATTTATGTGAAACGTGTACTGATTATGACTGATGGGATCCAATAGTTGTCTTATTCCTCGGTCAATTCAAAACTTTGGAATTACCCATGAATTTATTTGTAAGCAGCTTTAATTTAATTGTTATCACACACATACACCGTAGTACTATTTACAGTAATTGATAACAATTATTGTCACTTATAATTAATGTTTAATACATAACTTTAGAAAGTTGTATATAATTCATTGTAAAAGAAATAACATGGATAATTTAAAGCTAAGCCTTTGTAAAGTGGTTAGACAATTGAATTGATTGATAGAAATCTTGGCACCGCAACAACAAGGTTATATGGCGCCGAATAAGCTAACTTATTTGCGGAAAACTAAAATCTTAAAACAACATGAGTAAAATTAGATATCAAAGTAAAAGCAAAGCAATCATAAAAGCTGAAAGAGGCCAGCCTTTTTCAAAAATAAAAACACATCGTCTCCAGGGGAACCAGCTCCCCTCCTAGCATCGAAGAGAGACAGTAAGTACCATCCGCCTTCCGGTGCCGCAAAAGCAACCTCCGACGCAAGTCAACCAAACTGGGACACTCAACCAGCAAGTGCCTGACAGTAAGGGGAACTAGACAGTCATCACAGAATGGCGGTACACGTCCACACATAAGAAACTTGTGGGTGAGCCTGGTATGTCCAATGCGGAGGCGAGCTGAAGCAGTTTCACACTTGCGAGAAATGGTAGGGCAAGCTCTTGGCGAGACTAATTTGTTAACTTCACTGAGCTTATTATCCGTGACACTATCCCACTGTGCCTGCTAACGAGCACGAACAGCAAACATGAGAGAAGTGCGCAGATCAGAAGCAGGCAGAGGGTAATTCACATTGGAAGGTTTCAAAGCTGCAGCTTTTGCCAAAGCATCCACCCTTTCCTTACCCTTGACACCAACATGTGCAGGGACCCAACAAAAATCCACTCTTTTCCCTCGACGATGAATGAGAAACAGCCACTCTAAAATCGCTAAAACTATAGGATGGGAAGAATTTAGAGATTCCAGAGCCATGAGAGCCCCTTTAGAATCACTAAAAATAGTAAAATGATTGTTTTGGTGAGGAAACACCTATTTCAGAGCTAAAATGATAGCAGACAATTCCGCAGTAAAAACCGAGGCAGCTAAAGGAAGATTACCTCCACGGCTGAAGTCAGGGAACACAACACCAAAACCAACACCGGAGGCAGATTTAGAGCCATCAGTATACACAGGCACATAACTATTATGACTAGAAGAATGTTCCAAAAACAAATGAAGAAGAGACTGAGGAGTGACTGAATCCTTCGAGCCTGTAAAAACCCCTGCAGAATGATAGTTCAGGCAGGACCCAGGGGGCAATCCTTGGAAATTGCACGGGACTCACAGGAACTGTCGACAGATTAAGCTCCCTCATAACTTCACAAACTTTATAGCCAAAAGGATGAGGCATTCGAGGATGCTGACCATAATATGAAAAAAAAGTTTGACCCGAGACACGGGTACAAACAAGAGAGTCTGGAAGGCGCCGAATCCGAAACCAACAGCGTACAACCACAGATTGACGCAGTAAATCTAAGGGAGGTACACCAGCCTCCACCAGCAAGCTGGGAATCGGAGACGCCCGAAAAGCTCCAGTTGCAAGACGGAGACCAGCATGATGAACAGCATCTAGAGTCTTAAGTCTGGAGTCCGTGGCAGAGGAGTAGACCTCACAGCCATACGACAGATTGGATGCGACAAATCCAGTAGTGTTCTGCGATGAGCACCCCAAGAGGTGTGTGACAGAACCCTTAACAGATTCAAAACCTTCATACACGATACCTTCAGATTTGTCAAGGGCGGAACCCAAGTCAAACGGCAATCAAACGTGAGACCCAAGTACTTTGTCTCTGCCACACAGCCAAGTCTTCTGCCACAGAGTATTAAATCAGGGTCTGGGTGAACCTCTCTTATTCGACAAAATTGCATAGCCACAGTCTTTGATGGGGAAAACCGAAAGCCCTTGGAATCAGCCCACGCAGAAATCCTGTCCAATGCAAGTTGCATACGTCTCTCAATAGCAGACATGCGGGAACCAGAAAACCAGATAGCCAAATCATCTACATATAAGAACGAGGATATCCCAGCAGGCACAGCGTCGAGAATACTATTGACGGCCGCCTCAAACAAAAATGCACTTTGGACACAGCCCTGAGTGACACCTTCCTCCTGGCACAGTGGCGCAGAGAGGGAAGAACCCACACGGACCCAAAACACACGATCAGTCAAGAAGTCTCCAAGCAACACCGGCAGGCGACCACGTAATCCAAAGGCATGAAGTTGCCGCAGAATTCCATGTTGCCAGGCCGTGTCATAAGCCTTCTCGAGGTAAAAAAACACAGCCACAAGATGTTGCTTAGAGGCAAAAGCTTCACAGATTGAGGATTCAAGTCGGATAAGGTTGTCAGAAGTACACCGTAGTTTGCGGAAGCCACTCTGAGAAGGGGAGAGATGGCCACCCTTCTCCAGACACCACTCAAGTCTGACATTGATATTTTTTTCAAACAATTTGCACACACATGACGTTAAACAAATTGGGCGATAATTAGAAACATTGCAATGATCCTTTCCAGGCTTAGGAATAGGAAGGACAATGCCCAACTTCCAGCTTGCAGGCAGAGTACCCTCACCTCAGAGGGGAGGTGTGGCAGAGTGGTCTTGCCACTGTACTGGTAATCCAATGGACCCGGATTCGAATCCAATATATGTCAATTGGAGGATATATTGGGATGGAATTTGTGCTGTACCTAGTTTCAGTGCATTATCACAGCACACCGAAATGCCAAAACAAAATACCTCATTGTTCCCTGATTAAATAGCACTGTATGAATATTCCCATATTCAAAATATGCTACAGGGGGGCAATGCCTAGTGAGTTTATTGCTCAATAGGTGGCGTTCTGAGAGTGAGGGTCCGAGCCTGGGGAGAGAGACTGTGAAGCGCAGGGGCGAAGCAGCTTCAGAGATGGAGTTGGGTTCGGGCCGTGAATGGGTGCTTCACATGTCTCACTCCCTAGGCTGGAACAAGACCTCACGGGCCTCACCGTGTTCAGCGGTAGAGTGTAAAGGCTATCAGCATATGCCCGAGAGGAAGTAGTTGGAATATAGAAGAAGAAAAAAAAAAAAAAAAAAAAAAAATTAAACAAGTCTAATAAAAACACCAAAGAGGTATTTGAGAGATGACGAAGCATGGCATAATAGATGTCGTCAGGACCAGGAGCAGTGTCACCACATTCCGAGAGGGCAGCACTCAGTTCACGAAGACTGAAGTCAACATTATAAGCCTCCCCACCATGAGACCGGAAATTAAGACCCTGTCTCTCTAGGCCAGGCCTGGCACTTACACAAGGCTTGGCATCATCTCTCTGGGAGACCTTGCAAAAATGAGTAGCTAAGGCAGAGGCTGCTTCACCAGGTGCAGACACCAGATTACCTTGAATCCTCAACACTGGTGGAGAAGAGGGTGAAAACTTACCAGTTATCTTGCGTATTCTCTTCCATACCATAGGCAAAGGAGTGGAAGAAGTAATCGTAGAAACGTAGGACCTCCATGAACTGCGGCGAGCATCTCTCATAACCCATCGATAGGGAGCACGCGTTTTGCGAAATTGAACTTTAACCCGGGAACGGCGAGAGCACTCTTAAGAGGTTTTGGTGGGCGACGGCGAGAACACTCTTAACCCGTTGAGCCCCGGCTAGTTATAATATTTTGTTCACCCCAGTCCCAAGCCATTTTCACTTATTTTTTTTGTTTGCTAAAATGGAAGACAAGGATGAGAAATGAAAAAAAAAAAAAAAAAAATCACCTCTGACATTTTTTTTTGGGGTGGGGGGGGGGGAGCCTCAAAAAAAATTTGTTGAGCCAAAATGGAAGAGAATGGTGAGAAATGAAGACAAAAATTAAAAAAAACTCATTTCGGTCATTTGGGGGGCGGGGGGGGGGGGGGTTTCAATAGTTCGTCTCCCCCGCATGACCACCCGCCCGGGAGCACTTGGGTAAAAACTGAGTATGGCATTGTACGGCATACATCCTAAGGAGTATCTCACATAAATCTGAAGCCTCTAGCTCCCATACGACCGGAGTAATGAAGGTTCAAAGTGGCGGTGAACTAGGGGTGTAAACTATCCCCACTTAGCCCACCACCACCAGCCGCGCGGCTGTCTCGGCCCGCTCACACCTACTGGCCCGGCTCCCACACACACTACGGTACCTCCCCCTCCTATTCTCCCGCCATTTCCTACCTTACGAGCCACGTAAGTGTTTTTTATATGTCGGACGCACGTGATGCGTCGCTGGGAGTTGGTGATCAAAGACTGCCGACGCAACACGTGCGACGCTGGGTCTCAACGGGTTAAGAGGTAAGGCCTAAAAAACATTTTTTTAAAAGGCCCCAGTAGCACTAAAAACAAGTATTTTTTTTTCCTGTATACCTCATATCACTCCTCCACATCCCCTCCTACCCCTCTATCCCCCCCCCCCCTTCAATTATCACCTATTTTCCTTGTTATTCCCATATTCATTGGTATATTTTTGTGTAAACATCTCCAAACTGATCCTAGGCTGTGGTCATGTGTGTGTTACGTAAGGTGGAGAGTGTGAGGGAGTAGCTCAGTACTGCTTCAACCCTTGAGAGAAGAGGGTGTGAGGCCGGCTGGCATACAATTGTTGAATGAACCGCTAGCTAACAATTCGCGATTTTGACCATCCAAATGATATTCCCACTTGTTTTATTGTTGTTACAGGTTACTATCTTCATATTAAAGGTAAAATAGGCGCATATGAATAAGTAATAACGATATCTATCGTAAAATTACGATTATTGGCAGGAATGGAGCTTAATATTGCCACCCATAACTGTGGCGTTCACTAAACCCTGCGCCGGGTTAAGAAAAAGAACCTCTCGGTTTGTATGGCATCGACGAGATGCGGCATTATAAACCATACGAGCAAAAGAGCAGGCTGCAGTCCACCACGGTACAGGTCTCCGGGAATATACACCCGATGACCGTGGAATGGAACGAAGTCCCGCTTGAAACAGAGTCGTAGTAAAATAATGGCGCGCATCATCAATAGCTGGAAAATCATGTACAGCCAAGTCAAACTCAGAGAGTTGTCCAAAAAGAGGCCAGTCATCCCTATCCAGACACCAGCGAGGCAAACGGGTAGTTTGAACAAAGTGAGAGGACTGGACCAACACTGGATAATGGTCACTACCTTGCAGATCATCCAAAACGTCCCAGGAAAAATCAAGAGCACAGTCAGGAGAAGTAAGGGTGAGGTCAAGAACAGAAAAAGTGCCAGTCTGAACGTGGAAATGGGTTGGTCTCTCATTGTTTAAGACAACCAAATCCAGATCACCAACCAAGGAGGCCAGAAGCTAACCTCGAGGATTGGTAAGCGAATCCCCCCATATTGGATGGCGACCATTAATATCACCAAGGAGAACAAGAGGAGTTGGAAGTTGTCAGATAATGGTTTCTAATTCAGCTCGCAATACTGTGACTGAAGGTGGAAGATACAGGCAACAGATAGTAAAACACCTTTCAAGGTGCATCTGTACTCCTACAGCCTGAAGGGGAGACTGTACAGTAAAGGGAGTGAATGGGACATTGGAACGACAGAAAATGGCACACCCACTGCTATGACCACCAGCAAGGGGAGGAGTGGAATGGAAGACTGAATAACCCTTATATGAAGGCAATGGTGGAAGCCCACCATTGTCTCCTGCAGACAGACACACAATGGACTCAGATCAGAGAGAAGTAATTGTAATTCCTCCCAGTTTGCCAAAACACCACAACAATTCCATTGAAGACAAATTGTTGTAGCCATAAGGTGTTACTAATGAAAAATAAAAAAATATAAAAGATTAAAAGCACAAATATTTATGTACGACTTTTGCTGGGAAGGGTTTTATAGCCCTTCTTCCCAGGGGGGTGTCCCGGTCTAACCAATCGAGAGGAGGAGGATGATAATCTAGCGTCACAACGTTTGGAAGGATCTTTATCCACAGCCACATCTGCCCTAGCAGCAGTACGCGACCGAGGCACATATACCCTCCGTTTAGACACACTTGTCTTGTCCGCAGCCCTCAGCGAGTGATCAAGTGCCACGACAGGGTCACCCGGACCCTTACCGTCCCCAACCAAATCAACCGAAGGCTGTTTGCAGGAGGCTGGGACAGAGGGAGCTGGTGAGCAAGCTGTGTGTGCGTCCGAAGACGCATCCCCTGTCACACCTGAGCTAGGTGTAGAAACTGGAACCCCAGAAAAGCTGTCTTTATCAGCCACCAACAGTGATACTAAATCATCTTGAGACCCTGAGTGAGGGGCACTCCCAGAGCTTCCTGAAGGCACGCTTGTTTGAACCTTAGAAGGAGGGGTCTCCTCCAAAGATTCCTCACTCCTCACCCGCTTGAGGTTGGCAATCTCAACCTCCATCTCCACGCCTGTACTTGCTGAATTGGAGCTATGACCTGCCACAGAGCTTGTCACATAAGGAGGTTGCACAATGACAGAGGGACCTTCAGCCTCAGGTACAGGTAGCAAGGGAGGGTCTACAGGCAAGTGGACAAAAAGGAGTCTCAGACTTCCCACGAGGAGGACCAGGAGGATGCTTGGTAACGGAGGAATCCCACGGAGGAAGGCCCGGTCGTGGAGCAGAAGACTCGTGACGGCTCACAGAAGGAACATTATGCATAGGTGCAGCAGGCTTGGACTTTGAGAGGAGACATGCGAACGAAACACCAGGGTGAACAACCATAGATGACACACGATCTTTAGCTTCAGCAAAGCTCAGTTTCTCTTTCGCACGTAGAGACAATACCTCCTGTTCAAATCTATATCGATCCCAAGACTTGGACGAAGCAGTGTGTCCACCACCACAATTCAGGGAGGATACCGGACCCGGGCAGTCCAAAAACTTCATGTACCGAACCGCCACAGGAGACGCACACAGACGGTAGTTCCTGGGCAAGTCGTCGGCAGGAACGCCCGATATGTCCAAAACGCTGGCAATGGAAACAACATCGTGGTTGCAGAACATAAGGCTTAATCCAGTAGCGGTACCAGCCAGCCACTAGAAGGTCAGGAACGTCTAAGAGGTCGAACGTGAGGATTAGGGTCGGACTCGGTGTGGGGACAAGCTCACCATCAACCCTCTTTTTGATACGTTCGATTTTGATAATATGTTGTGAAACAAATTCTTCTTGGAGACGCACCTCATCATACATAACTAGCTCTTTTGCATAAACAACTCCGTGAGAGTGGTTGAGCGTGCCATGCAGCGAACACCCAACCGGATGGCCCGCAAGGGATGTCAAGGCCAGAAGGCAAGCACTCTGCTCCCCATCTGCTACCTCAACTAGTGGGCTACCTTCCGCTTGCGGAACCAGCTTCGGAGAAAAACCACAGGCACGAACTAAATCTCTGTGAGTTTTGAAAATGTCGTTTCGTCGCATATCTAATCCCTCGGGGGCACGAACCACCACAAACTTAGTAAAGGGAACTCTTAACCCTCTCCGTCTCATATGACGCGATCGCGTCATATGGCGGTTCCGCTCAAATGTATCATATGACGCGATCGCGTCATATGAGCCTAGTGAAGTAGCTCAATAATAAGTTATATGACGCTTATGCGTCATTTTGAGCTCAGTAAGTTAGGTAAGTTAGATCAGAATCTGTCGATTGGTGGCAACCCCAAATTCCTCCGACTTCTAACGGTCCCTCAGTGTGAGAAAGACTGTTGTAAGGGAAATACCGGGCGGTCTGCCAACCCGTCAGTAAGTTAATATATCCTGTCTGAGGAGGTTAAACTTGGCTCATGAAGGGACCCAACAGCTCTCAGGGGACGACGGGACCTACTCGATGGAGGTCTTTGTGTCCTGCCTGCCTGGAAAGGCTGCATAGTCACCACAAGAGAAGTGGGAGAATCAGGAGGGGAAACCGAAAGATCGCCAGAGTCGTCAACAGTCAAGGGTAGGTTAGAAGCCATAATACGAAAATAATAATTCACTGCAGCCGGTCCCATACCCACCACGAAGCCAAATTTAGGGGACAAGACAAAATTGCTCCAGGGATCCAGTCAGAGCATATGCCAGGGAAGAAAGGTGTCATGAAGGTGCCTCCGTCCGTCGAGTTCAGCACAACACCTAGCTCCCTGGCTTGGCGTAAAGGGGTCACAGATGCGACCCCAGTTCAACGGGAATGAGCAGTAGCCACCCACAAACTCCCTCCAACAAAACCAAAGAATAGCCAAAACAGAACTCCAAAGTACGCCAACTCATCAACAGGAAAACAGGGCTGAGAAGTACGACACCACCGGAAGGCCCCACTCTTACCAGTGATGAAGGGGCAGCACTTGGTCCACGAGGTCGATGAAACTCGAGCCCTAGAAACATAGGCAAGCTACCCAAATAGGTGAGACCATCGGCCACGCTTCAAGCCCCGCCACCGCTCGAAAGGTGGCTCCCCATTGGCGGGGTGTGGTTAGACAAAATTGGAAGTATTTGAAGAGACAGTTATGAAACACGGGTAAACTGATTTGTTTAAACTGGTTGAGCCACAACTGCCAAACTACGGAGATTACTATTATTGTTCAATGTTCATCATACTGAGGTTTCACATATCATATTTGCACTGTACAATCACGGCTTTCTTATTATTATTATGGTTATTATTTTGATATTCTAACCAGTTCAAATAGTGTATGTGTGAATTATTAATTTAATTGAGATGCTTTGAACACTTTTAATTCCTGAGGGTCCGTCCTAAGCTGAAAAAAATAACCTACTGCTAGCCGTAATCAAATGTAAGTTACACCAAAGTATTGAAGGGAATAGCAAACTGCTATAATTATATGTAAGCTACACCAACGTATTGAATGTGATAACCCACTGCAAATATTAAATGTAAGTCACACCAACGTATTGAAAGAGATAGCCCACTACTACAATGGTCACAATACTAGCACACCAGGCCTCTCAAATCCACTGTATGTAATGTTAACAACCCATACAACTGCATTATAAAACTACACTATAAACTACAATTTGTATCTACTGCAAGTTATTTATTAGATGTATGGGTACTGAAATTACAGTATATGTTTGGATACAAACTGTTCTTTATCTTCAGAGCAAGATTTAAAAGACAGGACCACCCATACATAAATCGTACTCTGAAGGTCAGGAGTGTGATTTTGTTTCATGTCCCATTTCAATACCCATCGAACAATAGTAATAAAACTGGTCCGGATTGGGCGCGACACTATGTATATGGTTCTAAAATAGGTATATTAAACATATATGACAATATATGCAATAATAATAAGTGTAAAGATTATCTAGTAAAGCATTCTATGTGTCTGAAATCATGACTTGTAAAGCAACAAATCATTGAGTTACTTAGTATTTATCAATAATTCTGACATTTAGAGTTCTCTGAATTATACCGAGTTTACACAGTTCACTTTAGTACACACACGCCTAATGTACAATGTCCATTATGACCACTACCACTATAGCTATTCATACAGAAACAACATTTACGCAACCAAAGAAATAAGTATTGGAACACGTGATCATAAATATAGATGATTATTCTACAATATTGGTCAAGAAGGGGTCCCCAGCCATGTTCTATATTGATTGCATAGTAAATGAACTGCACTCCCGAAATATTCTCACATGAACAATACATTTCCTACACAAGTGAAATTATATATATACTTGAAATTGAATAATATTAACCTGAAGAAAAACAAAGTCTTAAAAAGCAATGATTTATAACACAAGTGTTATTAGAAAGACACAAGCACGTGAAACAAGATATATTGTATATTAATTAAAATATATATTGGGTCGACTACTTGGTGGTCTAATTAATATGCGACATTGAAAAGACACCACAAACATTGGTATAGTTAGATACTCAATTTAGTATAAAAATTAACTATAGTTATTGTACTGTACATTGTGATAATGACATTGTGTATCAAACTATAATATTATTGTAGGTGTTATGTTTATCATTTCATGTGCTAATTGTGTATCAAACTATAATATTATTGTAGGTGTTATGTTTATCTTTTCATGTACTAATTGTGTATCAAACTATAATATTATTGTAGGTGTTATGTTTATTTTTTCATGTGTTAATTGTGTATCAAACTATAATATTATTGTAGGCGTTATGTTTATCTTTTCATGTGTTAATTATGTATCAAACTATAATATTATTGTAGGTGTTATGTTTATCTTTGCATGTGTTAATTGTGTATCAAACTATAATATTATTGTAGGTGTTATGTTTATCTTTTCATGTACTAATTGTGTATCAAACTATAATATTATTGTAGGTGTTATGTTTATCTTTTCATGTGTTAATTGTGTATCAAACTATAATATTATTGTAGGTGTTATGTTTATCTTTTCATGTGCTAATTGGATCACTGTATAAAATTTGGTCAGTCTTCCCTCTGTATAGTATGGAAGCACGATTTATTTTCTATGCGTATGAAGTAGACAAAAGACAAAGCTGCCCGTAACAAGTGTCTCCCCAAGAGTTGAAAGAGTGATAGAGGACCAAATTCAAGGTATGTTAGAGTCAAAATGTCTGGACACTTGGAACTTGATGTAGTTTAAATCATAGGATAAGGGAAACAAAGATTGAGGGAGAGAGTTCCAGAGCTTACTTGTTGAGTACAAGAATGACTAGGGAAATCAATTCACTCTTGGGTTAGAGAGTTGGTCAAACTAGGGGCGGGAAAGTGTTGAAAGGAGGGTACCCCCCACTCTCTGTAAGGGAGGAGTTAAACATTGAGAAAGCTCTGAAGAACTCTGCTTATTGTAATAGTGGTAGAAAAGTATGATAAATGCAACATTGCGGCATGTACAGTAGAGAGATATTGTAGAGAAATAGTGAGAGGAGGTGAGTTGATGAGGCCCATTAGAGAAGTGCAGTATGGGTGGAACCTCAACACAAATGCGAACAATACTCGATACATGGGCACACTGTGCCCCTATACAGAGCAAGAAGCTGTGCGGGGTTGAAGAAGCCCCAGAGACTGTTGAGCACTCTTAACTTCTGGGAAGCTGTATTAGCAAGAGCGGTAATACAAAAAAATCAAGATATGTCAGGCGAAAAAGAAACGCTATGAATGTGGAGAGACAATGAATGGTTGATTTGTGTATTGTTGAAGAGTAAGGGATAGTCATGGGGAAGCTTGTGGTGGGTAGATAGTGGGAGAAATTGGGTTTTGGAAGCCTTGAAGGTAACAAGATTATTATCTGCCCCACTTGGAAATAGTTGATAGATCAGAAGATAGGCGTGCCATGGCCTTATCACATAATTTTTGGAGTAATTTCATGGTGAGTCTTTGTGGAAAACTAGTTGAATATTGTAGGGTAGAGTCATCAGCATATGCGTGGTTAGGACTAGAGGTACAGTTAAGAAAATCATTAGCGAATATTAAAAACAGAACTGGGACATAACAGAACCCTGAGGAACACAGAAGTGGATAGGTTGAGGAAGTGAGGACGAAATGGTTAAAATGGTCACTGGTTGAAATGGTCACTGGTTGAAGTGGCCACTGGTTGAATTAGCACTGGTTAAAGTGGCACTGGTTCAACTGACATGGAACCCCGGGAGTCACTTGGATCACTGGTAATCACCAGGAATCACTGGGATAAAACCAGGAATGAAGTGCGAGTTATTGAAAAGTTGAAAATTTTGGATAACTGTAATATACGAGTCGATAGGAGTAACATAGGAATCACTGGGAATTAGATAGGAGTCACTGGGAGTCACCGAGCATCACTGGGATTTGTTAGGAATGAGATGCGAGTATGCCAGGCATGGCCCCCATTGTGCACAGCCCCTATATAAGGGGCTGTGCTATACCATATACCATATACCATACCATATATATATATACCACTATACCATATATTATATAGATATTCGTTAGTTAGATGGTTCAGTGGACTGTATAATAATATCATATAATAGTGTATATCAACTGAAGACTGGAACTAGTGCTGTAGAACTTAGTTGACCTGTTGAGCCGTGATGATGTTACAAGATGGTGTGTGAAACGGGAGTGTTAGCTAATAGGATAGAGTTGATGAATAAAGAAGGGGGCCACTATACTTAATGATTGATGGGAATGATGATTAATGATCTATGGATTAGTATGGATAGATGGAGAATTGATGAGCTAAGTACTATCACTAATGGGGCGAAAGGTGAGGTGAAAACACGAGAGCGAAGGCAGACGGTCTGGTAGTTGTGGCGGCTAGGGAGAGAGCTGTGCCAAGCCACATGCACACTCACCACCGACCCATGGACACTATAACTACAGGCCTCTAATATCATCATTAAGTATTTTGACTGTATTCATACATCATTACAGACATTAATATAATACGATAAGTCAGTATTATTATGTACCGTAAGGTCATAATATCAATGCTTACTATACTTTAAGAAACAAATATATTTAAACTATTGTCTAAATAGTGGATAGTTAATCCTTCCCACCCTCTTGTTTTCATTCGTTACCGAGTTCTGTAATATTTCATACGAGTACCTAAAATAGGTAACACTTCTAGGTTGTGTTAGTTTGCTTAGGTTAGGTCAGGGGAGATGCAGAACTTCTAGATTATTAACCGGCGACTACAACGGCCCCTAAACAACCAAGCCATGATTACGCTGGCTCAAAGTTTACCCCGGCGACTACAACGCCCCTCGAAGTAGTAATCCAAACTCCACTCTCCACCACCAATCGAACTCTACATTTCACAACACATACAAACATGTATCCACCACCCTCGTTATGTTAGGTAAGGGGAGTTGCAGAACTTGTAGACTACAAGTAGGGTATTGTAACATTGACCATACATTGTTCACACTATTTAATTACCTCACCTACCGTAATTTCCTTCTCTACACACAATCACTGCGTGAATACAATGTCTTGTGGGAAATTGTACTTACACAGGTTAACCCGTTGAGACCCAGCGTCGCACGTGTTGCGTCGGCAGTCTTTGATCACCAACTCCCAGCGACGCATCACGTGCGTCCGACATATAAAAAACACTTACGTGGCTCGTAAGGTAGGAAATGGCGGGAGAATAGGAGGGGGCGGTACCGTAGTGTGTGGGGGAGCCGGGCCAGTAGGTGTGAGCGGGCCGAGACAGCCGCGCGGCTGGTGGTGGTGGGCTTAGTGGGGATAGTTTACACCCCTAGTTTACCGCCACTTTGAACCTTCATTACTCCGGTCGTATGGGAGCTAGAGGCTTGAGATTTATGTGAGATACTCCTTAGGATGTATGCCGTACAATGCCATACTCAGTTTTTACCCTAGTGCTCCCGGGCGGGTGGTCATGCGGGGGACACGAACTATTGAAACCCCCCCCCCCCGCCCCCCAAATGACCGAAATGATTTTTTTTTTATTTGTGTGTTCATTTCTCACCATTCTCTTCCATTTTGGCTCAACACATTTTTTTGAAGCTCCCCCCCCCCAACCCCCCACCGGCCCCCCCCCCAAAAAAAAAATGTCAGAGGTGATTTTTTTTTGTTTTTTTTTCGTTTCTCATCCTTGTCTTCCATTTTAGCAAACAAAAAAAATAAGTGAAAATGGCTTGGGACTGGGGTGAACAAAATATTATAACTAGCCGGGGCTCAACGGGCCTATTTATAATGTTTGACCAAGAAAAGTTAACTACCCGTATACTGTATATTATACTTTCATGTGAGAAGTATTACAGGTTTATATGAATAATATATTTATTAAAGGGTACTTCACACAGTCAGGAATGCGAGCTTGAATCACTCGGAGTAGCTGAAAATTCGGATTCCTTGGCTTATTCGCGGTGAAAAATCGATGACTCCTAGTGACTCCAGCGATATCCTAGTGATTCCTGTTAGACTCCCAGTGACTCCAAACCACTCGCGGGCGATTGTCCTTGTCCGACAAAATGTTCACCGTGTTTAAAGTTCTCGCCACGAATCGGACCATTCCCAGTGACTCCCAGTTGATTCCCAGTGATCCCCAGTGACTCCCAGTGAGTCCTGGTGATTCTCGGTGATTCGTATCTGATTTGCGGACAGGTTTCGATTTCAGTTTCAGTTCTCACTAGAATCACCAGGACTCACTGGGAATCAGTGGGGATCACTGGGAATCACTGGGAATGGTCCGATTCGCGGCGAGAACCTTAAACACGGTGAACATTTTGTCGGACAGGGCCAATCGGCCGGGACTGGTTTGGAGTCAACAGGAATCACTAGGATATCGCTAGAGTCACTAGGAGTCATCGATTTTCACCGCGAATAGGCCCAGGAATCCGAATTTTCAGCTACTCCTAGTGATTCTATCTTGCATTCCTGACTGTGTGAAGTACCCCTTAAACTGAGAGATAGAAAATGGAATGTATGCTTCCATGCCCGAGAGGAAGTAGTTACTAATTTATCTTGCGACCCGTAAATTTGTAAGCAGACAAGGCTTTCCGCAATTGATTTTAACTGATAATGCGAGTACATTCCAAAGTGTGGCTAAACTCTTGACTGAGATTTCGGAAGATCCAGGTGGTTCAGAGCTGTATTCTAGAGAATCAACGTGAGTGCCGCTTTATCCCCGCCAGAGCTCCTTGGTTTGGAGCAATATGGAAGCGATTAATAGGGATAGGGAAAGCCGGTTCGAAGAAGATCCTCGGTAGAGATTTGGTCGCATTAGAGAAATTACAAGCTGTTCTTTGTGAAGTTGAAGCCTGCGTTAACAACCGACCATTAAGCTATGTATCTGGTGAGATAGATGATATAAACCCCATCACTCCTTCTCATATGCTGAGAGCTAGACGATTGCTGAAGTTTCCAAAACAGGCAATAATTAAGGGATGATGAATTAATGGATCTCTCCATTCAGCATAATAAGAATTTAACTGAGAGGTATTACTACATGAATAAACTGTCTAAAGATATGTGGAAACGTTGGCAATTAGAATACCTTTTAGCATTGAGAGAGACTCATAAATGTCACTTGCAGTCACAGAGTAAATCATAGCCAGAGCTAGGTGATATTGTGTTAATACATGATGATGGTCCTCGGCTGATGTGGAATCTAGGGAAGATCACTGGACTAGAGGCAGGTATTGATGGGATAACTAGAGTTGCACGTTTAGAGATAAGCTCCGGTGTCACTACTCACCCCATCGTTAGGCTATATCCATTAGAACAGGCAGTAGATCATGCATCCAACGCTACTCAGTTTAATAAGCCGACCCCTCAAAATGTTCCTCCAGGTGCCATAACGGTCAGCGTTAACCCTTATTTTGCGGTATGTGGCGGGGCCCGGCTATAGTAGCATGCGATGTTGAGCACATTATCGGCTCTGAGAGAGAGTCCGACCAGTGGGAAGAGCGCGGGTTGGCTCTGACCGTTCGGCATGGACCCAGTCCCCCACTGAGGGTAACATCACATACCACCACATCCCTGGTCCCGCCATACAGGGTAAAAACTGAAGAAATTGCTGTATTTTAGGGATTTTCCTTCGTGTTGCATGATCGTTGCAAGACAACCAGTGGTCGTAGAAGGATGGTTCAGGTGTCATTGGAAAGCTCAATTATCGCCCTTTCACGGATACATAATTTTATTACGCTCTGGCTCTTGTTTATGCATGAAAAAGAGCACGGAAATAAGCTCGTTTAGGGTAAAACTACCCGCTATCAGGTAGTAGAAATTACCTCCTAGGCCGCTCTTGAGTGTTAAAGAGGATAGTGAGATTAAGTTGCGTACCTCTCGTCGGGCCGCGTCAGGCGCTGTTGCCTTATGGAGGTCAAAACTAGCTACTGGTCAACTATGACTTCAATGATAAATGGCTGTAGCCTACTTACCATTTTTGTCTGGATAAAGTTAATTTTAAGGGTATTATACATACCATATTAGCCTGGATTAAATAAATTTAGGATTTTGTACATACTGTATTAGTCTGGATTAAGATATCAAAGGTATTATATATGCTTTGATTAAGAGCTAATTAAGATTATTGTTCTCTTTAGTGTAATTACCAACAGTATAAGGCGGGTGCCCAACCCCGAAAAGGGTTGAAATAGGGGAGCTATCCCCCCGCCAAAGGCGGCTTTCTAGGGCCTTTCCTAGCTGATGCTGAGAGGATTGGGTTCTAGTCATGTGGTGATGGGCTGGTCTATCAGAGTGAGAACTGAGCGATCTCTGCCATACCCATAGCTTACTCTGACTGTTCCTTTTACTTATATATTTTCTAGATCTCAAGTGACGGCGTCTCTTGCGTGGATTGACCTCCTAATCTACCAAGATTGGAAGCCAAAGCGTCACATCTTTCCTTTGCCCTTCAACTTTCTCTTCATAATTGCTGAGGGGCACAGGGCCCTGGGAGGGGCTTTGGTTTCCCGGGCGTTTCCGCACCCTCCTCAGATCCCCGCCATGGAGTGGCTTCGGTCACCCAGACTTTATTGTGGTCGGCAGGGAGGGTTCTGTGGGGGCGCTCGGTTATGGCCTTGGCCTTGCTCGGGGCCTTGGGGCTGTTCGGCCAGGCAGCTTGGGGAAACACAACAACAACAACAGTATAATGATCATGTATAGATATTAAGAATGTGGGCGGCAGTGTGTCGAAACTCGACAGTATTAAGCATCCAATTATTACAATTTAGTTACCCTTTAACTCCCAATGAGCGGGCAGTGTTGTTTATATCACCGTGGCGCCTGGTGCGTATATTTACAGATTAAGAGCTTCATTCCATGCTATTTGTCATGCATAAGCAAGAGCCAGAGCGTAATACAAATATATATCCGTGAAAGGGCGATAATAGAGCTTTCCAATGGCATCTGAATCATCCTTGTACGACCACGGGTTATCTTGCAACGATCGGGCAACCGCAGCCGAAAATACCCTAAAATGAGGTATTTTTCCCGATGTTATCCTTGTTGAGTAACGGATGCGGGAATCAGATACAGTATGTCTTAGTGACGGCCACATAGCTGTGGCGAGCGGTCCGAGGTCGCCTATCGTCCCCCTAACGCTAGGTTTCTCTCTCATTGCTCATAATGGCCTCAATATGGCACCCGTCATATGACGCAGGGTTAGCCAATATTCTCTCTCCCGTCATATGACGGTCACTGCGACTTGAGGATTAATTTGTTTTCTGGTACATCAGGTTACTCCATTTTCTATTGTGTAACCATCCAGTTATATTTAAAATATACAAATAATATGTATAATAGAAGTATATGTATGAAGAATTATAATATAAGATAGCAGGATATTTATTTAGATTTAGAATACAATACTGTACTTACACACCGCAATATGTAGCAATTCATAGCGTGGCCGTGACGTCAGGTCACGTGACAATAATAAACAAACCAAGCCTTGGCCCTATGGTAGGGGGCTGCCGCGCGCTTGTACACAAATATACTGGTCAGGTTTGTGTTGTACCAGGCTGTTTTAGCACACACGGACAAGATAGTGTGCTTTTGTATTGATTTCAAACAATCAAAGATGTAAGGAAAATATATTAAGGAAACAATAACAAGCTTCAAAGCAGTAACATAAAACAATATGATGAACAGATGATAAGACTGAATATTGAGCTCTCTCCTTTAATATATGTGGATGTTAGGATTATTATGAACATATCTTAAGTAATTTTACCCAAATATATATAGGCCTAGTTCATTCATAAAACTACAGATGTATACAGTACCTATCAGACGGCAATAAGAGTAAAGTTTTGTTATTATTTTGTATATAAAGCGCAAAGCTCTTTATCATCCATCGCCGTCTGGAAACTGTCTAATATATTCTTGTATAAGGACTAGGCTTAACAATTATCTGTATTGATATTTATTGTCTCATTTTACACAATATATTTGTATACACATTTATGTTTATCGATGTATTAGGGAGGTAACCGCAATTCACGGCAAAGCGTATACCATTACCCTACACTAGATTACCGTATCCTATGCAAAGCCAACTGAAAACAAAAGATTAATAGGACACCAACAATCTATTAACCACATTAACCCTTAACTGTCGGCGCGCAACATAAGTCGAGTTAAATAAAGCTGGACTATGTGGCGGCGCTCGACATAGGTCGTGTGGCAATTTCAGCACGTAATGTTGCTGAGAGAGAGAGACAAGTGGTGGCAGGAGAGTAGCGAGCGTATGACTGCTCCAGACCACCGCGGCGAACCTACTGACACGAATCCACCTCCTCCCTCCCTCTCTCACTCGCTATATACGGAATTGTATGGGGAAAGTGCCTAATTACATGCTTTTTTGCACTCGCGTTGCACGGTTGTTGCAAGAAAACTAGCCATCATAAAAGGATCGTTATGGTGTCATTCGAAAGCTCTGTTTATGCCCTTTCAGGGATAGATACTTGTTTTACGTTCTGGGTCTTATTTAGGCATGAAAATGATCACGTAAACAGCCCTATTTTGGCTAAAAACACCCCGCTGGGCGGTACATATAAATAAACCGCCTAGGCCGCTAATAAGGTGTTAATGATGTATATGAAATGTCTGTTATGGTGGATGGGTGATGGTAGGGGAGATTTTTTGTGTGTTTTCGACCATTCCATTCTTACACAAGATATGTTTATATCAATCTTTTTACCTTCCATAATGAGAGACAATACGATTCATCACGAAGTGTAACCTTCCGGCAGATATATAACAAACGTATATATTATATACTAAATGAAGAGACAAGGAATAATCGTGTGTCTTTAGACCTCTTCATATACTGTAGATTTAAATGTAGGTTAAGGTACATATATGGTACAAGTATATCGTTTGCTTCAACAGACAAATTATATAAATCTGAACTTGGCTCTTCTACCAACCATTGGCGTGCAACAATATCAAACCCACCAAACCTACCTAAGAATTAACTTAACTAACGGTTTATTTGAGGAGGTTTAAGCAAAGTCCGTTGTATAAATATATGTTACCTTCCATAATAGGAGAATATACGATTTATCATGAAGTTTGTCGGTTGAAGCAAAACTATATACCTGGTACCGGTACCGTTTATGTACATACCTTACCTACATTATGATCCATGTGAATTGGTCTAAAATTCTGGTCTTCTCATATAGTTTATGATATATAAGTGCGTTTCATCTCCGCAGGTAGGCTTCACTTCGTGATGAATCATATGTTATCTAACAGTGGAAGGTAAATGGATTGTGCAAAGGATCGATATAAACAGCTTTGTAAGGATGGAATAGTCGAAAACACAGGAACAATTTCCTTTATTTAAACTCATCCACCCACACAAACACTACCTTGTGTAAAATTCATCAATTTACAGTTAGCATTTTTAAGTCTAGCCCATATTTAAGGTGATATTTGGTGTAGGTTTTAACTTTTGAACTTGTTTGACATCAAATGTTGATTAAAATCCAAACTCGATCGGTTATATTTTGTCAACTCGGGTATTTCTATGGTTGCGGGATTTTTGCGGGTAGAGGGTATTACAATAAGCTAAATACATCGGAGATTTGACCATATTAATTAACAAAACCTGTATTATGCATCACTGAAATTATAAGTAGGCCTAGCCTATGTACCGGTAGATTGTGTTACGTGCCTTTAACCCCTTCTGTGCCGGTGATGTACTTTTCATTATATTCTGGCCACTATTAAACGATTTTGTACAGCTTAGGAAGGACGTCTACTCATATCAAGGCTACACCCTATCTCAATTAATCCTCTTAGATATCATATATCCTTCCCAAGCTTAAACAAAATCGTCTATATGTAGCTGAAATCAAATACAAAAAGACGTCACCGGTAAAGAAGGGGTTAATATTCTGTTCTCAAATATTTCTGTACCGTACGGTATTCATGCGCAGTTCTGCTGTTGTAACAAGGCTTATAATCTTTATAGTAGGCCTATATCTAATTTCCAAAATGTAGACATTATTTGATATCTCTCTCTCTCTCTCTCTCTCTCTCTCTATATATATATATATATATATATAAACAATGAAAAACATATATTACAGAAAGGAAGTGAGTAATGGAATGTTGGTGTCTTATAACAAACTTTTGTGTTCTGCTTCGCCTTCGCTCGCAGAGTAATCATTAACAAAATATACGGAAAACGGATAAATATCAAAATACTATGGTGTACAATTATAAAATCGACATGTAAATAATGATAATACAGTATTTAAGCTAGCCCAGTACGGTATATAAGGAGATATAGTCGGTGTTCTGCACTCTTCATACACCCTGCTTTTATCACAAGGCAGTAATAGATCTTCATTGTCGTAATTTCTCTCTATTTTACCCTAGGGACGCTCCCCCTTCAGAACACTAAGAATGTATGGCGATAACTCAATTTCCAGTGTTCATGTTAGACGCGGCATTACGAGCATATAAAGTAGAAACCGATTCAATCGCATAGAGTTCAACGTGTTTATTTACGCGGGAGAAGGGCCAATGATGCCACACGCCGTCTGGTGGAGAAATCGGAACTATACCCCGTGCACACTATGAATTGCTCTTCTCAGGTTATATTATTCATATTTTAAATGTATTCAATGTTTACATCTATCTATCTATCTATTGCCTGATGCCGTGATCCCCGAAGGAGTGACCACGAACGAACCGCCCCCATGCACCTCTGTCCCCAGTCAGTCAACGCCCCTCCTACTAACCAGCACTGCCTTCATCCATACACTTCCTTACTCTATCCTTCCACCTCTCTTTTGGTCTACCTCTCCCTCTCTGTCCTTCCACCTCACTCTCGTACACCTTCTTAAGGGTACTTCACACAGTCAGGAATGCGAGCTAGAATCACTAGGAGTAACTGAAAATTCGGATTCCTGGGCCTATTCGCGTTGAAAATCGATGACTCCTAGTGACTCTAGCGATATCCTAGTGACTCCTGTTAGACTCCCAGTGACTCCAAACCAGTCGCTGGCGATTAGCCCTGTCCGACAAAATGTTCACCGTGATTAAAGTTCTCGCCGTGAGTCGGACCACTCCCAGTGACTCCCAGTGAGTCCTGGTGATTCTCGGGTATTCGTATCTGATTTGCAGACAGGTTTCGGTTTCAGTTCCAGTTCTCACCAGAATCACCAGGACTGACTGGGAGTCACTGGGAATCACCAGGAATCGCTGGGAGTGGTTCGACTCGCGGCGAGAACTATAAACACGGTGAAAATTTTCTCGGACAGGGCCAATCGCCTGGGACTGGTTTGGAGTCACTGGGAGTCTAACAGGAGTCACTAGGATATCGCTAGAGTCACTAGGAGTCATCGATTCTCACCGCGAATAGGCCCAGGAATCCGAATTTTCAGCTACTCCTAGTGATTCTAGCTCGCATTCCTGACTGTGTGAAGTACCCCTCAATTTTCAACTTTTCAATAACTCGCACTTCATTCCCGGTTTTATCCCAGTGACTCCCAGTGACTCCCAGTGATTCGCAGGTACACTCCCGCTGGCTCCTACGGTGTTGTGAGTGCACGGGGAATTTCAGACACTCGCGGTCATATTCCCAGAAATCAACAGGAGTCATTACTCCTAGTGATTCTAGCTCGCATTCCTGACTGTGTGAAGTACACTTAAGTCATTCCCTCGCTTCCCATACGTTCCATATTGCCGAACCATCACAAGGTGTTCCTTTTCAACCTTTCCAGCACATCTACCTCCAAACCACACCTCCTTCTTACTTCCTCATTCGTCTGTCTATCCCTCCATGTAACTCCACATGCACTTCTCAAGTAACTCATTTCCACCCCTCTCACTCTTGGTCTGAGTCTCTTCTCAAACATCCATGCTTCGCTTCCGTAAGTCAGTGTCGGGATTACCACACTGTCATGCAAGGACTTCTTCACTTCCATACTGAACCCCCTATTTCTTGTTACTGCTTTCAGCATTCCTACAACCCTCTTCCCCTGTTGCACCCTCTCCCGCACTTCTTCATCCATAGTCTTATCTTTACTCAACACACTGCCCAGATACTTTAACACCTTACGAGCGGCCTATGCTGTTTATTTATATGTACCGCCCAGCGGGGTGTTTTTAGCCAAAATAGGGCTGTTTACGTGATCATTTTCATGCCTAAATAAGACCCAGAACGTAAAACAAGTACCTATCCCTGAAAGGGCATAAACAGAGCTTTCGAATGACACCATAACGATCCTTTTATGATGGCTAGTTTTCTTGCAATAACCGTGCAACGCGAGTGCAAAAAGCATGTACTTCGGTACTTTCCCCATATAATTCAGTATGTAGCGAGTGAGAGAGGGAGGAGGGAGCTGAGATTCGTGTCAGTAGGTTCGCCGCGGTGGTCTGCAGCAGTCATACGCTCGCTAGTCTCCTGCCACCACTTGTCTCTCTCTCTCAGCAACATTATGTGCTGAAATTGCCACTCGACCTATGTCGAGCGCCGCCACATAGTCCAGCTTTATTTAACTCGACTTATGTGGTGAGCCGCTAATTAAGGGTTAAAGAGCTGACGATCTCCATAGCCTGACCGTTCAACTTCACCTCACACTCTGTAACTTCACTCCTTTCGAAGACCATAACCTTGCTTTTCCCCACATTTACCTTCAAATTCCGTTTTTCGCACACTGTTCCAAACTCATTTACCAGACCATGCAACTCCCATTCATTATCGCTCAACAGAACTGTATCATCAGCCAACTGCAGTACAGGCAGCTTCCACTCATTTCCCTCCCTTATCAGCAATACACCAACATCCACTGCTCTTCCTTGTATTTCTTTCATAACTCCATCCATATATACAGTAATCAGCCACGGGGACATCACACACCCCTGTTTCAACCAAACATTTAGGTCAAAGAACTTGCTCTGCTCATTCTCCACACGTACTGCCGCCTTTGCACCCTCATACATGCTCTTCACTGCTTTCAGCAACTTGCCATCTACTCCGTATATTCTAAGTACTTTCCACATACCTTCTCTATCCACTCTGTCATAGGCCTTCTCCAAGTCCATAAAGGCAACATACACATTTTGTTACTTCTCCAGATATTTCTCCACAACACAATTCAGGGTAAAAATCAGATGTACACATCCTCTTCGCTTCCTAAACCCTTCCTGCTCATCACCTATCCATTTCTCTGTCCTCACTCTCACTCTCTCAATCACTACCCTACTGTACACCTTCCCTACTACGCTTAGAAGACATATTCCTCGGTGGTTACCACACACTCCTCTTTCCCCTTTGCCCCTATAGAGGGAGACTATTATGCCTGTCTTCCAGTCATCCGGTGCACTCCCCTTCTCCCATGCTAGTTTGCACATTTTCCATACCCATTTAATCACTATCTCACCACCATACCTCAATATTTCCCCACACACTCCATCTGTTCCTGGTGCTTTCCCCAACTTCACTCTTTTCATGCACTTCCCACACTTCTGACTTCCTGATCCCCACCTCCTCCTCCACTACTTCTCTTCTTCTCCCTCCCACACCCCATCCAACTAAGTTTGCTGGTGCTTCATTCCTTACATTTAGCAACTTGTTGAAGTACTCCCTCCATCTTTCAACTCTCTCTTGCTTCTCGGCTAGCATTCTCCCATTTTTATCTTTCACACCCTTACTGTTTCCCTTGCTACCTTCCCTAACTTTAATGACTTCTTTCCAGAACAGTTTCTTACACTCCCTTCATTTTACACTCAGATTCCTTCCAAATTCCTCATCTACTCTTCTCTTACTTTCCTTCACTACTCTCTTCACCACTCTCTTTCTCTCCACGTACCTCGCTCGTTTCTGACTCTCCGAATCTTCATTCCCTCTACTACCCAACCACTCTCTATACACTTTCTTCCTGTCTTCCACAGCTATTTTTACCTCTTCTGTCCACCATGCTGTACCTGTCACTCCCCTCCCTGTTTGTAACTTAGTATACTATAAATTGTTTAATTATAATACTTCTGGTCAACGTATATCAATGCCAAGCTATGACTGAGAAATACAAAATTATTAACCTATGATAGGTTTCAGAGGCCATGTGGCATCGTTTTTCGGGAAAAAAATTATTAACAAACAGTTGGATCAGTATGATATTTTGACACAGCTTTTTTCACACCGTCCCCAAATTTGTGTCAATATAGTGCATTACCAAAAGTGTAGAAATAAGCCACTTGTCTCTGTGTCATGAGGGTAAAGTCGCACATTAATGACTAAGAAACGAACCAGGCTACCGTGGCTTACCTGTGAGAACAACCAAACCATTATTGCTCCTCCATCAAACACTGTAGTTATCAACCACCACCCAACTCTATTATCGCCTTTAAATTCAAGTTATCTGTCAATATCAAGTATAAATATACAAAAATACATGCTGTTTGTTTATTTATTCTTGATATTAACAGATAACTTGAATTTAAAGGTGATAATAGGGTTGGGTGGTGGCTGATAACTACAGTGTTTGATGGAGGAGCAATAATGGTTTGGTGGTTCTCATAGGTAAGCCACGTAGGCCTTGTCCGTTTCTTAATAATTAATGTGTGACTTTAACCTCATGACACAGGGACAAGTGCCTTATTTCTACACTTTTGGTAATGCACTTTATTGAAACAAATTAGGGGACGGTGTGAAAAAAGCTGTGTCAAAATATCATACTGATCCAACTGTTTGTTAATAAGTTAGTCCCGAAAAACGATGCCACACGGCCTCTGAAACCCATAGTAGGTAAGTTCCCGGATGTGAATAAGCCCGCACTCACTCTTTCACTAGTAAACAAACGGGAATCAAGTCCACCCGTCAATAGATTAAATCAATCATCTATTATCACCGCCATCCAGCCTTCTATAAGCTTCTCTCCTCTACCTAACAGCTAAGATTCTTATATAGTATAATCACCGGGCCCATATTATGTATTTAAAGATGATAAGATTGACTATACCATGAAATTAACATCGAACGATAAGGTAATTTCCAAGTATTTATTCTGCTCGATTTTCATATTATTTTCAATACTGATTGTTGTAACAGTCCCAACAGCCAATTTATTTGGTAGCAAGGGTCCGGACAAATACCTCAAACATCCCCCCCCCCCCCCCCCAGACACACACATGAAAGAAACATATACATCAATATCACCATTATCATTGCTATAGCCAGTATGGCTAATTAAGAAACATATACATCAATATCACCATTATCATTGCTATAGCCAGTATGGCTAATTAAGAAACATATACATCAATATCACCATTATCATTGCTATAGCCAGTATGGCTAATTAAGAAACATATACATCAATATCACCATTATCATTGCTATAGCCAGTATGGCTAATTACCACGTTAGCTCTATTCGTCATTGAGCTTTGGCTTTTTATAGGCGATACTATTCAGAATGGGAAGAATTGAAGGAGCTGGAAAATTAATCAAAATAGTATTATAATTTTTTATTCTCACAGGTCCTTCATAATTTGTATACAAACGTTCGATATTTTCCCCAAAATGAGTCATAATGCTGAAGGCGTTAATTGCCAAGATAAATGACAATTGTTGTGTATTGGAATGTAGGAAACGCTTTGTTTGTCCAAGAAGATAGCATTGTATAGCGTCTCACTTCGTAGCACAACGTGAAAAAGGAATAGATAAGGCAATCATATTGGACATAAACAGAAATTAATTGAATACTTTGAAACAGTGAATTCTCCAAAGCTTCAACCGAGACGTTGCCATGAAGCAAAATTACTGATTTTAATAACGTGATGTTAAGCCCAGGATTTTGTGAAATGACTGACGATTGCATTAGATGCTGTAGACGCCTATTCCTGATGCTGTATTTTGTCTGTCCATTAACATATGTACCGCTATGTATTTATCCCCCCTTATCTCATTATGAGGAATTTAGGAATAGCTACGGACTGACTGGTCTAGTGAATATTTCTACCAGCTTAGCAGACCTGCACGTTCAAAGATTACATTTATTGTAGTTCAAATTTCCACATTTGTTATATTTTCTTCTATCCCAAATATTATTGGTCTTTTAAAATATTTACAAAACAAAGGCACAAAATAGTCCTCTGTAAGTAACATTTGTGAAATATTGTATTATTAACAAACAAGCGGTTTTATCAGCGTGTGTTATCTAGTTGGGTTCGAACAAATGTACAGAATTATCGGTCATAGTAATATTCTTTGATTTGCTCCCCACTACATTATTTTTGTTATCGTAATCCACATTCATTGATATTCTGTAAATTAAAATTGTGTAGAGTCGCTGCATTTTCTCGACACAATAAGATTAAATTAGCGCAGTCAGACTATCGTCCAATACTCACTAGTCAGAGATTCACCTGTCACATTCATATGGTATTCGAAACTGTTGGTACTTAGAGCCAGAGTTAATATTATCTTATGCATTTATATCATTCATTATAAGTTTTTGTTTTTAATGAAATGCATTTAGTATACGTCACCCCATGCTCATGATAGTATATTGAATAACTGGTAGCAAATTCTAGATTAACGTAGCTTAATATCTAAGTAAATCAATCAACACCTAACTTAGGTTAAGGATAAAATATCAAAAAATACAGTTTACCTTTTTGCCTTTTACCAGTGCTGACAAATGTATTGAACTTGATCATATTATCTAGCATGCCCACACATAGTAGGCTCATATCTAAACACATGTGCGTAGCTTGCTTACGATACAACATTTATTGGAAAACACGCGTCGTTATTGTGCAATGTACCACAAGAGTATGTCATATTTGTTTCTTATTTAATTATTGTATGTATTTGTATATTTAATGTTTTCTATTTCCCCAATGGACATTCTGGGGTCCATTAAGAATGTCTCCGAGATCTGGATCTGGACCACGAGCCGTCAGTTGAGTATCCGTGCTCTACAGTATACTTGCCAGGACGAGAGATAATGTAATGCAATACGTCCCGAGTTGCATGGGGCTTAGTGTAAAAAATATCTTGCAGTGTAATCTGAAACATGGATCCTACGACTTGCTATGGAATTAACCTTCCCAAAATATCCCTTTTCCGATATATATATACTACTGTATATATATATATATATATATATATATATATATATATATATATATATATATATATATATATATATATAATATATATATATATATATATATATATATGGAGAAGAAAAGTAAACATCCATATTAAGCTAGAAAATACCTTATACATTTGAACAGTTGCAGATCAATGCTTGTTTTCATTTCCTTAACATGCTTAGCAACATTTGGAGGCTAAACCAGCGCACATAGTAATCCAATTATTGTATATGAACGACGTCGATCAAGTCAGAGGTTTTCATACAGGCTCCGCGGCGATTTGTTGACAACAATATGGGCATAACACAAATACATTTATATTACAACAACACCTTATATTTCTTTATATGACGACTTTGTTTCTCCTGATCTGTATTACAAGCATTATTGGTCACATTAAACCATATAAAGCACCATAGCATATATATGTTTGTGTTCTTCAGTTTTAAAGAAACCTGAGACTTGCCTGGGATGAAGGTCCAACAGTGTCGACAACGATTGTATAGCTGAATATATTTACATAGAAAATCCACATGCACTAGTTTAGCCTCCAAACTGTTCCCATGTGTAACAAATAATTGAAAACTAGTATACTAGTGACGTTAAATATTGAAAACTAGTATACTAGTGACGTTAAATATTTATATCCATGTACTTCATTGGGAACGAGTATAGTTCTACTACACTGCCGCCAAGTGGCTACATTTCTTTTTTTCTGTCGTTTCTTTCCCCCCCCCCCCCTCCGCGAGGGGTGGGGTGATAAGTCCTCATCTCCAAAGTTTGATTACGACTGAACATGCATCGTTGGCCTTGGTGTGTGAAGTGGTGGTCCTTGAAGCTGAATAATGTGTCCAAAATATTAAAATATATTTATCCAATCAGGAGTAAATGTGAGGAGAAAGTTGAAAAATATGCTTCGTTAATATGAACGCTCCGATAGCAAGCATTTAGCTGCCTGACTACCTCTCTATCTAGTAAAAAAAAAAAAAAAAAAAAAAAGAAATATACAATGCAATAAAACAAATACTAACCTCATAATTAATAACCTAAGCGAAACATAACCTATCCACACTCGATGTAGGAAAACATAGGTTTTCAACTAGTCCTTTAGTTTTATATTTGGTGAACATCGACGAAGACAGAGGGATCTGTTAAAATGGCTGTATTCAAATATTACATTCGATTAACCTTTTTTTTTTTGTTTTATTGCCGTGGATAAATGTTAATTTAGTCAACTTTATCTAACTAAACCTAATCTAATGTTAGTTGTTGTTGTTGTTGTTCCCCAAGCTGCCTGGCCGAACAGCCCCAAGGCCCCGAGCAAGGCCAAGGCCATAACCGAGCACCCCCACAGAACCCTCCCTGCCGACCACAATAAAGCCTGGATGACCGAAGCCACTCCATGGCGGGGAGCTGAGGAGGGTGCGGAAACGCCCTGGAAACCAAAGCCTCACCCAGGGCCCTGTGCCCCTCAGGAATTATGAAGACAAAGTTGAGGGGCAAAGGAAAAATGTGACGCTTTGGCTTCCAATCTTGGTAGATTGGGAGGTCAATCCACGGAAGAGACGACGTCACTTGAGATCTAGAAAATATATAAGTAAAAGGAACAGTCAAGAGTAAGCCATGGGTATGGCAGAGATCGCTCAGTTCTCACTCTGATAGACCATCACCATTCTAATATTAGTTAAATTAAATTATTATCAGCAAATTATGTTTTCTAACAGATCGTTTTTTTTTCTTTTTTCTTTTCTTTTTTCTTTGTTAGCAGCAACAAAGGGGTCCGGTTGTGAGAGGTGTTGATACCGCCCGCTCCAGAATGAGTGCCATAACAGCCAGCATATGTCCAAATACTAGCAGGTAGAAGGCTCCCTGCAGATGATCCAGCCCTAGAGCCATCTCACTCCCAAGGCTTTCCTGTAGATAATCAAGGACTTTGGTTAGAGGGCGCTGTTTGTTTTCATATTCTGGATATTAATATAATTAGACGATTTGATAATCTTTTGGAAGGAAATGTAGGAGTTAAAGGAATATGTGTGGTTTGGTACCTTTGAGTCGAAGAGGTCCTTCCAAAACTTTGTAAATCGTCTAGCGTTATCAATAAATAAATAACATGATGCCATCGTACTGCATTGATTACTATGTTAGTTCGTAACAACTATATCAAAAGCAGTGTTGCAATTCAAATAAAGATGAAATTTTCATCTGGCATTCAAATCTATAACCTTCGATATACAGTAAATTTTATGCACTTTTACATAATACATATCGCTGATATTTCGTTTGGTGTACGCTATTCGTTTGGATGACATTTGCATTTAGTTATCTTAACAAATGTAGTAAAAATAACATACATGATAACAAATCACTCATAATATTGTTCCTGATATTATTCACATAATATATGCGGCAATATTTGTGTATGGAAATCCCCAAAACAATTTTTAAAATTGATTTGAACACATGTTTTTCGTTGATACTTACTAATAGTTTGGTTGTAGTGTTATTTAAGTAACACCCCGTTCTTAACATTAATGATTAATTACAAACCCCAATGCACTTAAATAAACTAATGAAAGCATATGGTCTTCCCGGGATTCGAACTCGGGACACCACACCCAGAACATAAGCATCTAAACCATTACACCACCAACACAGTTAAAGGTTATATACACGATCACGATTAATATCCATTTTCGAATTTTGGATATCAATCTAATCATGTATTCGACTCAGGGAGAGGAATTAACGTCTCTTTACCACAATCTCATTTTAAATCATATTTGCTGAAATTGGGTAACTTGAAAATAACAATTTATATGCCAAAGAAATGCATTATCCTACATGACACTTTAAATATTATCAGCAGTGTGTTTCTTGGGTTATGTTTACCATAAATAATATCAAACTACACGTATGTACAGTATATCCCTCACTCACATAAACACAACAATATATATCAAACTACACGTATGTACAGTATATCCCTCACTCACATAAACTACACGTATGTACAGTATATCCCTCACTCACATAAACTACACGTATGTACAGTATATCCCTCACTCACATAAACTACACGTATGTACAGTATATCCCTCACTCACATAAACACAACAATATATATCAAACTACACGTATGTACAGTATATCCCTCACTCACATAAACTACACGTATGTACAGTATATCCCTCACTCACATAAACACAACAATATATATCAAACTACACGTATGTACAGTATATCCCTCACTCACATAAACTACACGTATGTACAGTATATCCCTCACTCACATAAACACAACAATATATATCAAACTACACGTATGTACAGTATATCCCTCACTCACATAAACTACACGTATGTACAGTATATCCCTCACTCACATAAACACAACAATATATATCAAACTACACGTATGTACAGTATATCCCTCACTCACATAACCTACAAGTATGTACAGTATATCCCTCACTCACATAAACTACATATATCAAACTACACGTATGTACAGTATATCCCTCACTCACATAAACTACACGTATGTACAGTATATCCCTCACTCACATAAACTACACGTATGTACAGTATATCCCTCACTCACATAAACTACACGTATGTACAGTATATCCCTCACTCACATAAACACAACAATATATATCAAACTACACGTATGTACAGTATATCCCTCACTCACATAAACACAACAATATATATATGTCTACAATCTATACAATATTTATCAGTGTCTGTCTATCTGCCTGTCTGTTTGTTTTGTATAAACTTCGACAGTTTACAAGTTGGAGAGTTGATAATTTGCAAGAGTAATGAAAATGGTCTATAGAACGTCGTGCGTGGCTTTATGTCATACCTACCATTATAATCCTGCCAATAATGATCGGTGTATGAGGCGCAAACAGGGTGCATGCAACAAGATAACTCTCTTCTGCCAAATTATATAACCAACTATTTGTAAACAATAAGATATCTGGAGAAGAAAGTTATTGCCATTGATTACCAGTGTCTGAAATATGATAACTTAGGAGAGGAAGACTGTTACAAAGAAAAGACTAGTTGGGCACAATCGGCCTACGCTGGCTATATCTATCTATCTATCTATTGCCTGACGCCGTGATCCCCGAAGGGGTGGCCACGAACGAACCGCCCCCATGCACCTCTGTCCCCAGTCAGTCGACGCCCCTCCCCCCAACCAGCACCGCCCTCATTCATGTACTTCCTCACTCCATCCTTCCACCTCATATTCGGTCTACCTCTCCCTCTCTGTCCCTCCACCTCGCTCTCGTACACCCTCTTAGTCCCAAGGTTAAGGGCCTTGGGTTTGAACAAAACATATACTAAATATGTATTTTTGTATATTTATATTCGATAGTGACAGATAACTTGACTATAAAGACGATAATAGGGTTGGGTGGTGGCTGACAACTACCGTGTTTGATGGAGGAGCAATAATGGTTTGGTGGTTTCACAGGTACGCCATGGTAACTTTGTTCGTTTCCTAGTCATTCAGGTGTTACTTTAGCCTCATGACACAGGGACAAGTGGCTTAATTATCCACTTTTGGTAATGCACAATATTAACCAAAAAATAGGGCACGGTGTGAAACAAGTTGTGAAAAAATATCATACTGATCCAACTGTTTGTTCATAAGTTATTCCCGAAAAACGATGTAACACAGCCTCTGAAACCCATAGTAGTATGCACGGAATGAACCAGGTGAAACATACGTCTGTGAGGTATTATCATAAAATTTCGACCCACTTCCAGAATGTTTAGAGCGTTAGTGTAAAGATTGTTTTTTGGTTGAGTGTACAGTTACATGGATAATCTGGTTCCCACTATAAATATATATACAACCTTTGTAATGCTGAAGAAATTTAGCTGGAGAGGCGACAGACATTTTGGTTGTAGTTGAATAGGGTAGGAGGCAAAGGTAATACTATAGTTAGTGAATATTGGGACACAAGAGGTCTATGTGGTGTGAGCGTGAGTGTGAGACTGAGGGTTCTTCTGGATTATTCCAATATTGTGGACACTCATGAACTCCAATACTCTTACATTATAGAAGACACTCATTGGTTAGTATATAATTATTTCCAAAATACATAATATAATCATAAATATTAAGTACTATAGTTTTAAATTAGTAAAAGGAACAAATAACAATACTATATAATAATATTATAGTATTGTTATTTGTTCCTTTTATTTTTATTTGTTTTTTAGCATATTATGCTACATAGCCGTCGCTTGGATTGCCACCAGATATCTACAAACACATTTTGTCGCTGCATCTGGGAGGATCCTATACAGCAGAAAGGGGCGGCCTTCGAGGAACATAATTATGATATATTACATATGTAGGGAAGCGAAGGTCAGAGATTGACTTCCTGTCATCATCTACTACTAAATATATCTCTAATAAATATAGATTAGCTACTAGTAGGGTCATTTGCTTGGAATCCGTGACCATTTTGTTCCTACCTTTTTCTCTCGATGGATTTGACAACCTGAACCATTTTGGTTGTAGTTGAATAGGGTAGGAGGCAAAGGTAATACTATAACTTAGCTCCTATGCCCCTCTGAAAAATGACGGCTAACTCTGCTAGAGCCCAATATTCAAAATAGCCACCAACGCCATCTTGAAAAACATGAAATGTAATATCGCTGGCATCAGATGAGCTACAAGGACGAATGAGGTGTCCTTTTTCACTAATTCTGGCATTACAAATCCACTGGAATGGTTATTGTATTGTATTGTATTGTATATTGTATTGTTATTGTATTGTTATTGTATTGTATTATACTAATTGTACATACTAATCTGCGACTTCACTGTCACTACATGATTCACTGTATGAGCCACTATCAGAATCACTGTCCTCACTTTCGCTGCTATCATCACTGTTGTTCTCTGCCTGCGGATTTGTAGGTAGTGGTATGGATGGGGGAAGTGGGGGCTGGGTTGAACGGACAGGCAGACATAGGCCATTTACAAGATGCCATCCATGGCCGATCGGTGAGGGGTGACTTTGGAGCTGGTAATGCTTTTGCAAATATGCAAGATAGTTTGCACGCTCCAAGTGTGGACGGAGACTGTCCAAGTCAGGCACAAGTCGGATAGTGCTTTTTTTCTTCTGAGCTCTCCACTTCGCTGCCTTCGCATCTCCCAGGGTCTTGCTTTTGGTATCACCATAGATATATAGAATGACAAACCGCTCCAAATCACTGATGACCTGTTCTGTGACTAGGAGCTGTGTACCACATGCTGCTAGCAGGTCGTGTGCCTCTTTAGACTTCTCCAGACGATCTGCGATGAACTTCTTGCTTGCTCCATAGAAGCCAGAGTTGTGGTCACACCCAATGAGGACATGAAGTGGTATGATGGATGCAGCCATTGCCTCACTGCACAAACATCGGGCATCGATAAGCTGACGTTTGCGTTTCACACACAGGATTCCTGTTGTCTTCTGAGCAACATATGCCGCTTGCACGTAGTTGTCTGTGTCCTCTGTGTCAAGAACGACAGCTGCTGTGTAGCTGTCTGACCGGAGCACACTATATATGGTGAGCATTGCCGTATCTGCCTCTGCATGGGAGCATGTGAGCTCTGGCACAAAGCTTGCCTGTGGTGAGATTCTTTGCAGTGCTGCCAACTACACAGTAGATGATCTCGGTGCTAGTTGTTGCTGCTGTTCTCTGGAATTCCGTTTGAAGAAATGCCTGAAGGTGGATTTTGTTCTCAGGTTTACCCAGGAGAGCATGGAAAACTTTACTAGAAGGAAATTTATCTTCTGTCTTCATGAAGATATTGCTGATTGGCAGGTTTTTTTGGCGCAGTATTCTCTCACTGTCCTTGATCGTGTAATTCTGATCATATGAATCATTGACGCAAATGATGCGCTCAGCATGCTTGTGTCTCGTTAGAACGAAGTGCACCAACTTCTCTCCATAATCTCCCAAGGTATACTTGGTACCGTCTCCCTTCTCTCTGTCTTCAATGGTAGGAGTTGTTAGGCGCCAGATGAGGCCCATATCAATAATAGACGTGTATACATCAGGCTCTGGAATGACAGTCATAGTTAGTTTTTGTTGAAGCTTGCTTTTCTGTGCCTTACGGATGGTTCCATTGACGTTGAAGATGGAAAGGCACTCGGCTGTAACACGATGGTGCAGGACTTCTTGAAGTTTGAGGGCACCACTCGTTTCAACCAGTCCGAGAACAGAGGCCAAGGCATTACGCTCCATTTCCTCAGTCTTTCCCTTCAGGTTCTCACCATTTGCTTTCTTCAATTCCTGAGTTGAAAAGTTCAAACGCTTGCTACGGGGAACTCTGTCGTTGAGAGACTTGGTCTTGGAATACACTCTCTCATTCAAGAACTGCTTCAGTTTACTTGTGCCATCCTCCTTTGCCGATTTCACATCATTGAGAATTGTCTTACTGGGTGGGTTGGGATAGGTCATGTGGTATATTGCTCGACTCTTCTAATCTGCATTTGACATGCTGGCATGAAACCCTGAAAACCCCGGCACAGTCTGTTCTTATGGCTTAGGTCTCGTTCGGTCATCTTGCGCCCTGGCCAATGCATGGATCACACCACGAATTCTTTGCACCGATGTGTCAGGAGGAGGAGTACTTTGATCACTGGTGGCTTCCTGAGAGGTGGTTCCCCATGCTTCGCTGTCTTGTATGGGTTGACTTTTTGCATTTCACTTCCGAGCTCTTTGAGAGTTGTCGAGAGGTTTGATGCCAAGTTGGCACCGGGAACTGGTCTATCCTCGTGATTCTCGGAAGGAAGTTCTGTATCAAATGATTCTGGCTGCACAAACATGACATTAGTGCGGTGTGACTGGCCAGCACTGGTCAGTGTGTCGCTCTTGAAGTCATCGTTGTCGACTATAGCGATAGCAAGCTTACCCTCAGCTAGTTCGAAGGGGCAATCAGATGAGCACTTGAGGTCATTGACCACCCAAAAATCTCGCAGCATAAGTATGACATTGTAATTGATGCCCAGTCCATTTTTGTGCATTATGTCGACTATCTCCCTACTCTTGGTCAGTCCATGTAGTAAGACAGAGAGATTTATCTCAAATGCAGTGCGTTTTCCAGTGATGTATTTTTTTTTTTGTTTTTTTTTTTTTTTTTTTTTTCTATATTCCAATTTACTTACTCTCGGGCATAGGCTGAGAGCCTTAACATTCACCGCTTTACAATGAACAGTGAAGCCCGTGAGGTCTTGTTCCAGTCTAGGGAGTAAGACATGTGAAGCACGTAGAGTACAACGAGCACCTGCCATCTTGCCTTCACATGAGGCACGGTGCTCACTCATGGCCCGAAATGACCCCATCTCTGAAGCCACCTCGTTCCCGTGCTTCCCTGTCTCACCCCCTACACTCGGACTCTCACACTTACACACACACAACGCCACCTGTTGAGCAGATAACTCACCAGGCATTGCACCCCTATAGCATATTTTGAATATGGGAATATTCATACAGTGCTATTTAATCAGGGAACAATGAGGGTATTTTATTGACGTTTCGGTGGGCTTGTGGTAATGCACTGATACTAGGTACAGCACATATTCCATCCCAATAATATCTTCCCATTGATACATCGGGATTTGAACCCGGGACCTTTGGATTACCAGGCCAGTGGCAAGACCACTCCACCACACCTCCCCTAAGTGTCCCCCTAAGCTTGTGAGGATAGATGCAATCGATCGGACGGATGGACTATCATCAATTGCAGACTTATTTGGGTGTTTCAGCTATGTGAGCAGCTTCAGCAGGAGCTCCCTGAGGTCATCTTCTCTCTCCAACTCGTGTATATATGGGAGCCAGGGAATAGTATTTGTCCTGATGACTTGCTCATTTAGTCGTGCCGCAACATTCATCACCAACTGATCATTGCTGACACCCAATGAAGATATTGCCGCCTCAATGTATGTACCTGCTGCTGTTGTATCATATACCAGTTCACTCACATTCTTTTGAATGCGTTCATGAAACCCGATGTCTTCCCCAAATTCATTGACGAGAATTTCCTTTAAGTAGCTGGATTTTACTACTGAGATATGTCTGTGATTTGAGATAATGCGCTTATAGTCCTGCAGCAGGCCTTGCAGTGTGCGAATTTCATGGTCTTTGAAGATGACTTGACGAATATGATGAAAGAAGAGAGCTTGGGCCTCTCAGAGGGTTACACACTGTAGATGTTGAGTGCTTTCATCTGAAAGGGGCTTGTGGTCGCTTACATATTTGCGCCAGCACGCACGATGGTAGCGGATTTCCAACCCAAATGCTATTTGAATATCTGGGATGGATGCAATCAGAGTGTCAAGTCTCAATCTCATGACCTCATCTTCCAGATGGACAGTATGTAACTTGAATTTAGTCCAGGCATCTACTGTTGATAGGAGTAAACTCTGATTGTCACGATCACTACTTTTGTATGCCCCTTTCATGCACCACACACATAGAGTCTTATCGTGAAGGACACCCATACTGGAGCGGAGCCTTTTAGGTGCAATGGCCTCTGGGGAAGGTTTTTTTTTTTTTTTTTTTTTTTTTTTTTTTTTTTCTATGTGATTGAGGGAGGCAAAAGGCATAACTGCCTATAGCGAGTGCCTCCCCCATAGTTGAAAGAGTGACAGGGCCAAAATCAAGGGACGTTTGAGCCAAAATGGCTGGACACACGGAGTTTGAAGCAATTTAAGTAATAGGAAGAGGGAAAGACTGATTCTGAGAGAGAGTTCCAGAGCTCAGCTGTTGAGTAGAAGAAAGTTTGAGAGTAACGTTTCACTCTTGGGTTGGAGAGTTGCACAGAGTAGGGGTGGGATTGAGTTGCAAGACGGGTACCACGTGCCCTACGTAAAGGAGGTGGTATGCACTGGGATAGTTCTGAGGAACACTGATTATTATAGTAGCGATAAAATAGCGAGAGAGATGCAACAATGCGGCGGAGAGAGAGAGATTGCAGAGAGTTGGTGAGTGGACGGGAGTTAATGATACGAAAGGCCTTCCTTTCAACTTTGTCTAGGAGAGCAGTGTGAGAGGAACCTCGCCACACATGTGAACAATACTCAATACAAGGGCGCACTATGCCCCTGTACAGAGCAAGAAGCTGTGCAGGGGAAAAGAACCCCCTAAGGCGGTTGAGCACACCCAGCTTCTGGGAGGCTGCCTTAGCAAGACTGGTAATATGGTCCTTCCAAATGAGAGTAGAAGAAAAAGAGACACCAAGAATATTGAGAGAAGATGAAGGGTTGATTTTTGTATTGTTGAAGAATAAGGGATAGTCCGCTGGGAGATCCTGACGGGTAGATAGATGGAGAAATTGGGTTTTGGAAGCATTAAAGTTAACAAGGTTTTCTCTGCCCCAATTGGAAATAGTTTTTAGATCAGAATTTAAGAGTTCTATGGCTTCATTACGTTTGTCTTTGAGGGATTGCTGGCTGGGGCGTTCTGAAAAAACTAATGGAGTAGTGCAAGGTTGATTCGTCTGCGTATGAATGGATGGGAATTAAGGTACAGTTAAGGAGATCATTTATAAAAATTAGAAAGAGAATAGGAGATAGGACAGAGCCCTGAGGAACACCGGAGTTTATAGGGTGAGGAAATGAACAATGGCCGTCTACAACCGCGGCTATGGAACGGCCGGAAAGGAAATTAGAGACAAAGGCACAGATGGAGGGATAGAAACCGAAGGAGGGTAGTTTAGAAATTAAAGATTTATGCCAGACTCTATCGAAGGCTTTCGATATGTCTAGTGCAATAGAAAAAGTCTCACCGAAGTCCCGAAAGGAGGATGACCAAGAGTTATTAAGATATGAAAGAAGATCACCAGTAGAGCGACCCTTAAGGAAGCCATACTGGCGATCTGAGAGCAGATTATGAGAAGAGAAATGCTTAAGAAATTTGGAAGCAAGAATAGTTTCAAAAACTTTAGAAAGACAAGAGATAAGAGCAATTGGACGATAGTTGGAGGGTTGAAAGCGGTCACCCTTCTTTGGGACAGGTTGAATGTGAGCAAACTTCCAGCATGAAGGGAAGACGTTAGAGGATAGACAGAGACGAAAGAGTTTGCCTAGGCAGGGAGTCAGCACGGAAGCACAGTTTTTGAGAACAACAGGAGGAACACCGTCCGGACCGTACGCCTTATTAGTGTTAAGCCCAGAGAGGGTAGAAAGTACATCTTTAGAAGAGATTAGGATATTAGGCATAAGTAAGAGAGAGGAGGGCGGAGAGGGAGGAATAGCACCGGAATCATCCAAGGTGGAGTTTCTAGCAAAAGTTTGAGCGAAGAGTTTAGCTTTGTCAGAGGAAGAAGTGATGGTTGTACCATCAGAGTGGGAAAGGGGAGGGAAAGACGAGGAAGAGAAATTGTTGGAGAGGTTTTTGGCTAGATGCCAGAAAGCTTGGGAAGAGCTAGAGTTGGATAGTTCAGTGCATTTATTATTGATGAAAGAGTGTTTGGCAAGTCGAAGAACAGATTTGGCTTGATTCCGGGCAGAAACATATGAAGAATGAGAGTCTTGAGTTTTAAGGCGTCGGTACCGTTTGAATGCTTCCTCCTTTGATCTGTTGATCTGATGCTTCATCTCTTTCAAGACGTTCCTCGGATTTGTGTTTGCGTTTTTCGGCTTGAGAGAGCTAGCGCTTGCTGGATAATGATGCGTAACAAGTGCTATGCATGTGGTGACCCTTTGGTCCCTTCTCCCAATCCACATTTTCACGTATATGTAAAAACTTATCAAGTTCTTTCCATTGTAAAGACTTTTCCCGGATGGATTCCCACTTCTCAGGTGAAATGTTTTCCAAACGATCATCTGCGGTTCATCGATTACCACAAAGTAAAATGCACTCGTATTCATTTAATGTCTTGTCTGGTAACTCTTCACTCTCTCTTCTATTATCCATTATTTCGGTCACTTCACAAGTCGGCGATTTTCATCAGATGGGCATGCGATCCATCTGAAACAGTAAAAAAGTAATTAGATATACACCGCAGGCAGAGAACAACAGTGATGATAGCAGCGAAAGTGTGGACAGTGATTCTGATAGTGGCTCATACTGTGAATCATGTAGTGACAGTGAAGTGGCAGATTAGTATGTACAATTAGTATAATACAATACAATAACAATACAATATACAATACAATACAATACAATAACCATTCCAGTGGATTTGTAATGCCAGAATTAGTGAAAAAGGACACCTCATTCGTCCTTGTAGCTCATCTGATGCCAGAGATATTACATTTCATGATTTTCAAGATGGCGTTGGTGGCCATTTTGAATATTGGGCTCTAGCAGAGTTAGCCGTCATTTTTCAGAGGGGCATAGGAGCTAATTTTCCTTTAAAACTCCTTGCGACATATTATGTTAACTTACTGGCGAGGAGGCGGGATACACGTATTTTTGCCACTGTACCCCACAACTGTCAGAACTACACTGCGGGACCGTTAGAATTGTCGGAGAAACCTGGGGTTGCCACCAACTGACAGATCTTCATCTAAGTTACCTAACTTACTGAGCTCCATATGACGCTCAATCGCGTCATAAACTTATTAGAGAGGCATGTAGATAAGTCCATATGACGCACTAGCGTCATATGAGTTTTTGGTCATAAGTTCCATATGATGCTAGTGCGTCATATGAGTCTGAAAGAGTTAAAGAGTTCAGGTTGTCAAATCCATCGAGAGAAAAAGGTAGGAACAAAATGGTCACGGATTCCAAGCAAATGACCCTACTATACTGTTTTAGGAATAAAACTAACTCTTTTCCAAACTTGTAATACCCACATTCATGGTCGTGACCACGATACCCTTTTGTGACCCGACCTAAACACTAACAAAATCAGTGGCCATCGTTATACAGTATAATTATTAAAACGACATTCTCGATTTGTGGCGATGTCTTCCATTTACGAATCATGATGACACTGTGACAAGATTGTTACTTTAAAGACATGAGATAATAAGTTCTCCACTGCTTCCATAAAATACACAAGACCTTCGAAATATGTAGAAAGAATTGATTATCAATGGAATTGTTCAGTCTATTCACAATAATGATGGGCTATCATTATTACTGCTGCCAACTTTGTTGGTGTAGGTTATGTGTTCACCTCCGTCTGTCTGTTTGTTTGTCCATAAACAAGATATCTCACAAAATTACGACCCGATTTTTACAATATTAGGTGGGCAGATAGGTTAAACTATATTAATGACAAGTCATGTGATATAATGACAAGTTATATGATATAATATATTTAGATTTCAGTAAAGCTTTCGACAGAGTCCCCAATGAGAGATTGATGAGAAAGGTTGAGGCGCATGGAATAGGTGGGGCGTTGTTGGGATGGATTAGGTCATGGCTAATTGGTAGGAAGCAGAGAGTCAGCATAAATGGTACCAAGTCAGAATGGGGAGCAGTCAAAAATGGTGTACCCCAGGGATCTGTATTAGGTCCTCTGTTGTTTGTTATATACATAAATGACCTTGATTTAGGTATAACTAGCAGGATAAGTAAATTTGCAGACGATACCAAAATGGGGAGATAAATTGATTCAGATAGAGACATAGAGTGCCTCCAAAGGTATCTAGATACCTTACCCGAATGGTCAGTAAACTGTCAGATGAAGTTTAACCCTTACTACCTGGGCTGCCTTAGGTAAGGGACAGCTCAGCAGAAGGGCCGCTACCCGGGCGTCCTTACCTAAGACGGCAGCTTAATAGCCTAATTAAGCTTGGTCTGAACGCCGTGCGTACGACGTATGTCAACAAACCCAAGCGTTGCGTCACCGCACCTCCGAAAACAAGAAGGAGAAGACTATTCAATGTTTATTGTTCTGACGTCAGACGAAATTAGTGTCTGAAAAGCCCCCATATTGGCAACATCTCTGCAATATTTGCTCCTCTGAAATCGTCATCACAACTGAACCATTTGACTTACAGAGCTCACTCAACGCCAAAATACAGATTGAAAACCGCACTACGATAGATGAGTGGGGAAAGCTCTAGCAGTGAAAATAAACATAAATACGGTAGCCTAGGCCTAGACGTTTCTCAGCCATTTCGCCCGGGTACGGGCAACCGTCCTTAGGTAAGACTGCCTGGGTAGGAAGGGTTAACGTTGACAAATGCAAGGTATTAACCTTTATTAGCGGCTCACCACTTAAGTCGTATTTAATAAAGCTGGACTATGTGGCGGCGCTCGACATAACTCGAGTGGCAATTTCAGCACGTAATGTGGCTGAGAGAGAGAGACAAGTGGTGGCAGGAGACTAGCGAGCGTATGACTGTCCAGACCACCGCGGCGAACCTACTGACACAAATCTCAGCTCCCTCCCTCTCTCACTCGCTACTCAATTATGTACCGAAAGTACCGAATTACCTGCTTTTTGCACTCGCGTTGCACGGTTATTGCAAGAAAACTATCCATCATACAAGGATCGTTATGGTGTCATTCGAAAGCTCTGTTTATGCCCTTTCAGGGATAGATACTTGTTTTACGTTCTGGGTCTTATTTAGGCATGAAAATGATCACGTAAACAGCCCTATTTTGGCTAAAAACACCCCGCTGGGCGGTACACATAAATAAACCACATAGGCCGCACGTAAGGTGTTAAAGATAGGGAAGATGCATACAAATGTTAAATATAAACTAGCTAATATGGAATTAGAAAACTCAGATTGTGAGAAAGATCTAGGTGTGTTTGTTAGCAATTATTTGAAGCCTAGAAAACAGTGTATAAGCGTTCGTAACAAGGCAAACAGGATTCTCGGGTTCATCTCTAGGAGTGTGAGTAACAGAACTGCTGATGTTATCTTAAAACTTTACTTGTCATTAGTGAGGCCCCATATGAATTATGCTGTTCAATTTTGGTGTCCTTATTAAAGAATAGACATAAATTCATTGGAGAGAGTACAACGTAGAATGACAAAAATTATCCATAATATTAGAAATCTTCCATATGAAGAAAGGTTGAAGAAATTAGGCTTACATTCGTTAGAGAGATGCAGAGTTAGAGGGGACATGATAGAGGTGTTCAAGTGGGTTAGTGGGATTAATAAAGGAGACATGACAAATGTACTCAAGCTCAGTGATAGCGAAAGAACTCGAATAAATGGTTTCAAATTAGATAAATTTCGTTTCAGAAAGGATATAGGCAAATATTGGTTTGGTAACAGAGTTGTAGATAGGTGGAATAGGCTACCGAGTGCTATAGTGGGATCAAGAACGATAGGGAGCTTTAAGACAAATTAGA